>CM010615.1:25626955-26226955 GCA_003430845.1 Xanthoceras sorbifolium
TGTATAACCTAAGTCTGAATTTTTCGATCTAAAACCTTTTTCAAAACCATTCGAAGAACACGGAGAATACCCAGAAACCAAATATGAAATAAAAATCAAATAGCAAAGGAACTAGAAAAACTTACCAAGAAGCAAGAGTGACCAAATGCTTCGCCGGAATGAAAACGGAAATGGCCAAAAAAGCAGCAAAGACGCCGGAAAACTTCTACAGGCGACTGGTTTTTGAGAGAGAAAACAAAAAATAGAAAGCAGAAAATTGAAAATGAGGAAGAAAGTGGAAAGGCGGCAATTAAAAGAAAACACGTGCTTACGTGTCAATGTTTCATTGGACACACAAAACCATGACCTATCATTAGCCACGCATGCACACTGCCATTTTGACCACATTTACTTCGGCACAGATATCGAAGAGTCATTTGAAGGTCAATCGTTCCTTCTCTAACGAACATTGTCGTACGACAATGACAAAACTTATGCATTATCATCCATTCACCAACACTGAAACACTCTCTTAAGAAGGATTGAGTCGTACGACAATATCGAACCAACCTCTAAAAATTCACATACATATCCATGACTACATGTCGTACGACGCAAACCCTTTGGTTCTTCTAAAAACCAATGCGTTTGGGGGCAAACTGTAGTAGCCAAATATGTATGGCCCAAAGGCCCACAAAGCCCATAGCTAAAAGGGTACACTCCCATGTAGTACGACAAAGGCTTAGCGTGAAGACCAAAGTCGCACGACATGGAGCATCCTCATGTAGACGTACCAGTTGGAAGAATATGTCGCACGACACGAAGCACTCGTGTAGTACGACGACGTACGAGTTGGAAAACTGTGTCGCACGACATGAAGCACTCGTGTAGTACGACGACGTGCCAGTTTGAAGACCTTGTCGCACGACATGTACCTTCATGTAGTACGGCCGTGCTACATCACCCAATCATAGTCCAGATTTACAAGAAACCTACATGTCGTACGACATAGCATCTCCGTCGCTCCGAGGGAGACCAGATTGTGATCTACTTTGAAACAGTCCTACAAAGTCATTAATGACACTTGATGGCAGCCCGATCAAAAGAAGCACCCAGATGCTTTCTTGGTGGAAGACAGAGAGAGATATATGAGATCCCTCAAAAGAAGAAGCATCAGTCTCCTATAAGAGGAAGATCATCCCTCATAAAGAGGGGACGGCCAAAAACTGGGAGGAAGAGAGTACTAATAAAAAGCCACCCCCTCCGACCGATGTCGAGCTTCTCCGATCATCCTCCGACCTCACACCCCTTTGATCAGAAAAACCCAAACTGTGAAGATAGCAGGAAGTATTCCTCACTCATCCACATTTACAAACATTACACTTTTATTAGCACTCACTAACTTGACCGTCGGAGCGACTTTGGCCGGCACCACCCCGGTCCCAGACGTCCTGCGGGTCACGTGCGTTCTGTCTTTACAGGTTGTAGTGCCCCGTGTCCCCGAGCGATTTTTGAGGACTACAATTATTACTAATTAAAATATAATATACATATAATTTAGCATACCACCTTAGATACTCATTTAATCTCATTAGTTTTTTGTGCATATCACGCATTAATATATACTTTTAACATATTTTTGCAGATTTCATTATTCATTATATAAAGCTAGACATCTTCAATTTGGAAAGTCATTGCATTGAAGGGATAATATTTCAAAGAGGCTAAAACATAACAATAAAAGTAAGTTTGTAGAAAATTTTGTAAAATGTACCTACATAACATTTAGGGCCTACTTATCTGGCGGTATAAGAATGGACACTTCAATCTCATATTTACTGCGTAGCCAAATAATCCCTTTATGACAAGATTATTAATGTAAAAATTATGTGGTCCCTAACTTTTTTTAAATTATTACTATTAATTAATATTTTCTTTTTTAACTCGTGTGGTCCCTAACTTCTCAAATCATCAATTTAATTATTCCGTTAGTCAATTGTCATTCCTATTTAATCTAATATAACCCAATACCATAAAATAATCTAATCCAAAATCCGCACACCAAATGAGTCCATATAGGACTAAATGACTTGTACCGGTTATGTCACTAACTAAAACAATACTGATTTATAATAAGACTTGTAAAAATTAAATGATATGAATGGCAGTTTAATGGATTGTATGAGTCTATAATTGAACTGATTTACATTAATTTATGTAAGCTTTGTATAAACATCTATATATCTTCACGATCCCTTTTTTAAGCGCATTCCAGTGCTTAACATCTGAAGGTTTAAAAGTAGCAGAAGCTATGGTTGTACTTAATCACTTTCTTTATATTATACATAAAAAGAAAGAGAGAGAGAATTAATATGAATGGAAACTCACAAGTCACAACCCAACATTCCATTCCAAATGTTAATGATTCCAGATTTTTGAATAGGTTGCTTGTAGCTACTTGAGTACTTTCCCATTAATTAAGAGAGAACAAGAGTATATACTCGTAACTCATTTCAACTCAATACTTTTTCCTTAGCTGGATTCAACATGATTGTAACACCACTACACTACATATAATAATACTTTGAAGTTTACCTTATTATTCATTGAAATGACTTGGAGCTAGACAAAGTTTAGAAAGTATATAAAGTGAAACAAATCAAATTGAAAAAGTATATTTTATACAAAACTTCTATATAAATTATAAAGCTAGTTTAAAAGCAGATTTAATTATAGTCCAGTTAGATATACCCCTAATAAGAATAATTTGTAATTTAACTTTCTAAATTAATAATTTGGATGGCTTTCTAGCTGCCTGCATGTGAATTTGCATTTGCGCAACCCCACAATTCCATCCACTGTGTTTACATTCCAAACTTTCTCTATGCTACTCTTGTAATTTTAACCTTTTACATACTTAAAACGAAATATATATATGAACAGGTTGCTTCTACTTTCTCATTATTATAGAGTGCCAAGTTAATTTACTCCAACCACAATTATATTGGTATTGTATAAACAGTAACATAAATTGTAGAGTGGTGTGGCCTGTGTGGGAGACTGAGAGGGGTGGCTGTATGGAAGGGAAAAGTGAGGAAGGGATATCATGATGAGAAGATGAGGGAAAGTGAGAAAAAAAAATTAGGTTTTATATATATATATATATATATATATATATATATATATATATATATATATATATATCGGTTTTTTTTAAAAATCAAATCGAACCGAATTAATTGAAATTAAGGTATGATGGACGGTGGTTCGGTTCATCGGTTCGGTTCAATTTTTTAGTTTTTTACCCATCCTTAAGTCTAGTTATAAAATGGGTGTGTAAACCATATTTATGGGTTCAATATCAACACCCTTAATGTAATTACATTTAAGGTATCAATATTGGCACCCATAAATATAATTTACACATATATATTATAAGTACACTCATATTGAAAATTTAAATCATTATTATAAGCATCTATTTTAATGACAATAATACCCTATTAAAATTAATTTACTTTCACACAATAGTTATTTGTAAACCATCTTAAATTATTAATATACTAATTTAATTTTTATCTCATCATGTTAACTGAAAAAAATATATAAACATCCATTATTTTTCTTTTGAATAGAGAGGAATTAATTTTTTCAAAAAAACAATTGCAACATATAACATAATTAATTTCTTCATTTTATATAAACAAACCATAATTAATTTCTTTATATGAAGTCTCAAAGAGATTATTTTTTTAAAAAAAAAATTCATGAACTATAAAAAAAATATGAAGGCTGACATTCAAGAATTAACTTATTATATTGATTAACAAGTCATCATTGGTAGTAAAAGTAGTAAATAGTGTCAATCTACGCCTCACCCTAATTATTTTTGTTGAAAATTATACCTCAATTTTATTTCATTGATTAAATTCATAATCAAACATAAAAGAAAGAGGAAAAAAAGTTCAATTTAAAATTTTAAAAATACATACTTTTGTATGAACAAAGTCCTCTAAGATTTGCATTCCATTACTTTATTATATTATAATCATGTATTTCTTAGGAAAATTTGATACTTGAAATAGAATTAGGGTTTCTCCTACACTTTTTTTTTTTATATAAAATTGTTTAATATAGTTGGCGATAATATTGGTGTAATTAATTAGTGTATATAGTATTGGTTTATTTTTAATTAAAGTAGTTTTCCCTTATATATATATATATATATATATTTATTTATTTATTTATTTTGAAAATATAGTTTTCCCTTATTAATCATTTTGTATTGGGATATTTTTATAATTACATGTTTAATAAAATATGGGTGTGTAAATCATATTTATTGGTGATAATATCAGCACCCTTACTTTTATCATATATTATCGAAAATTGTAAAACTATTTAATTATTGTAGTATATTAATGAAGTGGAAAATTTGGAAAAGTATATATCTATTTAAGTATTAAAAGATTAATATAATTTATACTTGAATGAAAAAATGGTGAAAAAAGATAAATGTATATATTTATTTGAGAAAATAAAGTAAAAAAAGAAATATTATTCAATATAATAAAAAGTTCAAATTAATTCTAAGGAATAATGGGGAAGTTAAAGTTAATCTTATAAGTAATAAAAAATTGAAAGTATTAGATTTAAATAATTAAATGTAATTGTGGCAAACATTATGGAGAATAATTTTAACATTCTGGTTAACGTTGAAGTTGTTTCCATGAACAATTTAGACGTTACAGAAGGGAACAACTTTGAATTTTGGAAACAACTTCAATGTTAATTGGAACATTAAATTGGTTTCCGTGAATAAGTTAATGTGGGGAACAACTTTGACGTTGGCGGGAATAATTTTAACGTTTCAACTAACTCAAAGTTATTCTCGAGATTAACATAAAATTACAAAAGGGAACAACTTTGATTTTTGGTAACAACTTCAACATTAACGGAAACGTTAAAACTATTTCCGGGAACAAATTAACATTATGAACAACTTCGATACTTATGGGATCAACTTCAACGTTCCGACTAACGTTGAAGTTGTTCTCAGAAACAACTTAACGTTACAAATGGGAATAACTTCGAATTTAAGAAACAACTTTAACGTTAACTGGAACATTAAAGTTGTTCTCGAGAAGAACTTAATATTACAAAGGGGAACAAGTTTGAATTTTGGGAACAACTTGAACGTTAAAGTTATTCATGGAACTACTTCAATGTTGGTGTACCTGGCTGCGAAGTGTGAGATGAGAGAAATTTTTTTTTTTTTTTTTTTCGCTTTTCCTTGGTTTGGTCAAGGAACTGTTGTAACCGCATTAGATGAACTTTTCTTCATCCCAACGGTTGCAGTTAATTAATGAAATGGTGGGTATGATACCAACCGGTTTTTCAACAGCATGGTAGCCAGATCCTAAACTTTAAATTTCCAACAATTATCTTCAAGTAGTATATGCAAAGCGTGATCATGTTCAATGCACCCAAGACAAACACTGGAGAGCTTAAATGAGTTATGATTATCTATTCTTGTTTTGTGAAATAATGAACATATTCAAATATCTAGCCTCTTTGTCAATTAAAGCATGGAAAAAGGTTACGCAAAACAACATCAGAAAGCTATCCTTGTATCATATTATATATAGAAAGTATGGAACGTAGGGTTTTGAAGTTTCCATCATTACATATTTATTTTGAATCGCTTTGTGTTTTATATAATTTAAGAAAAGTGAACTCGTCAACTCCTGATAAATAGTGTGAAATTTCGAATGTGTGGCTCCAACTCGACATAATAAAAAACTGTGGGATCCTAATTGAATATCAAAAACCACAATAATATCACTTTACAGCTTGCAAATGTCAGTAAGCAGCTCTACAATTCTGAAGATCCTCGTACTGTTAAGTCATAAAAAATTATATATAAGATAGAACCCCATTCTGTTCTTTCTTTTTTTTTTTTTTACTATTTTAAATTGGGGCATATATATATATATATATATACACAGTATCAAGATAACTTAAACTATACCACATTCACATTATCAATGCAAAATATTATATCAATCTGTTAAACAGCTATAATATATATTGTGTTATCTTCCAAATTTATTATTTTAGTAGTGTTAACATTTAACACAAACATTTCTTTCAAAAAAATAAAATTTAATACAAACATATCACTATTTCTACCTTTCCTTGTATTTAGATAGTAATTCATGGGTAACGTTTCTCCAATCAGTTCAAGTTGTTAATTGTTATGATCTTCAGGTAGAAATTAAAAAGTTGTGGATTTAAATCTCGCTCACTATCAAAATTAAAGAGGGTCTTAGATTTCTATTTGCGAGCGAGGGGATTGGGGAGGGATTACAAAAATAAATAAATAATAATAATAATAAATAATTATATAAAAAAATGAAGGGATGGAGTGATAGGTTGCCGTTGGAGATGCAGTCTGCAGAGATGATTCGTTGAAGAAAGCGCTAAATAAATGATTATATAAAAAAAAAAAAAAAATGAAGCGATGGAGTGATAGGTTGCCGTTGGAGATACAGAGATGATTCGTTGAAGTAAGCACTAAAGTGTGAACATAAGATAAAATAATATTTATATATCACTATTATGTGTTAAACACTGACAAGAAAGTAAAGATCGGTTTTGGTAAAAATATTCGAGAATTAAAATTTTTAAAATTTTGATGAAAATATTGAAATTATTGCTAATATTTTTAAAATATTTATAATATTTAAGGATGTTTTTAATATTCATCCCCCAAAATATAAAAATATGGAGAGTACTTCACTCAAAGTATCAATATTTATTTTCTTGAGTATTCATAAATATTACCATAAATTGTAAATTATGCTTTGTGTAGTAAACTATATTTTTCAACAAGTAAATATGAGTAGTCACCCTAATCAAACTTTACTGTTTTAGGGACATTTTTGTCTTATCACACAAAATCTTTATGACCTTCCACATGTTCACATTTAAAAAAAAATATGTATGCTAAATAAATAGAATAGAAAGTAGAAAATAATTTAAATTAAACATTAAAAAACTTAAAAATATGTAAAATATTTTTAAAAATTTATTTTCTTAAAAAATTAACATTTAAAAAATAAGTGTGTTAGAAATTTTTTTAAAAATTTTTTTTTTGAAGACAAGAAGTAGAACAAAAACAAAACAATTAGGTGGAGATCCAATCTGAGATTAAATCTCCACTCCACCATTGATACCTCCATCAGTAAATCTGTCACCCGAGATAGAGAATTCTAGGAAGGAGGTGGCTGCGTTCTCCCTCGATCTCTTAGGAGGAGGCGGTTCAATGTCATAGGGAGGAGGCATGAGCTTTATCGAGAGAGGAGGCAGATCCGCCTGGATCTCCATCTCGGGCGATGGAGATCCACTGATGAAGGTGGAGATATAACCCATCTTTATTTTTTATTTCAATACAAATTACACCCAATATATTTGGGGTTTGTCTTTTTACAATTAGAATTAATTTATTGAAAAACTAACAGTTAACTCCCTTATCGTCAGCGTTAACCATTAAAGATTATCGTTAACTGTTTTAAAAGTACAAAAAGACCAAAATACCCCTAATTAAAAAAATTAAAAATTATAAAAACTGAAATAAAAAAAATAAAAAAATTACAAACCAACCTACCTAGAGTTTAGCTTTTTATAGGCAGAATCAACTTATTGAAAAACTAACAGTTAACTCCCCTATAGTTAGCGTTGAGCGTTAAAGATGATCATTGACCGTTTAAAAAGTTTAAAAAGACCAAAATACCCCTAATTAAAAAAAATAAATAAGCTGAAATAAAAAAATAAAAAACAAATCTATATCTCCACCATCTAAGTGGACGGCGGAGATTTATTCCAAATAAAAATTTAAAAATAAGTATAAATTAAAAAACACTTAAGGTTAAAAAAAATCAGAATTCATTAGAGATCCACGGAGGTCCGCTATGGATCTCCCATGGAGGACCTTCATGTGAGACCACAAAGGGGATGCTAGCCTCCTTTTTGTCATGCGACGAAGGTTGTCGCACCTGTGGAGGCGAAGAGCCTCCCCTAACGACGAATGAAAGGCTTTTCCTTTTTTCTTCGTCGCACCAAGTTGAACTAGGGGAGGCTCTTCGCTTCCCTTGGTTCGCTTATCTCCATAGGTCTCCCGTGGAGATCTATTGAGGTTGCCAGATTTTTTATTTTTTTTATTTTTTTTTAAATCTCCACCGTCCATTTGAGATGGATGGATGGACGATGGAAATCATAAGTGTTTTATTTTTTTAAATAAATCACTACCGTCCATCTCATTTGAGATGGACGGTAGAGATCTTAAATTTTTTTTCTTTTTTAAAATATTCTTAAGAAAATTAAAATGACTAAAATGCCCTAGAAGTAGTTGACTTTGACTAATGTTGACTAATATTTATAACAGTTGATTAGGTTGGAGAGTTAACTGTTAGTTTTTCAATTAGTTGATTCCGCTTATAAAAACACAAACCCTAGGCAGGTTAGCTGTAATTTGTCCCAATGGAAATGGCTAAGAACCATTCAACCCTTTTTAGTAAGGTCAAATGTTAGCACTTGACAGTCAATGATGACAGCTGAGGAGTTTGCTGTCAATTTTTCATAAAATTGTTTCCACCTATAAAAGGGCAAACTCCAAGATAGGTTAACTGTAATTTTACTCTATTGTATATCCACCTTCTTACGAATCATACCATTTCTCCTTTTCTTAAAGTTTCTTTTATTTTTTTTATTTTTTAAATGTGAAATTTTTTTAGTTTAATAGAATAATTAAATTTAATTTTTTTTAACATTTTAAAGTTTCTTATAGTTTAGTTAAATTCTTTTATAGATTGTTTTCTATTTGTTTAATTTTTATTTTGTAATGTATTTGTTAATCACTTTAAAAAAAATGTATTTATTAATTGGAGAGTACAATTGTAATTCTATTATTTCTATTAAAATTCAAGTGTAGAATTGATATTTTTCTATTTATGTGATAGTTGACCTTCAAAACTTTGGTCAGAGGCACTAATTTTAGCTATTTAGGATAAATTAGGGACTATACCAACCAAAAGAAAAACATAAGTGACGTTTCGCAAAATATTAGGAACTAAAATGAAGTTTCCCTTATTATTTTCATATAAATTAAAGGATTATGATTGAAGGTATGAATAAAATCACAATAACAACTCACATGTATGATTTGAGATGAATTTTGAATAAATTTGTTAGGTTATTTCTCTTTACAACATATTTATATCATTTCCTAATCATCTTTTGAGATGCAAAATCTTTTTACTATTATTTTTCAAACATTCAAGCGCATTTGGTATTTCATATTGAATTGAATTAGATTGAATATAATATTATCACGTGTTTAGTGCACGTGAGATCGGATTGGAAATGAATTTAATAAATTTGAATTAAATTAATTTTTAATTAAATAAATTAAAATATTTATATTAATATTTATTAAATGAATTTTCATAAATAATTATATTTTTAAACTTTTATTCTAAACCTTAAAAAAATTCAAAATCAAAATTTAAATATTTGAAACATAGCCTAGGTTTGTAGGTTATGTGAAACCCCACCGGGTTACATCATTACTCCCGGCATCTACCAAATATCGAATTTAAATATGAATTTAATTTTTATATTCAATTACAACGTACTAAACACAACCTCGGTTTACATAGACATTTATTTTAAAAAATCCAGCTAAGATTAGAAATACAACAAAGAAACTAGGGGTTGAAGTCTGTGGTGCCTACACCTAGGCCTATATGGCTATACACAACCCAAGAGGCCAAATGACAGCTAGGATTCTCCAATAAATTAATCCATTACGCTCCTGTAAAGTAAAGGGACAATTTTCTCTGGATATGACACAAATTTTATATTAAAAGGATTATTTATATATGACTTTTAAAACCATTTCTCAAGTTCGTAGGGTGAGATAATATAAATTATACGAGCTGTACCTTTAGTACTTGGTCAATGTCATACATGATATGTTGATGATTGACACTTGGCCAAAGCTCAGTTTTAGAGGCATGGAATTTGTATTTATTTATTTGTAATTAAGTTTACCCTTATCAGGTTATAATCCTAGGACCGCAAGGATACATCGTATCTTCATTGGATAATGAAATCACGAATCACGTGGGCAGTAGCCAATCACAAGCCCAGCTCATCTGGCACTGATATACTTATTTATTTTTGTAATAGATTAAGAAAAATCCTAGTCACGATCCGTGAGAGAAATACTTACTTGAGTGTGTTTAATATATTATATTATATATAATAAAATTAAATTTGATTGATTCTATATTTCTTGGTGTAAGTAGAAGACGAACTTTTTATTGGTCGGTTGAGAGTCATGGAACTGAACAAGTTACATCCACATGGTTATGTTCAGGCAACATCTGAACCTCAAAATCCACGAACTGAAGAGATATGCAGCAAGTTTATAGATTTCGTGCATATCCCGTTTATGTAATATAATGCATGCATTGACGTGTCTAGGGTTTGCAAACTCAACTTTTTCTTACTTGCAAATGCGCAACGCCAGCTGATCACTTGATGTAGTATTGGATTACAATACATACACCACAAAATCGACAACCCACTTGAAGATCAGTTGGATTTAATGCCTGTGTTACTGTGTAATTGGCTTGTCAGAGAATACGAATTTTTCTAGGTAAGAAACTTTTTTCTTCAAATGAAAGGGATCGACTGTTAAATTTATACGTAAATTAAACAACAATAAGAACGGTCAATATATATGTTGTTGTAGAACGTACGGTTGGATATGAGTTCGACAAGCTGAGTTTTTGTATAAACTAAATAGTTACTTGGACTAGTAGTGTTTTCTCCTAAGTGGAATACGTAGATATATATATATACATATATTGTTAAAGTCACATGTTTTAGGGCATCAAATCAGGATATATAATTAAGCAGGTTAAGACGCGTGTAACGCAACGCTTAGTGGAGGACAAAAACTTGTGCCACCACGCGCATGCAGCTAGTCCATGCGCGGGAATAGAGAAAACTAGAGAGTATGATTAATTAAAGTAGACAAGAATCAACAATGCCCTATTTTCCAGAAGCAAAACAATGAAAAGAGAGAATAAAACTTGTGTGCCCTACCCACACTCAATTCACATCATGAACAGCGGTAAATTAATTACAATTTAAACCATCTCTTGATATGGTGTTATATAAATAAGACGGGCACACTACAGTACTTGTCCCACTTAAGTTCTTGTGAAAAGAGATGCCAAATATATAAAATAACTCTAAAGTAGAAGAGAATAATGGTTGTAACGAGATGCACATCACGTGACAGCATCTCCAACGGGAGATGCACCCAAAATTATTTTCCCATAAAATAGAGAACTTATTCCATTCCAAGTCCCCCCTAGCTAGTAAGACCTACCGCTGCACCCAAAATAGAAGTGTCCTGTTCCTACTTCCCAATCAACACAGTGAACTTTCAAAGATATTAATATATGTAAAATTCATACTTTTCCCTTTGGATTTAATCTGCAAAACTGATTTTTTTTTATTTTTAAAAAAAGCATGTTTTGGATTTGAACCTAACATAATTTGTGTATGAGAAAATGTGTAATAATAAACTTAAATGTTATTTTCTCATTCAATTTCATAAAATTAAGGGTTAATTCTTTTGTGATTCGAAAACAATCTTACAGAAAATAGAAATAATAGTGTTCTTTATAATTAAATTTTGAATTTAATTTTAAAGTTGTGTCTTCATGACTTGAAAAATAGTAAAAAATATGAAGATTATATATATATATATATAGTAATTCTCTAATGCAAACCATAATGTTCAATATATATATATATATATATATATAGTAATTCTCTAATGCAAACCATAATGTTCAAATCATCCACGTAATGATGAAATTTAATGAATTTTGATGAGAAATTTTGTATAAACATTAAGAAATATGAGATATGTTTGTGGAAAATTTTGTAAAAGTTTTTGATTTCGGGAACAATTTTTTCCGATTTTTCTATGTTCCCCTTTTTTTTTTAAAATGTTTTAGCTTTAGAAATTAAGAAAAATAGTTCCCAAACTAAAAAAAAATGAAAAAAATTCATAAGCATATCTCATTTTTCTTAATATCCATATCTAAAATCTTATCAAAATTCATTAAATTTTATCATAGTGTGGTGGTTTGGACATAAGATGGTTTGCATTAGAGAATTACCTTATATATATGCTTGAGGAAACAATTTCAAAAGTTTTTGAGCTCGGGAACTATTTTTTTCGATTTTTTTATTTTCCCCATTTTTGTTTTAATGTTTTAGCTTAAAAAATTAAGAAAAAATAGTTTCCAAAATCAAAAAATTTTAAACTTTTTTTTGTAAGCATATCTTATCTTTTTTAACATTTATACAAAAAATTTCATCAAAATTCATTAAATTTCATCAAGGTGTAGATAGTTTGGACATAAAATAGCTTACGCTATTGTTGACATGCGAATCTTGTTAACTGAATTAATGGTGAATAATAGTAATTTGAAGGGTGGAAAATGAATAAAGCAGGTTGACACAGTGATTTTTAAAGTGGTGTCTACATCCACTGTTCTTAGCATTCAAGTCGAGCTCGCAAAGAGTATATGCAGAGCTCGCTTATGTGTATTTTTTCTAGAGAAATTTGTAACCCTTGTAACAGTGATGATCCGTCTCTTTTATAGTGTAAAGGGATTGGAGTCACCCTATTTTATCTAATTACAATAATTAGGGACAAAATTATATCCTTGAAGAGTCGTGATTTATCTTGAATACGATTGCTGGAATCAGGGAGTTTAAGATTAATTGGGAGTTTACTAGTTGACCGAATGCAATCCCTTTATTCTCGCGATTCTTCCCTTGATTGGGATTTCGAGCTGGATGGCCTACGGGCTGAATATTGTTTGATCCGCGACCAGGTCGTTTGTGAGAGGTGTTACTTGATCCCTTTGAGAGTCCTCATGCTGGTCGCTGATATAGGGTTTCTCAGTATCTTTAGGCATGTTTGGGCCTAGTGTAATTTAATGCATAACATTAGCTCCCCAGCTTCTAGCTCGATGGTTTCGTGATGGAAGCTGAAATCTCCCTCTATCTAAAAGATGGATCTAAAAATTTCATCTTTGACGTGTTCTTTGTCACAAGCCTGCATCAAAATTTATTTGAGTATGGGACAGCTGTCCGAGAAGGGATCTAACATGTGGATCTACAACGACATTTGCACTATCAAGGATGAATAAAAGAAACTAATAGCAAAGGTAAAAATAACACCAAACCGTTTGTTTCCGCTGCTTATTAATGGTGAAAGTACATTGCTTTAATTCTGTGATTGGTGATGAGAACTGGTTTTGGCACTTATGATTTGGCCATGTGAAATTTGAGAGTTTGAAACTGCTTGCATCGAGCAAGATGGTTTTAGGACTGCCCGTCATTAACCCTCCTGATAGCGTTTGCAAGACTATTGTTCTTGAAAAGAAGCATAGAAACGCATTTCTTACAAAGAAATCATAAAGAGCCAGTAAGCCTTTAGAGCTGGTGCACATAGATCTATGCTCGGTAGAGACTTTATCAAATGAAGGTTACGTGTATTTTATTACCTTTATTGATGACTTCAGCAAGAAAACTTGGGTGTATTTCTAGCAGCAGAATTCAAATGCCTGTGATGCTTTGAAAAATTTAAGGCGAGTGTAGGGAAGTAGAGTGGATGGTTTATCAAAACTCTGAAAATATATAGGGACACTGAATATGTTGTCTGTGATGATTTACGATAAAAACATGGCATAAATAATCAGTTAACTGCCATATACATTTTACAGCAGAATGGAGTAGCATAGAGGAAGAATAGAACCGTCATGGACATGGTCTTATGTATGTTACACTTGAATAAATTACCTAAAAAAAAAATTGGGGTGATACAGTTGCTTATATAGTTTATTTGTTAAACATGTGTCATACCAGAAGTGTTTTCGGGATAGTTATGGCCCCGATTCGGTTCGAACCGTAGTAACCTATTCATCGGAATCAGGACCCCCGATACTGGTTCCGGTGAGTTAAAAAATTGAACCGGAACCGCCGGTTAGGCCGGTTTCAATTCGGTTAATGGGTTTTTTTTTTCTTTTTTTTTTTAAAAAAAAAAATTTAAAAACCAAAATTGGAGGCCAACAGCCATATGTGTATCAATAGCAGGCTGCCACTGTCTGCCACGCAGGTAGGCCAACGGCTACTTCATCTGTAAATTACAAAAACATCCCTTAAAAAATTACATGTTGGCCCTCTAAATTTTTTAATTTTTCTCCTCAATCCAAAAAACTATATAAACCCCTCTCATCTTCATTTCACTTCACACCAATTTTCTCAATTTTTCTCTAATCTCTAATCTCTAATCTCTCTCAGGAATTCTCACTCTCTCTCTCTCAATAGTCCTCTCAGTCTTTCTCTATCTAAAATCTCTATTTTTTTAATACTTCAATTATTTTCATTATTTATTTAAATTGTATTCTTTATTTTTATAAAATTATAATGGCATCATCCGCAAGACCATCTTTTTTCGGAAGCCAAAGGTTTGTTTCTAGAGACAATGAGCCAGTACCAGATTTGAATGTTCAAGAAACGCAGATTTGCCCTGCCCCATAATTATATTTCAACAATGAATATTTTGCTCAAGACGTACAACAGAGAGAATATTTGGTAATAAAACTCCTCCTGATTTTACTCCTCACTATTTTCATCCCCCTGCTCCCTCTCGTTAAATCCCCCCAAGTGAAACCGTACAAATGCCGCTACCAGATTTGACAAAATACAAATCTGAACTTTTTAAAATTCATATGAAGAGGGTGAAAAAGGAACCAGGGGTAATTATGGTGACTTGCAACTATTGTTCCAAGGAATTTAAGTGAAACAAATCTAAAGGATAAGGTATGTACTAAAAACACATCAACAGCAGGTATCCAGTCGAAACTGAGTATGAGTGTAGTCGCGGACAACAACAAATTTTTAGGTACACATCTCCTAACCATCGATTATTTAGATATAGTGATGCAAATAATAGGGAAGAGTTAGCAAGAATGGTAGAGACCGAACATCTTCCTTTTAGTTTTAGTGAAAAAACTGGATTTTTAAAATATTGTCATAATGCCTTCAATCCCGCTGCATGTAGGGTACCTAGACCACGTTGAAACGTATTATGTGTGAAATATATAAAAAAGAAAAAAAAATCATTAGTTAAATATTTTCAAAATTATATCGGTTGTGTGTCTGTTTGTGCCGATATCTGGAGTGATCATTGGCAAAAACATTCATATTTAGGACTTATTTGCTATTACATTGATCAAGTATAGGAGTTGCAAAAAAAAAAATTCTTTCATTTATAGTTTTTGACGACACTCATACTCCTAATAATATTTATAAATTGATAAAAATTATTTTTGAAGAATACTGTATTGAAAATAAAATTTTTGCAATTGGTTTTGATAACGCAGCAAACAATACTGCCGTCGTTCCACAATTACTTCAATTGTGTAACCCCTATTTTGGCGGTAGATTTTTTCATCAAAGATTTGTTTGCCATGTTTTAAATATATGTATACAAAATGATTTGCAAACACTATAACAATTTATTACACCAATTAGGGATGCTTTATATTATTTGTGGAAACATCCTAGCACCATGAAACAATGGACTAGGTATTGCCAATCTCACGGGAAACATCCAATTAAGTTTTCCCATGATGTTCCAACTCGTTGGGACTCCACATATAAACTGCTTTGTGAAAGTTATGAATATAGAGAATTATTAGTTAGATTTATGCAACATAATGTTAGTAGCGTTAATTTGTATGCTCATCATTAGGATGTTTGTACTAAAATTTGCATGCTATTAAAAGTTTTTCATGATGCAACACATACTTTATCTGGTATATATTATCCAACATCACATTTATTTTTAATGAAAGTCATTAATATTGTAGGTGCACTTAATAAATATGCACAACTACTGGATTTAACTGCATGTGTTAGTGCAAAGAAAGAAAAATGGTTAAATTATTATAAGGAGATTCCTATGATTTATACACTTGTATCAGTTTTTGACCCTAAGTGTAAATTTGATAGTTTATATGAATATTTTATTCTTTATTATAAATCTCTTGGACTACCTAATGTGGATATTAATGTTTTATATAATAATATTAGGGAATTATTTTATTCCATGTATGAAGAATACCGTTCTGTATATGGTTCCTCGATGAACATTATTGTTCAGCAATCAGATACAAGCGGAAGCGGTAGTAGTAGTACTGATCATTCTCATTTTCGTATTCTCTCATAATTAAGGAAGTTAGGGTCAAATGTATTGTCCAAAAAATCAAGGAAACCGAAGAGTTTGTTTTCATCAACCTGTGTTTCAGAGGTTGATGTTTACATAAACACCTTTTTTGAGTTTCTGAACAACGATGACTTTAACATTCTACATTGGTAAATGGAGCACCAAACTAACTTTCCAATTTTGGCCATCATTGCCAAACAAATTTTTGGAACCCCTGTCTCGACCCTCACAATCGAATAGGAATTTAGTGCAGGTGGCAACGTTCTCGACGAGAGACGAGCATTGCTGAGTTCAGACTCAATCCAGATCTAGATCTATATTGATGACTAGAGCAGGGCCTCTTACCGCTAGCAGGAAATGGATTTGGTGTTCGATAACAATGACTTCTTCGATACCAACGACGATACAACGGCTACCAAAGGTACAAGCGACGATTGATCACATTCGGAACATAATATGTAAAATAACTATGTGGGCTTTGATTCCTCCTAGAGGATACGTAGGCAGCTTAATTAAGATAAAATTAATTGCAAGCCCTAATTTCTTATTTATTTATTTAAATTTCTTTTAATTTTATAGTTTTATAATATTATCGTAATTTTATTTCAACCCAGTACCCACTTTTACTTTTTTCAAATTTTTATTAATTTTTTCATATTTCTTAATTTTTTTTAATAGGAGGCAACGATTCCTGTTTGAACCGTCGGTTCCCAAAACTGGAGGAGGAACCGTAACCGTGGTTCCTCCCCTAGTTTATGAACCGGAACCATGGCCACGACTATTTTGGGAAGACTCCTCATGAAGTCTGGACTCAATGCGAACCCAACACTTGACACTTACAAGTGTTTGAATGTATTGCATATGCTAATGTGCTTGATGTCTTGAGGAAGAAACTTGATGATAAGGCAGAGAGATGCATCTCCATTGGCTACAGTTATATGATAAAGAGTTATAAACTTTATAATCCAGTAACATGGGAGGTAGTTGTCAGCCGAAACATTTGCTTTTAATGAGCAAGGGTGTTGGGATTGGTCTCGTGGTGAGGAGAGTTCTTCTGTCACTCATGTTGATCTATACCTAGCTGGAAAGCTAATGTTTTTTTTTATGACTCGCCTGATTCTGCTTATGTTCTAATTAATATCTTCAACACCTATCAACTAGCAAGAATATTTAAACTAATTAAATTCAATTGTTTTTTTTTTGTCAACATTCATTACTTTATTTGTTCAAAAAAATTGGCTTATTGCATATATCTAGGAAAAGTTGGAAACCAATATTCAGATTCCATGTTACAGTAATATTCTCACTAAATCAAAACTCACTGGACCTGTTATGAAATAGAAAACTGTGTTGGTATAACCAATAAAGTTGACAAAATATTTGCTTTTATAAATTATTTTCTGTCAAGGAATTTTAGATGGGGTTGATGATTGACAGTTGCAACCTCCAACCAACTGGCTGGCTACAAGTAAATAGAAAAAGACAGCCTTTTGCCCTTTTTACAATAGGGTTGCGTGCGCATGCCACAATTTCCTGTTTTGGAAACCTTAATCAAACAAAACAGAAAACTCTTGGTACTCACTCTACAGACCACAGTTTGGCTTCTCTCTCTATATATATTCGCATTATTTCTTAGATTTAGCCGCCACTTGGCCGAGGAACACCGTACCCACACCCCTTGATAATGCAAAATACCACCTTTAATTCTCATTCTATCTTCTCATGCCTATTGCATTTCAAAAATAATGATCCTACTAATTCCATGGTTCTAGTGTGTGTATTTTGATCTTATAAAGATTGGTGAGCAATATCTATTAGTTCCATCTTTTCTTTTTTTATCTTGGTTACAAGAATCTACTCATGGTAATGTTAAATCAATCTACGTAACAAAAGTTTTTTATATTAAATTAGTTGTTATACTTAATTACGAGTGTTCGATCCATAACACATATAATTAAGGGATTATTTTGTTCGTAAAAGTATATTTGTGAAAGTAATTTACACATGTTTAATAAGTTTATAAATTCTCTTAAAGATTCACGTATTGGCAAATATATTGCCACTAACTGTAAGTTAATGGTAATTTAAGGTCTTTGATCATGATTTCTTTACGGATTGATATTCTATTATTTAAAAGTCTACCTCGATTAATTAAATTCCATTATTATAAATCAATTAAATAACAATTAATTATTTTATATGATTACGGAGAAAATGCACCTAAAATTCCATTATTATAAAACATAATTAAATTAAACCATGTGATTGACAGTTTTTAAACTTATAAATAAAAATAAAATTTCGAGATAAATTAACACTGGCTGATTATAACAAATCAACTAAAAAGTCAACATGGATACCCTAAAAAAATTGGACACTGGCAATCAGTCCATTATTGTACCAAAGACATATGCATCCCTTTCAGAAATAAAAATTAAGGTTATAAAATAAGTATACGAGTACGTAACCTATGACGATACTTGTTCACTGACATGAGTTTCCATGAATAGTTCATCTAGAGCAATCCTTGTCACATTTAAAGTTAATAAGTTATAAATTAAACGATGAGATCAACTTTTAACGTAAAAACCGCGAGTCTTATTTGCGTATCTAAAACTTTTTAATATTTATTCTTTTATAAGTGGAAACAATCTTTGAGTTTATTAATAAATATCTTTTTTACTGTTAGTTAAATTTCATTAAATTTAACGGTTGACAATGTTTGATTGTAAAAAGACTAAAATGCTCTTAAAATAATATATAATATTACTAAAATTTATTAAATAAAAAAATAGTTGAGATGAACGGTTAGATCTTACCTATTTTTTATTTTTTCACTTTTATTTAATAAATTTTATTATTTTTTATATATTATTTTAAGGGTATTTTGATCTTTTTTACAGTCAAATCTGGTCTATCATTAAATTTGATGGAATTTGACTAACGGTAGAGGAGATTTTTACCAATAAACCCAAATGTTGTTTCCACTTATAGAAGAGTAAACTTCAGAGGAGTTTAGGTGTTATTTACTCAATTTTACATTACAAGTCTAATAGGACTTGCCGAGGTCAATGACAATAAGGTCCGAATATCTACTTTTATTACCAACTCCATACACATACTGATAAATGCGTAAGATGAGACTTGAATCTCACCACTAATGTGAATGAGAATGTCTACTGACCATTTGAGTTATAAGTAGATAAAAGAAAAAAAACATACTAACAAAAACAAATAAAAGAAGAGACA
The DNA here is from genome assembly GCA_003430845.1 of Xanthoceras sorbifolium. Lineage (NCBI taxonomy): Eukaryota > Viridiplantae > Streptophyta > Magnoliopsida > Sapindales > Sapindaceae > Xanthoceras > Xanthoceras sorbifolium. Next base: position 25,646,574 of record CM010615.1, read on the forward strand.
CTACAAATACAAATAAAAGGCTGATTTTATTATATATTCAACGTCATTTATTAGGGATATTATTAAAATCCCACATATAATTTGGTATATTTGTCAACATTCTCCTTCTACTTTTATTTATGGTCAAAATTTTCTCTATAATTTTATTTTATAGTCAATTTTTCCTCTGCCGTTTGTTTTAATTATCAATATACCCTTAACCGTTGACTTTTATGTTAGGGATATTATTAAAATTCCCCCTACTTTGATGTATTGGTCAAAATCTCCCCTAAGTTTTATTTATGGCCAAAATTCCCCCCGTTGTTTCTTTGTATAGTCAATTGCCTCCTACCGTTAGTTTTAATTATCAAAATACCATTAACGGTTAACTTTTTTGTTAAACTTTAAGGCACCAATGATATAAAGGTAAATATATATATATAATTAAAATATTTTAATTTATAATATCAATGAATCTCTACCGTCCATAATATAATAGATAATAGAGAGTAAATATAAAATATTAAAACTGATGGAAGAAGAAAATTAATTATAAAATGAAACTAGGGATAGAGGGATTTTGGCTAAAAAGAAAACTAGGAGGAGATTTTAATAATATTTTGGTAGAAAAATTAATAGTCAGGGTATTTGATAATTAAGACTGATGACAGTGAAAAAATTGACTATACAATGAAATTATGAGAAATATTTTGACCATAAATAAAACTAGAAGGAAAATTTTGATGAATACATCAAATTATAAGAAAATTTTAATAATATCTCCATTTATTATTATTATTGTTGTTTTGGGTAAGTAATGAGTATAAAAGTGTTTACAATTAAAACCTAGTTAGTAGTTAGTTAATTTAGAATAGAAACCAGGCGCGGCGTTTATTCATTTATTAGCAATTGAAACGAGGCAAATTTGAATTTGTTTAATTACTTAAAAAAGTATTAGTAATAAGTAGAAAAGAAAAGAAAAAAAAAACAAAAACAAAAACAGAAAAGGCACGTGGCTGTAGAAGCTCAAAGTTTGCCAGAAGAGTAAATAAACACTGTCAGTTGTAGAAAGGCTCTTTATGCATTTTCTCTCCAAAAATTAAAATAATATAAAATAAACAAAACCCCAAAAAGAGAAAGACACCGCCCTCGGTTTTGCTACTACCACGTGTCAGCCATCTATTCCTACTATACTGCCGTCAATTCCACTATTTCCAAACTCACCCCACGAATCTGGGCACTCTGACACTCCTAGGAATCACTTCCCCAAACCCTGCGAGTACGTCACTTTTACACTCGCTCTTCCCTGTCTACACTTGTCCTTTTACGACTTTTACTTCCCCTCCTGATTCTCTCATGGTGGTCAACATTTCTTCGTTTGATTCAGCATGACACTTGTGCAGCCCAACGAGCGAGTAGCAAAAATATTAAATCCTCAGCGAGTAGGTGTACGAAACAACTAAGCTGTTTTGGATAGACCAAAGCTGTTGATATTTCCTTAAATAAGCGGTTTTGTACTTTTGTTAAAAACCAGTTTGAGGTTTTTTTTTCCATAATAGGAGTAGGGTCTGTACATCTCTCCAAAAGAATAGCTTTTTCTCCTTCCATCCTCGGCACATCTTATTCCACCTCAGAAAACAAGTAAGTTGTATAGATTCTCCTTTGTGTGATCTAAAATCACTCTATTTTTAGCTATTTACCTTTGTCATTATATGTTCATGTCTTCATTATTTTGACCGACTCTCTCTTCATTCTTGCGATTCATAATATGATTTATGTCAATCATGATTTTGCCTGCTTGCTACAAATATATATCTTAATCTCAACTTGTTTGAAAAATTAAATGATTGTTCTAATAAATAATATAGTTAATTAATAACGGAAAAAGGTGTTGATGGAGTTTAATTATATAAATTGTTTGATCTGGGTAGGAGACAGACAATTAACAAGTGAAGAGTCCTATAATTAATTGATTGTTGAAGAAGAGAAGATGGGGAGAGGAAAGATTTTGATCAGGAGAATCGACAATTCGACTAGCAGGCAAGTGACTTTTTCAAAGCGAAGAAATGGTTTGCTCAAGAAAGCAAGGGAGCTCTCCATTCTTTGTGATGCTGAAGTGGGTCTCGTTATTTTCTCAAGCACTGCAAAGCTCTATGAATATGCAAGTACTAGGTTAGATCCTCTCTCTCTCTCTCTTACTTCTTATAATTATTGTTGTTTTTATAGATTTTGTTTGCTCTATATATGCCTCTATTATTCTTTGTTTTTTTTATTTATTACTCTTTTATTGTTATTTTCCTTCAACTTTCTGCTACCGGAAATACTAATTCATCTTCGAAATTTCCAGTGAGATTTGAACTGAAATAGTGCTATATATACGTGTGTGTGGGTGTGATTCAAGTAGTTAATGTTTGTGTTGCAATAAGCTTACATAAAATATCGGTGTCGCCTTGCATTGTAAGGAATTGATTTCCTACATACATATTAGAAGTGTTTAGGTGGTTTGTTAGCTAGCTATGAGATTAGAAACGATACATCATTGTTGTGCATACATTTTTAAACAACTATTCAAAACTCATAGACCTTTTTCTAATTAATGTGTGTATACATGCTTTAGAAATTGTAGAGTTTTCAAACCAGTTTCAATTTTCTTGGTCATTTATCGATGAATTTGCACCCCTATCTTTAGGTATATGAAAACTCATGTTTAGGATTAGACAGCTCAAGCATCAAAAAAGTGAAGACAAAGAATAACAGAGGCAAATTGGAGAGGTGGTTCAAGTCTATGTATTTAATTATAACTCAAACTGAAACTGTTCTTCATTAACTTACAAATCCTGGTAAAAAAAAAAAACAATTATAGTACATGCAGAAGCTACTCTATTAAACAAATATACAAATAGATTATTCCATTGGCCATATACAAATAGCATATAATTTTTTTAATTAACTTTTAATTTCAAGCTTCCATTAGTAATGTTTGAGGAAAATGTGCATGGGTGGATATTTATGTGGTTAATTCGTCACATGAAATCTCTAACAGATTTGAAAATGTTAGAAATCTAGGTGTAAAATGCTCTATATAAAGTAAATTGAAATTCAAATAAATAAATAATAAAATCAGTAAATTAGTTTATAGAAAAACCTTTAAAAATTTATGTAGATTTTTTCTTCAAAGTCGAGGCTAGTGTTCAATACTATGACTTTAAGACGATTTACATCCGTCCACCGGTGCTATAGGTTAATCGCCGCTCGCCTCCTAGGATACGACAACTTCTTTATCTTGTGGAAGAAGCACTTCAAGACCACAAGTGCACAGTATGGAACGAATATGCATAACACTCTCTTAATGACAAATAAGACTAATGCTTGAATGCAAGAATTTATTAAATTTTCTGAATTAGTGATTGAATGAATGACTTCGAATTAATTTACAGATGCAAAGTGCCTTTTGGAAAGGTAATGATTGAAAAGGAAAAGGTTGCATCCGTTCATGGCTGTGTCTTTTCCATTTCAAAAGACGCTTCTTCCTGTCACTTGGTGTCTATCCAAATTGAACCATAAGCTAATGTACTCATTTCACACCTTTCCAAATCCATCCATTTTCATGCGGTTTTATTTATTGGGAATAATTTCTCATTCATACTAAATATGTTTCCCAAGCAAATAAATATTTAAGTATTTATTGCTTTTAATACCATATTCCAACAATTCCCCCACATGAATAAAAATTGGCACAAGACCATGCATATGATAATGCAAACACTTGAAAGAGTTTCTTAAAGAAAGGCTATTGTATCTGGTCTTCAACCTTCCCTAGTGAAGTAATATCGGATTTACTTGGCTAATTAGTGAACATGATGTCTTGAACTATTCAGCCGTTGGTGTAAAACAAGACAATAATACTCGCACAATAAGCTCCCAAACATATTCTGATTCAAATGGTTGTGTTCATTTTGGTCCTGAACAAATCCTAGTATTTAAGAGTGTTTTAAAGAATTCATCCCTACGTAAAGTTCTCATAGAAACGACCACACTTCATACTCATATTGGTGACTACCATAAGTAGTGTCCTACCATACTCCACTTGGATAATTCAAGTTATGGGATCATTAAAAGCATAGTTTAGCCTAAATCCGTTGTAGGCAGTACTGCTTCATATTATAAGAGCGGGAAGGAGATTTTATTTCCGCAGTGCTAGATCAGAGTATACCATAATTTTGTTGTCCCTTTTAAACCTAGATCTTGAGATCTCCATCAACCAGGTTAGGTTTCCATTATGGCTCCCCTTTTACAAGGGTTTTAATCTCATTCCCTTCGTAAATGAATAAACTTGCTCTCTACCCAAACCTTTGGTAAATGGATTTGCTAAATTATCTCGACTTTACATAGTCAATGGTAATAATACTACTAGGGAGCTGTTGTTTCACGATATTTTATTTTCGACATATGTGTCGAGACATATTGACTATCACAATGTATACATACAGCGACATAGACTTGGGCCAATATGGAATATCTTCAAATAAATTTCAGAGTCACTCAGCTTATTCTCATACCTTATCTAAAGCTATAAACTTATATTTCAAAGTGGATCTAGCAATACATATTTGAATAGTAGATCTCCATGATACTGCCACGTCGTCAATCGTAAAGACATATCAACTTGTAGATTTCGAGTCTTTAGTATCAAATATGCAATTGGTATTACTATAGCCCTCAAGTATGGTAGGATATCTTGTGTAATGTAGTCCAAAATTCTTAGTGTATCTCAAATACCTAAGTACTATGATTATAGCCTTCCAATGATCCTTTCTAGGATTACTTGTGTATCTACTCAATTTGTTAACTAGTATGCTATATCGGGTCTCGTACAATTGATGGATACATTAGACTACCAATGTGTTGAGGACCTAGTTCAAAATCCAACAACAAACCTAACTTCTCTAACAATCAATAACACAATTCAACCCTAACTTCAATTTAGCCCCAAATTACAAACACCCATAAACCCTAATTTTCCCAATTAACACAATAACACACCCAATCTTCAATTAATTCCGAAATCAACACAAATCCACAACCCTAACTTCACTAATAACCAAATAAACAACACCCAGCACAAATTAAAACAATGTAGATAGATTTTGAGCTTAGTTACCGTATTAGGGAATCCCTTGCTCTCTAGTTCTTAGGTTATTAGCCCAAGCCCTAGTCCAAGTTGATCTCACAAGCGAAATTGCAAGAAGAACTGATTTGTTCTTGGTGATGATCCAAGAGAAATGAGAGAAAATGCTCTTAAATTGTATTTTGATTGATGATAATAGTGAATAATTACAACCCTAGGCTAGTTGTTCTATTTATACAAAATCAGAAAATTAGGACGAAAACACCAAAATGCCCCTGGTTTATAAAATCAGAAATTGTGTAGGAAATCAGAGTGGTTGGGCGACCAGTGGGCGTCGCGACCAGGGTTGGTCGCGAGGCTCACTGCCTCAATTTTCTCTCCCTTGCGCTAAACAACACTTTCTTTCCAGTTAGTGGTCGCGGGCGCTTTCCCCTTTGTTCTCCAGTGACCACCACAACCACGGTCGCGAGGCAGCAGGTCACGTTTCTGCTTCTTCCTCTTCTATCCTCTTCACTTCTCCTCTCCTTCTCCTAGGTCTAGTACTTCTTCTAGGTGAGTTCTCATCACAATGATTCGAGCATACTTTACCTGTGAAATATTAATGCCTTTCCATTATTTTTTCTAAGACATAAATTTGGATCATAAGGTGTTTTAACTCGACCAGTGTCATATTCACTGAACATATTCAGTATTTTCTCAATGTAATGTGATTGAGATAAGACTAGCCCATCAGATGTTCTAGAAATTTTAATTCTTAGTATCACATCAGTTACACATGTATCTATCTTTCATGTCAAAATTATTGATCAACATGTTTTTGGTTGATTTCATCATACCCATAATCAACATGCCATCCTCATAGAGGCAAACAATGACAAATCCATCTCGAGTGTTCTTAGTGTATACACATCTATCACACTCATTTATCTTGAACCCATTTGACATCATAGCTTTGTCAAATTTCAAATGTCGTTGTTTTGGTGCTTACTTTAAGCCATATAAAGACTTAACTAGCTTACACACTTTATATTCTTGATTGAAAACAAAAGAACCAAAACAGCTAGAGAACTATATGGAAAACTAACAAAGTAGAAGAGAGAACTTTTCTGGTGAATATCTATTTCTTATTATCGAACACCTGGTGCTCACAATCAGATATATATACATGGCTAGATCACATGAAATGAATGTGATACAACTTGCAAAAGGTTGTTACATTAGGCGGGAAAATTAGTTGTAACAGAGTCCAGAATCTGTTACAATCTAGATAAGCTGATTGGCTCCAGCTTTGCTGACTTGGCATAATTAGAGCAACCTGAAGAAACTGACTTGGCAAGTGTTGAATGTAAGCAAGCAACGATATTGAATGTAAGCAAGGACATGTTGCTTGCTGGTGAAGAAATATCAAGAAGCACGACTCTGCACAACTTTGCTTCTCTTTTTCTTTGAATAAAGCTATAGCTTAATGTTTACAAGGAACTACAAACCCTTCAGGTTGTTCTAGATAGTTACAATCAACATTCTAATGGATGTTATTCTTGTAACCGGTGAATATGTGTCAAAATAATCTAAAATAACTGGTATAAGAAAACTCATGTTAGGGATTAGACAGCTAATGGCTAAAAAAAGTGAAGACAATGGAAGAGGTGGTTCAAGACTATGTATTTAAAATGTTCTTCATTTACTTACTACTCCTGAAAAAAAAAAAAGGATTAATTTGAATCGTTGAACAAAAAAAGTTTAAATTTTAAGTACATGCAGAAGCTACACTATTAAACAAATATACAAATAGATTATCCAGCTTTTATTACCCTGCTGCATCAAATCGCAACAGAACCTATGTACTCCCATAACCACAAATTTAGACTTTGGAGGCCAAATTATTAGAACCTAAAATTGGATAGTCTCAAAGGACTTTTGACATATTATTCGTACGTTTTCTAAAGAGCGCATTTTTTATTTTTTATTTTTGGATTTCAAATTGTTTTTATCGTTTAGATAATTTGGATAATTGAGTCATAAATAACTTTTTTTGATAATTATTTTACTATAAATTTCTTCTAAATAAGGTATAACTACTTTGGTTTAGAACTAAGTGAAATATATGATCTATGAAGTGTTTTGCCTACTATATATATATATATATATATATATATATATATATATATATATATATATATATATATATAGTTATGCTATTATGATATGTGTGAGAATATTACTTTTCTAAGAGAACAAAATCAAAATATTATCATTTAAAAGTTCCATAAACTGTGTCAAGTTTGTTTTTCCATGTTAATACTAAAGAGGGTATATGCAATTTAGACTTTCAAATACTTTTATGAAATTAAAAAATTTGAGTATATGTAATAAATTTTTTTTAAAAGAATCTATAAAAGTCATTATTTAATATAGACTTCTACATACTTTTAAAAAAAATATATATATATATATATATATAGAAGTTATTGATTATATAATTTAAACTGTTAATGATCTTAAAAAAGTCTATAAAATGTTAAGAGTCTAAGGTATTCAAAATGTAACATAACTTTTATAGTCTTTTAAAAGTGTGAAAAGATTATTCTTAATATATACTATTTTTTTTATTATACTGGACTTTAAAAATAAATTTTAAATATTTTATTAGCACATAACAGAGTTTTAAAAAAAATACAATTTTAATATTTTCAAAATTAAAGAATAAATAAAAAATGTTTGAAAAAAAAAAGTTAAATACATTAATAATAGATGGATAAAAGAATAGATCATACATTATATATAATGATTCGTTCTATAGATAACATAAATAATTTAATTATAAAACATAAAAATTTAAATGAGTTGATATAATTTTTAAAAGTCATTGAAAGTCTATTAATGTCTCTGAAAAAAAAAAAGTCTATAAAAACTTATCAAATGCATCATTTGAAATGAAAGTTTATAAAAAATCATTCATAATTATACAAAATCTATAAAAACCATTAGAAATCCACAAACTCTATAAAAATCAATTCACTTAAAAAAAAAAAATCATCTGAAATTTAAATTGAATACACCTTTATAGCCAAAGACTAAAACTGTACAATTAATGGCGTTGTTGCAACATTAAAGAAATGAATCATTTTCAGTATTCATGAAAACAAATGTGCAGTGATATGTTAACATATTTTAGTTTATATATTTCAAATGATAGTTGCCAGGCGGCCAGCAGTGGAGGAAAATTTCCAGTATACTTTCACAAAATTTGAAAAAACATTTATGTACGAAGCACCACCTTAATCATCTATCTTCAAGAAATTGATGCAATACAATTATAACTCTAAGAATTACAGTCTCCATAACTTATTGGAAGCCTATGAATGTCCTAAACCTCTTGCAATAAGTATCGGGAGCATCTGATAAACATAGATGATCTCATGAATTTTTGAGGTAGTGTGGTATTGAAGCAGGATATATTGTTGAATCCACGGCACATCATTTTGTTCCTAAAAAAAAAAAAAGATATTAAAAAATCAACTGCATTAGAAAACCTAAAAAGTACAAACCTATTTATTACAAATGTTCCTAAACCTACACACATACCATTTGCATACTAGTGTTACACTTTTTACTATAAAATCTAATTCGGCCGCCCATAAAATCAAGTATTAGCTTGATTCAGAAAATTCTCGAAAATAAAAAAACTCTGCTAGTTGTTTCATAGCCGCTCTTATGCTTTGGAATCTTTGTGGTTGTTCGAGTAACATCCATGTACCGTGAGCACAACAACCCGTGAGATTTCTTGTGCCACGTGCTGGTGCTTGTTTGCAGATTTGACTTGGTATCATAGCACGGTCCTCAAATACCAAGTTTTTTTTTTTCTCTTTCAAAAGTATTAATCTTACCGTAAAAAAGTGAGAAGAAAACAAACGGAAAAGGGAAATAAATGTTAAACAAACGCAAAAATAATTATTTCTAATTCACTTTTTGTTCAACCTATTGAAAAGAGTTTGTCCTCGATTTATGCCTCTGTCTTAAGAGTTTCATATTTGAGAAGAATCATCTTGTCAATTAGAGACATGTGTAAGACTAATAAATTGTCTTTAAAATTCAAAGTATGAACAATCTCCATGCTGTCTATATAAATTACATATGTATAAAATGTCTTTTTCCTCATGAACTCTTTCGAAATCCAATCATTTTGATATCTTAGATAGATTACAAGCATTATATCATGAATGTAACACAAGACTTTATATTTGTTGCCTACGAATAATGGAGGCCACAGCCTTTTGATTTCCAATATATACCTAATCTACCACATCCTTGGATGACTTCTACTCCTCACTGTTAAGTTGACTGTTCAATTTGTTGATGTCTTCCATGCTTTCACCAACTGTTAAGTATATGTTATCAACTTTTAATACCTGACAGCTTACATGCAAACAGTCCATGTATTTGTTCGTAATTTGCATTTGGGCTTGGTTCATGTGCCAAGCCCATTGGTCTAGTCTAACATGTGAAAATGTGTGTTAAAAAGCCTTATATCATTAGTTGAGTCATTTCTTGATAATTTAAGCTATTCGGTTTGTTGGTTACTAATAGACATGATATCAAAGTTTGATTTAATCTATAGTTCTTATGTTCGAATCTTCTTCATATTTATTTTGTAATCTGCATTTACGCTTAGTCCACGTGCCAAACTAGTCGTTCTGGCACGTGGGGTGTCCACATACCACCTATGCTTAGATTTTATTGTTTTATTATGCTTAGGTCAAAATTTTCTTTTAGAAGTTCATTATTTTGGAAATTGGTTTCATATTAATTTTAGGACTTTATTTGTTTCCACATACCACCTATGCTTAGATTTTATTGTTTTATTATGCTTAGGTCAAAATTTTCTTTTAGAAGTTCATTATTTTGGATTGGTTTCCTATTAATTTTAGGACTTTATTTGTTTCCTAATTTGTGTGTTTTTGCTCACTGTAAACTGAGGCCTATGTTTTATTGTTTAAGCAAACTATGATTTGAAGAAATTAAGTAATATTGGATTTCCTCTCTATTTTCTCGCCTTTGTTTTTCCTCAATCTTCACTAGATCATAATTTTCTATTTATATATTTATCTGGTGTTTGTTCTGCATCACTAGCTCAACTAGAATTTTTCCACATCATCTTCATTTTACAGTGCTGTAAATTCCACCTCAACTTAGTCACACTTGGCTTTATCTAAATATTTGTATAGCCAGAAGCTGATCAAATTACTCATGATGATAACTTGACGGAAGAAATTGCAAGAAATGTCATCATTTATCCTTTTTTCCATAACAATCACCAACACAGTACCTTGAGTCTTCTGTCACTTAAATGATCTAGAGAACAAAATTGCTCTTCCATATCAAACACATGCTTTCTCTTTCTTTCTTTAATATAACTCTAAAATCTTAGTACGAACATTCAAATTCACCGAATCCCTTAGACCATATCTACCAAAGATTTAATGAGATCCATTACTCTTTGAACGAGCCTAATGAGATCTGCCGTTACCAAGCCAAAAGTGATTTCTCCCGTCTTAAGTTTTCGGGAGACGTGTTTCATATTTAAAACAATGTATCCCTCTATATTTATTTACATTCATGAATGTTAGAACTGAAATTGTGAGACTTATGTTTTGGTTGCATGATCAAGAGAGTTAATTGTACATAATGCTATCGAGATGTATCGCATTGTTGGAAAATATTTCATTATCAAGACTTATTTATAGGTACCTAGAGTTGAGTTACATGTACTTGTAGAGAGTTATCTGTTAGTTACATCACATGCCACATTATTTGAGTATAATTTTGGACAAATAATTTACACCGCTTCACATTACTCTATTTTGAAAGGCTAAAGAGGGATCAAATCAAACAATGAGATTTTGGGTTCATAATGTATCCTTTGCATCTCAACCAAAGAACAAAATATGTTGTAGCGGAGCTGCTGGAGTTTGAGGTCATGTTAGGGAAAATGCAAAAGTTTCAACTTCCATTTTGGCATTTATAATAGGCAGTATTTCCGAGTGGGCATAAATTTTCTTGTCTTTGTTTGTTTGTTAAGAAAATATGGCAAAAGAAAAGAAAATCCATAAAGTTCAAAAGAGAATGCAATGAAAATAAGGTATTTTTATCCAATGTGGTAAAAAAAAAATTAGAAAAAAAATTCTATTTAATAAAAGAAAAATAGCCTAACAGAATTTATGCACTTACTTTTTGAGGCAAGTATAACCTTACCATATTTCTGATAAAATCCCTTATTCTCCTCTTAGGATGCTTTACTAAGATATACTGCCATTAACCTTCATGAGATATGAACAACCAAGTCAATAAACAATGATTTGTTCACTATCAACAACAATATATAAATCATCTAAGTCATCATCATTTATAATACATACACTTTCTTGTCATACCATTGAAATTATACAACATTCTTCCTACTGAACTTTTTTTTTTTTTTATTATCAATACCATGTTTTTTATTTGAGTAATCTCTAAAAATTTTACCCAAATTCATACTTAAATAATGTGGCATATAAGTTGTCAACATCATGTCAAATATTAAATGGTGTAGTAAGTGATATGTTAGTGATAACTCACATACCATATCATTTGGACATGAACTTAGACAAAAATTTTGAACAACCTAGCATTACTTTTTCTATTTTAGTATCAATATTAAATGCTTTCTTCCTAAGTTATTTGATAGAAGCAATGTAGAAATATAATAATGTCAATTATAAAAAATGTAGGAAGAAGACAAAAGTATAAGGGCAGAGTTTATCAATGACAACTCAAAATTGTTGAGGTCCAAACACATACAAATGATAATTCGTAGGTGTATCTTCCTCGCAAAACATGACAAGCTAGCTTTCAAGCTCCAACCATTGGTTGAGTGACTTCCAAGTCATATAAACTGCTTCCTAGCTTCAATCATATGGTTCCAGTTGATTTTGTATGTACAGTATGATGCATGACCTCATTATGTAACATGCAACTAAACTGCAATTGTAAATGGGGAGGGGATGCGCAGAGGATACCACCGCCCTCCCTTTGCCCTACGTTTCTCAATTTTTTAATCTCAAAGGATACAACAATTAAGTTGTAGCCACTATATCATTTATCATCACTTATTAGGGAGAAACTTAATTGCATACTATGCATACATTATGTGATATAAAAATAAATGTAATTGATTACTCATATCACACAACAGTGTTTCAATGGAAAATACATCGTGCACTGGATGCACCCAATACATTTTCCACTAATTAGTTACAAGTCAATTACAAATAAACCACTGCATCAATTGAGATTTTATGTTATGTAATGCTTGTACTAAGTGATTATATATTCAAATGATGTTATATTAATACCCTTAAAATACTTTGTTATAATGCAAAATTATATGAAAACAAAGTAATATAATAGCTAGAGCTCCTTTTGACAGCATGTCATCTGTTATTGAACGCTACAACAAACTAAAACAGGAGCATCATCAGCTGATGAACCCTGATTCTGAAGTCAAGGTAAGTGCATTCCAGTAAACTTTTTCCCTGAATTATTAGTTACATTCACTTTCAGAAAAGCATCACTAGGATCATTTTGTTTGTAATATCAATTACAAATTTCTTTAATGAAAAACCCCAGGTTCAGTATCATACATTTCCCATATGACAAACAGGACCAGAATGATATTAGTCACATTGCTATTTTTTAGATAAAATAAGTCATTGTGATCACATAATACATCATATATAAAATTTATGTAGCCATATATATCATCGTTTCTCCAATTGTTTTGCTATTTATGCTCCAAAAAGCCAAGTTTGGTTTATGGATAATACTTTTACGGCATGAACAATTCATCTTTTATTTCATTAATGGCTTCAATGATGCAAACATCAACTTGCTGATGTAACATGATAAACTCATTATGCTGGAAGAAATCTTACGGAATCAGAAAGATACCACAATGATAGTACTTGGCATATGGGATGATGATAGTCCAAATGAATTTCGAAGTACATATCTCTTCATGTTCTAATAATTCTTTTATTTCATAGCAAAATCTTAATAGAGCACTAATTAATAGTGGCAAGTCTAAATTCTGATGAAAGGATACAATAAACATTGTCTAAATCAAACAATATACAACTAATACAACACTAAACTACAATTGCTTGTTAGCAATAGGTAGAAACTTCAAAATAGATATTTTAATATTTGACTTTACCTTAGTTTTCATATTAGTACAGTAGTAAGAACTATAAACAGAAGTGGCTGGAACCTAATCATGCTTTCAAATAAACAAAATTTGTGAGGAAAACTGCAATGTGTATAAATTACCTTTAATCAAATATCAACACCTCAACTGATGATGATCATAGCATTTTATGCAACCGTCACTTGCCCAATGGAAATTCGCTTTTGCAATCTGAGAAACCCAAATGACATTCTTAACTTTAGATTTTGAGACATTCCATCATCTTTTTGGCAGTTAGATAACACTTTTTAGAACAACACCAACAGGAACAAGAGAAGGACAAAAAAAAGCCACCAGCTTCTAGAAGTTTCTTGCATGTCTGATTGAGGAACTGACAAAAATCTTGCTGCATCTGATGCAATAATAATTGTACCATAATGTGCATTAAGTATGAAGATTTACAAAACATTAGACAAACATGCTTATTCATGTTAGTAAAGCAGAGCACCAAAATAAGGCGTATTCATTTTCAACAAACATGCATTAGACCAAACGTCTATCCCCTTTTCAAGTCAATATTTACATTTAACATTTATTTCTAAGTAAGGCCCAGTACAATGAAGATGGAAGCATTTGAGGAAAAGGCAGAGGAGTTAAAGCTTACAATACAGGCAAGCAAAAATGAAAATAAGTTCAAAGTTGACTGCTAAATGGAGAATTCTCAGATAAAATTTCTAAATAGTTAACAGGAGTTTCTTCCAAGTGATTAGCTTGTACTTTTTGCCTCCTACTTTGCTGTTTATTCAAACTAAGAACTACTCATATCATATGGAGAAGCTTATAGCTTAGTTCATGAAGTCAAATATCAAAATCATGTTCCACCATTTTATGAGGTGACTGCATATAGAGACTTTGCACCAAGAAAAAGAATAAGCAACACTAACTGGTGGTACAATGGATCTTTATTTCAACCCATTACTCATTTACCAAGTCTATTAAAGATCTCGCTAATGCATTAGTAATCCTCTAGCAAAGAGGAAGAAAAGATGTCGTATAGGTATGGCAAGCAGCTCGAGGACCCAGTACTTTCCTAACAGATATGATTACACTTGATTGCTGTATCTCAACTACTTCAGCTGGTATCACAGAGTAAAAATGGTAAAGTGCTGGCAGTGATAAAGACATCCTGTATAGTTGAGACAAAAAGAAAACATCTTCCAGTGAAACATGCGGATGTAGTTTGTTCTAAAACTGCTATAGTAAAGGGGTTTATTCCTTTAACCTTATAGTCAGCACATAGAGCAAACAATGTAAGAGAGCTGTCGCTGAAGGGAGTAATTTTATCATCAAAAGGACTTTTGGAGAATAGCAGCCATGGAAGAAGAATAGAGATCAAAACACTACAGACATACATAAGCTGTAAATGAGCAGCCTCAACCAACCCCTCATGGACTTCAATTGTTAATTGCAAAACCTCTCACGCACCTCAGCCAGTATTTCAGTCAATCCCTCCTTTCATTTGCATCAACTCATCTGGTATTGACACAGAACCAGAATATGATAAGATTTAAGCACTTCTGTTAAGAATTTTGGAATATTATTTTAGGAATACTAATTTGAATAGGTATTTAATTTCTTATTTCAAGTTTATTAGGATTAGAGTTGTACTTTGTTTTGTTGGTTTAATCTATTTGAGATATAGACTAGGTTGACCCATAGGCAGGCTTCTCTATGTTATTTTGTTTAGATTGATGTTTTGAGTAATGAATTGAGATCTAAAACCTAATTTCTTTCCTTATTTCTTCTGTAGTACATTACTGGAAACAATTAGACTCTGTGATGTTCAACTGCATAATTTTGTCAACTTCTAGAAACTAAAAACTACAACAGAAAAATGAATGATTGTCACACTAAAAGTAGGAGTAATACTAAAGTCCTTATTTGTGACAAAGGTTTACTCCAAAATTGACAGATGAAGTCGGACAATGCCCCAACTCAGTTGTCCACAAAGAAATCAAGGATGGATCATCTTCTACAAAGGACTTTTCTTGTGGGGTGCATTAGTAAGAGAACCAAAATTTTTAGTAAACACTTGGATGTATGAACACATATAAACAAGCTGAGATGGATCCTAATATCACTACTATGGCTATGAGAGATGTTTGGTACATCATATCAGCTCCTCTCTCTATTGATAATTGTCTGACTCTTTTAACTTATTATTGCCCTAGTCTTCATTTTCTTTGGGCGGTTGTGCCTCACAATATTAGTTCTGCACCTAAAGCATGATCGTACCTGTGAGTCTGTAACCTCATTCATCACCCTCATGGAAGAAGAGATGTCAGTGGACTTAAAGGTCATGGACCTACAATATAAAACGCTCAGCTAGATTTCCAAAGTGGATAAACGATAAATCCTGAGAGAAAGACTACATAAGGGGCAAAACTGCCAGGAACAACAAAAAAACTATGTCCTGTAAACCTCAAAGTGCCTTAGAGACAGAAGACAGGAAGCCAGTAGATCTCCAACTCATTAACAAAATGCAGCTGCTTTGTCATCACTCAAATTAACTAAATGATCTCTTAGAAAAAAACATGCATAGGAACAACAATATGTTAGGTCAAATGTCGAAAACTTGCACTGAAATAATCTTGAGTATGCAACAAAGTCACTCATCCTGAGTATGCAACAGTTAAAAGTTATTAATCACAAACTCATACCTAGAGTAGACGAAGTTCACTCATGATTGTTATTGACTCCGTTCTGCAGGTTCTTTCAATTGTTACATCTCAGCTTGAAACTGCTACTTTCCTTCAATCATATAGAACGTGAGCAGTGATCATCGGACCTTGGACCTAAATCTATGAAATAGACATGAAAATCAACCATTTAAATCCTCATGTAAGTCAGTATGCAACTTCTACACACATTATCACCTGCTACAAATTTGCACAAACTTTATTGCCAACAAGGAATTAGAAACCCTATACAGTTACACAATCTCATGCTTGTTATTATCTGCTACACACAGAAGCTTAAATTGTCGGTAAATGGCCCAACAATAGTATTTTTAAGCACTTTAATAGACTCCCTCACATGCAAAACCACGGGCTTGCCACATGAGCCAAACACATACACAAGAAATTCAAATAACAAATAAGAAATTTAAATATAATCACGTGGGGGAACTCTACCCAGGGAATCTAGTAAAACTGATTATGATGCCATGTTAGTAACTGCTAGACCTAAAAACTTAAGTTAGCAAAGGCCTAACAATAGTATTTAAGTTCTCAAATAATGCTCATTTTCCAATGGGAAAACACTTGATTACATCCACATACTCCAATTTCCTGCTTTGTTTTACTACCAAGTTGTACCAACATACTTCCGTATTAATTTGCATCACTCTTATCATAACTTTTCAATAATATACCTAACTCAACATGATTCAAAATGGCACAACACTTCCAAACATCAAGTCATCGCTTCAATTTGAGAAGTGAAATATAATGGAACCACTAAATAACATCAAGACTTGGGGGTCATTTTTTTTTTTTTTCCACATAACACTTAATGGGTCTGAATTGGATATATTAAGGTTTTTTTTTTTAAGTGGTGAAACAACTTAAAATAAAAAATTAAAAATCCTAACTTTTCACTTAACACCTAATCACTGAATTATAATTATAATATTTTCTTCCATAATTACAATTCTTACATTAATATATTTCCAAATTTATCTGATGAAGACCGTGTTAGGAGAAGCGAGAGACTGAGACGTGAATAGTGAACAGTGACGTTGATGGTGAACAGTGGCGTGAATAGTGATGACGTGAATAGTGACAGTTCGTGTCCAAATCAGTTTCCTATTTTATTTCCTATTTTTTAGGCTTTTGACTTTATCTTAATTTCCTATTCTAGTTTAGTTTAATTACTATTTAGCAGTGTTCTAAAAATCGCTAGGCGCTACCTAGGCGGCGGGGTAGCGCCTAGCGATTTTTCGGCTAGGCGCCCATTAATCGGCGCCTAGGCGGTTCCTCGGTGGTCAACGGTTAACGTGTTGACCGCACCGTTGACCACCTAGAAAAATAATGATACATATATTGTTTACCTTTGAAGATGATCATAATACTTAGGGAGTGATTATTTACCTAAGATTTTTGTGTTTTAGTTGTTAGTTGAAAAAAAAATAATAATAAATAAAAAGGCTTCCATGGCTGGGCGGCCGCCTAGGACCGCCTAGGTTCGACTAGTCCGCTTAGGACCGACTAGTCCGCCTAGGCCGACCGCCTAGGCGGGCGCCTAGGGCCGCCTAGGACCGCCTAGGTAGCCAACCGCGGAATATGGCCCGAATTGGCCATATTCGCCGCGGCCGGCCACCGCCTAGGCCGATTTTTAGTTCAATATTTAAGGTATATTCTGAAAATTTTTATAAATTAGAGGGTTTAAAAAAATAGAAAATTAAAATTAGGGGGTAAAAATAAAAAAATTTTAAACTATAGGGGTCAGAATGTAATTATCCATTATTTAATGGACAGCCACTTGCCATTGAAAACAATAAAAAAAACATTAAAAAAATCTGAATGTCATCGTGTCCCACGTCTAAATGTCCCCATCTAACATCTTCTTCTACATCTACATCTAACATCTTTGACTTTATTGGTAGTAATGCCTTTCATTTCAGAAACAAAAAACTGCACCTTCGTCGCTGCTCCACCGCCTCCTCCTTCAACCATCTCACTCCTTTTTTCTTATTTTCGACCCTATCTCCGGTCAAAAAGCCATTTCCGGCTAAGACCCACTCTTTTCCGGCCATTTCCGGCCAAGATTCAGTCTTTCCATACTGTTTCCAGTCAAGACACGAAGCCGGCCGCGGAATATGGCCGATTTGGCCTTGTTCGGGGCGGCCGGCAGCCGCCTAGCGCCGAGGCGGCGCCTAGGCGGCCGAACTTTCCGTTTTTTAGAACACTGCTATTTAGGAGTTTTATTCCTTTTAGTATTTTATTTTCCTATTCCTTTTATTAGGAGGATTCTATCTCCTATATATAGCTTATTATCATTAGGGTTGTAAGTTATCAGATTTATCAAAGTACTATTCAGTTTTCTCTGTCTGTTGGCTAAACAACCATAGACATTATTTCGGCTTTTCTTGAGCGTTATACTTAGGATTGGCTTGAGCTAGGGCAAAGGCTAAATAACCTGCGTTCTAGAGAATTGGGAATCCCTAAATAAGGAGACCTAATTCAAAATCTATCGTGTGTGTGCGTTACTTGCTTTGCAAGTTAGGGCTTGTTGTTGGATCTAGACCTAGGTCCTCAACAATTTGGTGCTTTCATTGAGAGAATTATCAAGATGTCAACCAGCGAGAATGATCAACCATCAACGTCCAATCAACCCAACAGAGTCCGCTTTGAAACCATAGAGGCCGACATAAGAGACGTGCGAACGGAGATGACCAGGCTATCTACAACCGTGGGACATATGCTAGCCAGGTTAGAGATACTTCATCCGGTAAGAGGAGTTGATCCAGGGGTTGAAGAAGAAGTTATACAAGGGGACAGACGAACTCATGGGGAAAGACCACCACAGGCTAATCCATTATATGAGTCGGACGATAGATACGATCAAAGAGATAGACCCCCGACTCATTATAGACATGGAGGACGAGTGGAACGAGGAGACCGGGTAGCCGAAAGGTTGATCGAACCAAATCAAAGGAGGCAGAGGCCTGGGGTCGGTAGGAGACTCGAAAGGGATGGGTCAAATAGTGAAGACGAAATCCGAAGGGACAACCGGAGGAACTACAGAGGAAACCCAAACCAGGAGAGACCCAGAAATCGACAGTTTGAAGATAATGACTATGAGGCCGGCCGACGAGGGAACCAAGGGCCAAGGAAACCAAAGATCGAATTTCCACACTTTAGTGGAGGGGACCCATACGAGTGGTTGGAGAAAGCTAACCGTTACTTCCGAGTATATGAGATTAGCCGGGCAGACAAAATAGACATTGCGAGCATGTATCTTGATGGGCAGGCTAATAGTTGGTGGAGATGGTTGAAGGACCAGTATGAACATGATCGACAGAGATTGGGGTGGACAGCCTTCGAACCTGAATTTCTAGATCAATGGGGGCCATCACCAGTAACCGATCACCATGGGCAACTTGCAAAACTCCGCCAAGAAGGTAAAGTGCAGAATTATATTAATGAGTTTAGGCGTTTGCAGACTATGACCAGGGACTGGACAGAAACTCACTTGATTGGGATGTTCACGGAGGGCCTAAAACCGGGGTTAGCTAAAGAGGTGAAACTGAAACAGCCAACAGCTCTTCGAGAAGCAATGCGGACGGCAGAGATTCTGGAGGAGGGACCCGGTGAGAGGAGGTCTTACAAAGAAAACACGGGGAACAAGTTCTCCAAATCCTTGCAACCCGGGAATTCTTGGAAAGACAATGCCGAGGAAGGAAGCAGTTCAAAGACTAGATCCAATGAGATGAAGAAACTATCCCGAGAAGAGGTACAAGACTACATCAAAAAAGGGCTATGTTTCAAATGCAGAGAAAAATGGGTGAAGGGTCACCAATGCAGAAACGGCAAGCTTCTTATGGTTATAGGTTCAGACGAGTCAGAGTTTGAGACCGAAAAGGAAGATGAGACATCTAGTGACGAAGGGGAGCTAAGGGTAGCTGAGTCAAGTGAAGAAAAGGAAATGGCAGAGTTGTCTCTCAATGCAATCTCGGGGACTCCAAGACCATCGACTATGAGGCTAATGGCATGGATAGGGAGTTCTGAGGTTTCCTTACTAGTGGATTCCGGATCATCTCACAATTTCATTAACATGAATACCGAGAAGAAACTAGGGATGAAAGGTACAGCCATAGAAGCATTTGATGTGAGAGTAGCCAACGGTGAACGATTGAAATGCGATGAGGTACATCAAAATGTAAAGATGAATGTGCAGGGCGTGCGAATAGTGGCCGAGCTACATGTTTTGGCACTTGCAGGGCTAGATGTGGTCTTGGGGAACGCATGGTTGAAGAGTATCGGGGAAGTAGTGACCAATTACGAGACTATGACCATGAAGTTCAAGTTGGGAGGCAAAAAGAGGTCCTGGACCGCAACCTCATCCAAAGAAATCAAGCATTGTGAGGCGCATGTGATGGAGCGACTTTGCAAAGGGGGTGCCCAATGTTTTGCCATCATCAATACCAATGATGGCCGAGCAACGGGAACCAAATCTGAGCAGATAGAGGTTATAGAGGAAGAGATGCGGGGACTACCTGAAAAAGTCCGCAGTTTATTAGCCCGCCACCTGCGGATACTGGAGGTGCCAACAACTTTACCACCGGCTAGACACTTTGACCATCGCATTACCCTAAAGGATGAGTCAAAGCCTGTCAATGTGCCCCCATACAGGTACGCTTACTTCCAGAAAAGCGAGATAGAGAAGCAAGTGGGGGAAATGCTAAAGGGTGGGCTGATTAGACAGAGTACAAGTCCGTTTTCATCACCGGTCTTGTTGGTCAGGAAGAAAGATGGCACATGGCGATTCTGCACAGATTACAGGGCCTTGAATGAAGCTACGGTAAAAGATAGGTTCCCTATACCAACGGTAGATGAGATGCTAGACGAATTACATGGTGCCAGTGTCTTCACCAAGCTCGATCTAAGGGCGGGTTATCATCAAATCCGCATGAGAGAGGAGGATGTACACAAGACTGCTTTTAGGACTCACTCAGGACTCTATGAGTACCTCGTCATGCCATTTGGGTTGTGTAATGCCCCCTCGACTTTTCAAGTAGCAATGAATGAGATCTTTCGACCACACCTAAGGAGGTTTGTGCTAGTCTTCTTCGACGACATTCTAATCTATTCAAAGTCGATGGAAGAACATTTATCTCACCTGGAGATAGTGCTGGAGATCCTTGGCCATCATCAGTTCTACATTAAAATGTCCAAGTGCGAATTCGTCAAGGATGAACTAGAGTATCTGGGGCATTTCATCTCAGAAAAGGGGGTGAAGGTGGATACGCGAAAGGTAGAAGCCATGGTAGATTGGCCTTTACCAAAAGATGTGTCAGCACTGCGAGGGTTTCTGGGGTTGACAGGTTATTACAGGAGGTTCGTCAAACACTACGGGTTGATAGCTAGGCCATTGACCAACATGCTAAAAAAAAGACAACTTTGAGTGGACCGATGAGGCCAAGCTTGCTTTTGAGAACCTGAAGAGAGCAATGACACAGACGCCCGTACTAGCATTGCCTGACTTCAACAAAACCTTTGAGGTCTACACCGACGCTAGTGGGGAAGGTATAGGAGCAGTTTTGGTACAAGACAAAAGACCACTGGCGTTCATATCTCAAGCTTTAGGACCTATGAAAAAAGCTTGGAGTACTTATGCCCGAGAAATGCTAGCAATGATCCATGCGGTGAAAGTGTGGAGGCCATACTTGATGGGGAGAAAATTCACCATTGTTACCGATCAACAGGCGTTGAGGCACCTATTGCAGCAAAAGATAATAACGCCCGAGCAACAAAAGTTTATGGTAAAACTACTCGGATTTGAGTATGATATTGTCTACCAACCAGGAAAAGAAAACAAGATAGCTGATGCGCTTTCCCGAAAAGAAGGTAGTCCAATGATGTGGACCGTGTATGAGGAAGAAAGCCCAGGGCTAGCAGCATTGAGTGGGGCAGAGTGGAAAATATGGGATAAAATCCGTGAGGCCGTGAAGATAGATGCCAAGACCCAAGAGATTCGCCAGAAAATGGAGAACAAAGATGAGGGGGTCGAGAGATACAAGATAAACAATGGTCTGGTGTACTATAAATCCTATCTGTATGTGCTTGATGTGCCAGGATTAAGGCATGAGATCCTTGCTCACTTCCATGAAAGCAAAGAGGGTGGCCATTCGGGTTGGCTGAGGACATACATGAAGATCAAACACTTTTTCTACTGGGAAGGGCTCAAGAGTGAAGTGAAGAAAAAAGTAATGGAGTGTGATACATGTCAAAAGGTTAAGTATGACTCACGGCGACCAATGGGGCTACTACAACCTCTACCCATTCCTGAGAGGATTTGGGAAGATTTGACTATGGACTTCGTCGAGGGGCTGCCAAGTAGCAGGGGATTTGAGGCGATTTTGGTGGTGGTGGACAGGTTAAGTAAGGGTGCTCACTTCATTCCATTAAAGCATCCTTTTACAGCTAGTAGTGTAGCTAATTCTTTCATTGATAATGTGGTTAAACTCCACGGTTTTCCTCGAACCATTGTTACTGACAGGGGACAATTGTTCATGAGTTCCTTTTGGAAAGAGTTATTTAAACTGCAGGGTACCAAGCTTAAGGTGAGTTCATCCTAAGACCGATGGACAAACAGAAGTGGTGAACCGTACTCTAGAGCAATATCTGAGGTGTTACTGCCACCATGAGCAAGCAACTTGGAAGGACTACATTCCATGGGCAGAATATTGGTACAATACAACTCACCATGCTGCAATCAACATGAGTCCCTACGAGGTAATTTATGGCAGGACACCACCAGGGCTGAGCACTTATGAGATTGGGACAGCGGCCAATGATGAAGTAGAGAGAGAGTTGATGACTCGAGACGAAATTATGGCCAAACTGAAAAAAGAATTGGAGAGAGCTCAAGCAAGAATGAAGAAGTACTATGACCAAAACCGTAGGGACGTGTCATTTGAACCAGGTGACTTGGTGTATCTCAAGCTTCAACCATATCGGCAAAAGTCCTTGAAAAAGAGGTTCAATGTGAAGTTGTCACAGCGGTACTATGGGCCTTTTAAAGTGCTAGAGCGCATTGGAGAAGTCGCATATCGATTGGAGTTACCACCAAATTCACGACTGCATCCGGTTTTTCATGTTTCATCATTGAAGAAAAAGGTGGGGAGCCCAGAGTTGATTGCAGAGGATTTGCCGTCATTCGATGACGAAGGAAGAATGGTGCTGAAGCCGAAAGAGACGCTACAATATAGGCATTGGCAACGCAATCGTCCAAAAGAAAAGGTTTGGCAGGTGTTAATACAATGGAGGGGCCTTCCCAGGGAGGAGGCGACTTGGGAAGATTATGATGACATGATTTCAAAGTTCCCAGAATTTTCCCTTGTGGGCAAGGGCATACTTGAAGAGGGGGGGATTGATGAAGACCGTGTTAGGAGAAGCGAGAGACTGAGACGTGAATAGTGAACAGTGGCGTGGATGGTGATGACGTGAATAGTGACAGTTCGTGTCCAAATCAGTTTCCTATTTTATTTCCTATTTTTTAGGCTTTTGACTTTATCTTAATTTCCTATTCTAGTTTAGTTTAATTACTATTTAGGAGTTTTATTCCTTTTAGTATTTTATTTTCCTATTCCTTTTATTAGGAGGATTCTATCTCCTATATATAGCTTATTATCATTAGGGTTGTAAGTTATCAGATTTATCAAAGTACTATTCAGTTTTCTCTGTCTTTTGGCTAAACAACCATAGACATTATTTCGGCTTTTCTTGAGCGTTATACTTAGGATTGGCTTGGGCTAGGGCAAAGGCTAAATAACCTGCGTTCTAGAGAATTGGGAATCCCTAAATAAGGAGACCTAATTCAAATTCTATCGTGTGTGTGCGTTACTTGCTTTGCAAGTTAGGGCTTGTTGTTGGATCTAGACCTAGGTCCTCAACATTATCCTTATTCAGATGTTTATGTCTTAAACAAATAATAATCAACACTTTTATTCATTAATTAGAAGAAAAAAACAAACATGTCATTTCGCTTTCAGGTTTCAGTCTCTGTTTAGTCTTTAGAAAAATTTAAGTCTATTCAGTTTTCAGATAAAAAAAAAAAACGACCCTTAGTACACATAAAAGGCTTAAAAATTAGAATTTAAAGTACTCTTGCATAAAAAGAGCATATAACATCATTTATATATATAGTGATAGATGGCAACAACTTTTTTATAAACATAAGCATTTTAGACATCATGCTTGGAAGAACTATATAAGTAGCAGTTGCATAAAATAATAGCATCACAAGCCTTCCCAAAGTGAACACATATTCCCTTTTTACCACCATTTGATGTCACTTCCACAACAACTAAGGTTGACCGTTGTTAAATCAGCTTCAATTAAGGCGTCAATCAGCAATGGATTGATGTAATTAGGTAGATGATTAATGGAGTAATTAATGTATTTCTTTTTTATTCTAGGCCTTGCACTTTGCACTATAAATTCATGTACCTTGACTGAATAATATATACAACACTATTTTTTTCCCCTATGGCTGAATAATATATACAACACTATTCTTTTCCCCCCTATCTCTTTAGTGTAAACATAGTGTCACAACAAAGATCCTTTTCATAAACACAATCTTTAGAAGTATCTCATGTGTAACGCCGTCTGCTGTGGTAGACAACGGGCAAACGACGACACACCTATAAAGAGTCCAAGATTTCTACAAGTTATCATAGGGTGCCCCTTCTCTATTTATATTTTCTATCCTTTCTCTCTTAAAAATAAAAACAAACAAACAAAACGAAACAAAACTACTTTACAATTGTCTGCCTAAACTATAGATCCTAGTGGTCAACCTCTCCAAAACCCAAATTGCTACCTCTCAAATCCTAGCCACCATGCTTACATCACCCAAACATCTCCAACCCTATTCTCTCCTCTTCTAGCCACTGTCTCCCCAATTGCGGTGACATACCATCCAGCTTCAAAACTTTCTGGCGACCGACCGCCGTAAGATCTTGCCATCAACTTTCCTCTTCTCCCTGTTCGCCGAGATTTCTCTTTTTCCCCTTGTCTACCGATCATCCTGCAGTTCACTTCGCTGCTATTTTCCTTTTCCACCGAACCTCCGGTGACTCTCTGGGATCATTTAAAAAAAAAAAAAAAATCCGTCAAGCCGTTTCATTGGCTACTCTATGAAGTTGTATTCTCAGCCACTCTGTCAAGTTGTTTACTTGGCCACTATATCAAGCCGTTTCGTCTACACTCTGTCAAGCCCGTTTGGTTGGCGCCTCTATCAAGTCAGTTCGTTAACCTTTTAAAAAGACTCACTACCATGTCATCGGAACTCTCAAACTCAAGCTACTACAAGCTGAAATTATTATGTTGTATTACCATTTTAAGTTTTTTCTTATTTATATTATAGCTGGAGCATTGAAAATATTCATGCTCCAACTTGAGGGGGAACCATTAAATCAGCTACAATTAAGGTGTCAATTCAGCCATGGATTGATATAAATAGATAAGTGATTGATTGAGTATTTATTGTATTTCCTTTTCTATTCTAGGCCTAGCACTATAAATTCATGTTCCTTGGCTGAATAACATATACAACAGTATTCATTTTTCCCCCTTAGTGTTAACAATCGTCATCCACAAAAATTAAGAACTAAGTTGTGAAATTACTTTTACAAAACATGAGCCTGGCAAACACGTGAAACTATGAAATTGCTTTCATAAAACCAGGTGTTAGGAAAGCAGTTGTGAAAAATTGTGAACTTTTATGTTGATATGATCGATATTGAAATTGATTACAATATTTATGACAAACTTGGTCTAATGTATGGGTATGTGATTAATATTTATTTTCGCACAGTGTTGAGGACCCAATTCAAACTCCAATAACAAAACTAACTTCTATAACAATTAATAACTCAATTCAACCCTAACTTCAATTTAGCCCCAAATTATAAACACCCATAAACCCTAATTTTCCCAATTAACACAAAACACACCCAATCTTCAATTAATCCCAAAATCAACACAAATCCACAACTCTTAACTTCCACTAATAACCAAATAAACAACACCCAACACAAATTAAAACAACGTAGATAGATTTTGAGTTTAGTTACCTTATTAGGGAATCCCTTGCTCTCTAGTGCTTAGGTTATTAGCCCAAGCCCTAGCGCAAGTTGATCTCACAAGCGAAATTGCAAGAAGAACCAATTTGTTCTTGGTGATGATCCAAGAGAAATGAGAGAAAATGCTCTCAAATTGTATGTTGATTGATGATAATAGTGAATAGTTACAACCCTAGAGTAGTTGTTCTATTTATACAAAATCAGAAAATATGGAGAAATGACTAAAATGCCCCTAACTATACAATTTAAAAGTGTGCAGGAAATTCAAGTTTTTTTGGCCGACCAGTGGGCCTCGCTACCAAGGTCGCGACCTGGGTTGGTCGTGAGCCTGGTCGCAACTTGGGTTGGTCGCGAGGCTCATTGCCTCATTTTTCTCTTCCCCGCGCTACTCAACTCTTCCTCTCCAGTGAGCATCGTGACCTGGGTTGGTCGCGAGCTTGGTCGCGGTGGACTCACCCCTTGTGCTCCAGTGAGCACCGCGACCACAGTCGCAAGGCAGTGGGTCGCGACCGTGGTCGCGGTACTCACTGCCTGATTTGCTCACTTCTTCTTCTATCCTCTTCACTTCTCCTTTCCTCCTCCTAGTTCTAATACTTCTTCTAGGTGAGTTCTCATCACACAGCTATCTAAAATGTTTAATGTGATAGAAAATTTTGAAATATCTTTCAAGATTTGTTCTTCCTTTAAATATCATTAGAATGTATGATTATAAATGTTAATTACATTTTTCTTATGTAATTTATAAAAATTTAACATTTTTCTGTCAAATACGGGGATGGACAGAGCGGGGATGAATATCCCTACCTCAATTTGGGGATTACCCGAATCCACCTTGCTTACATAGAAATGGGAATAGATACGGGGGTGGGGATATATATCTCCAATAGATATAGGGATGATTAGGGTATCCGTCCCCAATCCACTCCATTGCCATCCCTAGTGGTAAAAGACCTTTGGTTCTTACCAAGAGGTATGGATTCAAATCTTCTTGACACCACCTACCTAGAATATTATGTCGTGAATTTCCTGACTACCAAGATTATAAGGCCCATTAATAGTCCTCATTAAGAAAGGTTGGGGAGTTTATGGATATAAAAGAGTGAGTCAATCAATAATACTCTAATAACAATTTCATAGCCATATATCACAAATCTAAGAGAGAGAAAGAGAGATGAGATATAAAGAGGGAGAAAATAAACGTAAAAGATTGCTCACTTAAAAGACTTCTTTCACGATGATCAATTACAAAGGAATGAGGATTAGAAACATTGATAATCAAAGGGGGGAAGTTCAAGGCATCTTTCATGTCTCTCAATCACATGGGATGAATGAGGAAGAATACAAACAATAAAGAAAGAGACAACAAATAAAGGCAAATGTGTAAAGAACCAACTATGCATGTACCCAAGCTAAACACCTACTTTATTTAATTACAAACCCTAAGAGTCTCAACACAAAGCAAGTGGTGCCTTGAGTTAACAAATAAAGATGAATTTAACTAAGATTAGGCTTCGCCATGCCTAATAGCCTCAATATTCCAAGAGCACGTGCCAATAATATTAGAATTTCTACTAGGTTTGCCATGTAGGCTTTTCATTTTTCTTACTAGCAAGCATTCAATAGTTAAAGACATTGAATCAATTGGTTAGGGCATGCTCCTACAGCTATAAGTCGATCCTTCAAAACCTCATTAGGAGGAATACCTAATTTTGTCCCTTCGCTTTCATTGTGCAACATGCACTTCCATTTGCTCACTCTCAAGTTGCTCTAGCATCCCCTCGAATGGCACCTCCAAACATTTCATCGCTTTAAGTAATCTACCTCTTCTATCTCATAACACTATAAATAGAAGAAGACTATAAAATTTTCATACAAAGTAGCACCTCACTTCGAAAACAAAGTAACGTGAAGAACTAAAATAACGCGAGAAAAAAAACTATTTTTCTTATTTAAAGTGCATGCCAATGACAACACATTAACTAATAGGTCGTTAGAATAACATCAAGATAGCCCTCAATGTTTCCTCATGATGTTGTTAGTATGTTCAATTCTCAAACATTGATTTCAATTTTTGAATTTCTTAAAATGCTTTCATGCCTTATCATCATTATAGTATTTCTATCTTATTTAATTTTTTTTTTCTTTTCCTTGCTAGTTTTGGCAAAGAGAGGCCACAAACTTGAAGCAACAACTACAATACTTACAAGAATGTCACAGGTAAATCTATTAGTCACTCATATAATGGCCCAAACTTGTTCCATACATATACATAGTGATAACAACTTCTCATGAATCCATGAATATGTTATCCACCAAACAAAAACATATGTTTACATGCATACATTAAGTCTTATATTTTTTATTGTTAGAGAAATGAAAAAAAATATTAAATGAAAGAAGTTATCGCAAACAATCTATCCACAAACAGGAAATGCCTGGCAAGAAAATAATCCTATGCAAAGTGAGCTGAAAATACAAAAATTCTATCACAAAACTTTTCTCCCGATATATTAGTTTAGTCAACAAAAGGCCAAACAAACGATAAAATTAGGTTGTAGCTCCTTCACATTTTAAGTGAACAAAAGAAAGAGGTGTACTTGACCCAAAGATCACAAACAGTATACGGTCAATGTTTAAGGCTGCAGAAAGATGACAAGCAGTATGTAGATTGGTCTGTAGATAACTAAGGTTTTTGATAAAACCAGAGTATGGCATTCAAAATTCAAGATAACATAAGAAAGATTGTAGAGAATGCAAGAGAAAAAAGATATAACTGCACATTGTATCAAGAGAAAGGTAAAGTTAAGACCGTTAGATTATTTCTTAAGCTACTAGGAAAATGATCACAAAACCTGAAACTACCAATGAGGACCAAGGACAACAATGGACTTTCAAATAAACAATACAACTCCTCTTATCAACTCCTACAAAATTAAAGTTGTGACCTAAAATATAATAATGCTATATTTAAAATAAATATATATATACACACACATAAACTCTTAACAATGCAGCCTAAGGGAAAAAATATTATATAATAACAAATGCTAAATTTCTATAAACCAAAATTACAAATTACGATAGAAGAAAGAAAAAGAATCTCAAATCTAAAAAAGTTGCATCAAATAAGTAAATCATTAATCAAACAATTTAGATCACTTTGATGCTTTATGCGCTTTGCAATGTAATTAAATAATAGGGAAAATTCCAAAATAGTACCTACGGTTTCACAAAATACCACTTTTTTTTTGTTGTTTTAAATTTGACCAAAATAGTCCCAAATAATTTAAACGCGTGCAAGATTTGTCCCTGGTTTTCGAAAAATCACCAAAAACATTATTTACCATTAGTATCCAACTATCCATTATCAATCCATTCGTTCGACTGGATTTGACTAGTTAAAAGACAATAATACCCATTTCATATCAAATAAATATTTAAAATGAAAAATTAATAGCAAAAAAATAGAAAAGAACACATTCGGCAGACCGCAGACATGAAATTAGTTTATTAACCAATGGTTTATTAAAGATATTTAATATTTATTTTTCTAATTTTTAGAGTTTTATTTGCATTAGTTTTTATTTTTATAAGTAAAAATGATGATTATCTCCTTTGACCATTTAGTTTGACTGACATAGGTTAGAATGGAGGACTAACATGCTATATTTTTTCAAACATGAGGGATTGTTTTGGTCAAATATGAAACAGTGAAAAAAAATTGGTATCTTCCGAAACCATAGGAACTATGTTAGAACTTCCAAACCCAAATAACATTATGGTTTTTTTATGAAAAGCTTAGTACAATAGGATCAACAGAATTTCCAAACCTATATAACAATGTGGTTTTTTTATGAAAAGCTTAGTACAATAGGATCAACAGGTACTCCACCAAGACAATAGAAATGTGGATCTTTTATTTAGGTTTAAAACAACAAAATTATAGCATTTGAAGAGTAGTCATTGGACTCAACTCATTTTTGTCATGGTCCAAAGATGTCTTCATAAATGGCCTTGCTGCACATTTGGGCCCACAACCTTAATGCGAGTTTCTTAAGCTTGGGATTATATTCCAACCATGAATTACACTTGCACTCTCCCTCTCATTTAAGTCTTTAGTACATTGGTTTCACTCCCCATAGTATGCTTGCCTTTGATTATCACCTACTGTCATGCCACCAAACACCCAATGTTCACAAGGCTGGATCCTGCTCTAGTCATCTCATGGGAAAGAAGGCAGCGACAATCCACTAAGTCAAAATATATCAGCGCTAGGATCCAAACTCACAATCTCATTTGAATTGAAACATTGGCTATGGTACTAAGTTTGTGCAATAGAAAAGTTCAGTAACACAATTCTTCTTGAAAAGTTGAGCCCAACTATGTACGAACCTATGCTATTACTCATATATGAGACTTAACACTTAAATGTGCACTCAATCAAAGTTGACAACCAAGACATAAGGTTTAAGACTTTATTGTACATAAAAAATTAAATTGCAAGAGAATCCAACCACAATTCCAAATATTTGAAATAACTTAGCAAGGTAATAAAATAGAAACTACTTTCTTGGTGAATGGAAATCAAACTCAGATATTGTGAAAAAACTTGTATTTATAAAGCACGGTCATTTTTCAGAACAAACTCAAGCTTGCCATCACCATCAATCGATCTTGCCACTAGCTAACTGCTGCCTATTGGCAACTAAATAACTACTGGCAACCATCACTAACTGCAAACAACATCAGTATATTATATTATAATCACTAAGCAAGCCCTTTTTCAATTAAAATGCACAGAACTGTGCATACATTAGATGAAGTAGTCCAACTATGGGATTTAGCATTATCTGATAGCATACCTAATATTCCTCTTTAATATACACAGGCAACTGATGGGAGAAGAACTTTCTGGTTTGAATGTCAAAGATCTACAGAATCTGGAAAGCAAACTAGAAATGAGTCTAAAGGGTGTGCGTATGAAAAAGGTAAAATAACCTTAGCACTAGTGCAATTTTCAATCTACAATTGTTGGGATCATCCCTATTAAAGAATCTCAAAATTATTAATGCATATTACATGCTTCCATTTATATTTATTTATGTTTGATCGATTACCATTTAAGTTTTCAAATCTTATATTACCATAAATTTATAGTCTCATATGCATATAAACAGGCTGCTTATGTATTTCTTATAAGTAGTTAATAAAATAAGATATCTCTTTATTTTTCTTCGCATGGTATTAAGAGCTAAGATCCTTCTAATAGATACAACCTTAGAGATATCATTTGTGTTGTCGTCTGTAGCTACCACAAATGATGGCAATAGATATACAATAGAACCCCTCTAAATTAATCTCCTCTAAATTAATAAAAAATCTCAATCCCAACTTGGGCCAGTGTACAAAATTTAATAAATCATCTATCGTAATAATTAATAATTTCTTTTTGAAACCTAGTGTAAAATTTTGGTCCCGACTATGGCATAAATTAATAATTTCATAAAAAGTACAAAATATATTACATATTCAAGAACTTGAATAAGTACTTCAAGATGCTAGTTTGCACAAAGCCACCATGTTTGAGATTTATGACTTCATCCTTCATTTTTTGAATTGTCCTCAAGAAGTTATTGCGATCACCTTCTTGTTGTAGTCAAAAGGTTTCAACTAAATTTAGCATTTCAACAGCCTTACTTATAGAGATTAAGCCTTACTTATAGAGATTATTATCATCGTCGTCATTGTCTATCTCAACCACACCATCATTATTCTGCCTTGTGATATCATTGATGATATCCTCTTCAGTTGGAGTGTAACACACTTCTTCTTACTAATGGTTAAGTAGATGATTGACATTCATAGGATTTCTATAGTGGAAGCTTTGAATTTATTGTTCTAATTTACTCATAATACCATTGTCCTCAATGTCTCCCTTGGTTTCTCCTCCAAGGTAAAACCCTTGAAAAAAAAATTTAATAACCCTTCTAAATTAATACTTAAGGGTGGGTCCCAAGAATATTAATTTCGAGGGGTTCTATTGTATCAAGAACAAGAAGTCTAATCAACATGTTGGATCTCTTTTGAACTCTCTCAATCAAGTCAGTGTATCGCCTCTATGTTAAGCCTTTTCATCAACGCCTGTGTTAAACCTTTTCATTGGCTTTTTTAAGCCGTTTCACTGGATTCTTTGTCAAGTCGTTTCGCCGAACTCTCTATCAAGTCGTTGCATCAACATCTTAGCAAGTCAGTTCATCAATAGCTTTGTCAAGCCAATCTGACATACTTTCCATGTTATCGAAACATTACAAACTCAAGTTGCTTCATCTCCCTATCAAGTTTGAAGGGAAAATGATAAAAAATCTCGAAATTATTAATGCATATTATATGCTTCCATTTATATTTTAGTATGTTTGATCTATCACCATTTAAGGTTTTCATATCTTACTTCATATCTTACATTACCATATATTTCCAATCATATATGCCTATAAATAGGCTCCTTATGCTTCGTTGTACGCAGTTAATCAAAAAGATCTCTCTTTATATAGAAATAAAAATTAAATTTTAATTCAGTTATCATTCCTCTTTGTTGTAGGACCAAATTTTAACCGAAGAGATCAAAGAACTCAACCACAAGGTTTCCCTCCAAGACTAGCTATATTTTGTGTTGACTATCAGTAAGGGATAATTTCATGTTGAGTAATTGATGTTAATGAGTTCATTGCAGGGAAGTCTCGTTCATCAAGAGAATCTAGAACTCTATAAGAAGGTAAATCTCGTCAACCAAGAAAATAAAGAGCTGAAAAAGAAGGTATTGGTCTAGAAAACTCCATATATGATTGAGAAAACATTGTACACCACCATTTCATCATTGATCTCCTTTATGGTACCTCAATAAAAGTAGACATACGTAGAACTACCACCCAATACCTTCCCCACACTGAATGCACTATGCCCCCTAGCTTAAAGCTAAGGCCTTTGTTGATCCCTATCTGATACCACTAACCGAAGAGGCCCATGAAAAGAATTATTCAATTTCTAGAAGTGAATCTTTCTTATAAGACCATGCCTAAGCAAATTTTGTGCATCTCAGGTTTATGGAGCAAGAAATGTAAGAGCAGAAAACAGCGTTTCCCGGCCTCCATACTCTTTCACCAATGGATATGATTCGCACCCACCCCTCCATCTCCAGTTAAGCCAGCCCCAGCCTCAAAGAAATGAGACACCAGGAAAATCAATGCAACTGGGGTAAATTCCTTAATTGAAACTGTAGAACAATTACGGCTAATTTGTGAGTAGTAAGTATATTAACTTCAATCTGTTTTTGCAATATTTACCACAGACTACAGCTGCATTAGCAAAGTGGTTTGACAATTGTGGATGGATATCAGTGACTACTTCCATCAACAACAAGCCCAACAATTCAAAAGGTCAAGCTTGATCAGTGAGCTTCTGAACTTCAGCTACTAGGCAAATTACATTAAACCGCAGAATCATCTGATTTGGCATGAAATATTAATAAAACAAACTTTATAATTATTGTAAAACAATCATCAGAACCAGCTGTCTATGTAAATTAATGCAATAAATAGAAAGTGTGTCAGGTCTTACTTGACTGTTATAAAGGTGTTATGATGATTGATATTGAATTATTGCTATAGTTGTAGAACCCATATGCGTTTAATGAAGGTTAATCAGCTTCTCAAACAGGTCACCACTTTCATGTCTTGTAATACATTCTTAAATTTTATTGAAAGCTTGTACAAAGAGGAAAAAACTGAATAGAAACTCAAAAAACAATCAAAAGAACTAAAATTCAAAGTGAACCTCCTGAGGGATAAATATGATGTTATTTTTAACCAGCTTGATTAATAATGCCATGAAAATATTCAAGCATATATGTGGAGTAAAGCACATGTACCAGTGTGCTTTCTTTTTCTTTTTCAATAAATTCTTCCTTAATAAAATAATAATTCTAAGAACATTGCAAGTCAAGGATGGTAACCATTCAGACTAAAAGAAAAGGCACTAACTGATTGTCTTTTCAATAATTGTATCTAATGAGAAACTCTAAGTTGACATGGTAATGATGAAATTAATTTGATAGCTAACTAAAACAAATGCAACACAAACAAAAACATAGCATGTATTCTTCATAACTTATGCTATAAATAGTTCACAAAAGAGTGAAACTAATGTAAAATAACAACTAAAATATAATAAAGAAAAATTGATAAGAAAGAAAGAGAGCCCCTACTATATCATATCATTAGCAGGAATGGTAGAAACATAAGATTCAGAAGGAAACTTGAACATCAAAATATCTGATACTGAAGAAGAATTATAGGATTTCCAATGTCATCATACCTAGTTAATGGATATATCAACAAACTCCACTCATATGTGATCTTGCTGACAGGATATATCTGGTAGGCGGACTAACCAAAGACCAGCACCTCAAGCTTTGGCAACTATATAAGCTTCTTCTGGTAACCAATGTTGCATATTTGTGCTTTACCCTGTCACGGTCAATATATACACTAAATAAAGGCCACAGTTTCTAATTTTTACATCATTTGAAGTTTATTATGCAGACCCTTATCAAGAATATCATCAACAGGAGGCCCAGACCAGGAAAATAAAACAAAAAGTCAAATGAATAAAATTTCACAATTTTAGCAGCTCATTTGTAATATACTCTGGCTCCAGTAAGGTGTCAAGAATCAAGAAATCTAAACCAAAAATGATGCCAACAAATGAAAGAGTTGACTAAATGTGAAGAAAACCCAAAAAGATCCAAACTGTTTCATGTGCATATTCATTAAAATACTAGATTAACTTACCATCAAAACTTAAAGAACCAGATAAATAAGCATCCTAATAATGAGCACAGTAAAATACAAGAAGTTAACCAAGATTTTGATATCTGACTACAAAAAATTAATTGGAGAAAATGAGTCATCTTAATAAGGTAGTGCTCCGATAGAATTCTAAACAAAGAAAAATAGTAAGATGGTATACAATAATACAACACTGCTAAATCATAACCAATCTCCCTCCCCAAAAAATAAAAGCATTTTTCCACCCCTCTAATCTTCTATCACAACTTTCTCAACAACCGAAGCCCAAAAACCCAAAGATCTTCAATTACCCTACAAAGGCAAAGTAAATATTTCAGATGCCAACAACCCACCTCACACCCACCTCAAACAATTTTCCTTCATCACAATTAATACCAGCCAATACATGGAGCAATGAGGGCATTGAAAAAGAATGATACATGGCAACTTGTTGATCTTCCACCAAGGAAAAGGTCACTAGGATGCAAATGGGCGTTCACACCAAAACACAAGGCTAATGAGACAATTGAAAGATATAAGGCGAGACTAGTTGCAACGGGGTTCACACAGACGTATGGAAATTGACTACCAAGAAACTTTTGCTTCAATGGCAAAGATGAATTTAATCTAAGTTCTTCTATCTCTTGCAACAAATTTGGATTCGCATAATCGACAACTTTACGTGAAAAATGCTTTCCTTCAAGGGAGTTACGGGAGGAAGTCTATATGGAATTCCGATTGGTTTTGAAGATGTTTTTGGCAGGGGAAAAGTACGCAAATCGAAGAAGTCACTTGTATGGACTCAAACAATATCCCCGAGAGCTTAGTTTGAGAAGTTCACAAAAGCAACTCGCCACTTTCAAAATATAGTCAAATCACTATCTTGATTGTCTATGTGGATGGCATCATTGTTACTGGTAATGATGGTTATGAAATAGAAATATTAAAAAGAAATGCTTGCCAAAGAATCTATGATCAAGGGTTGGGAAATTTGAGATACATTGTCGGTATTGAAGTGGAAATTACAGTAAAGGGATACTTATTTTATAAAGGAAATACGTTCTACATCTTCTCAAAAAAAATTGGTATGTTGGGTTGCAAACCATTGGAATTGATCTTAAAGATAAATTGGGAGCTATGGTCGAGAGTGATGCAGTAGATAGGTGTCAGATACCAAAGATTGGTGGGAAAGTTGATATACTTGTCTCACACTAGACTTGACATTACATTCATTGTAAGTGTCGTAAGTCAATTTATGCACTCTCCTTGTAAAGTTCAAATGGAAGTTGTTTTGAAGATTTTACGGTATTTGAAAAGGTACCCTAAAAGTGGCATGCTCTTTTCAAATAACTATCACCTTCAAGTAGAAGCATATTCAGATGTTGATTGGGTTGGTTCAGTGAGTCATAAAAGGTTACATTTGGGTATTGCACATTTACTAAAGGGAAATCTTATTACTTGGAAAAGTAAGAAACAGTCAGTAGCTAGATCTAATGTTGAGGCTCAACTTAGAACAATGATGCAAGGGATATGTGAGTTGATGTGGTTGAAGATATTGCTAAAACTTGACAATAAGAAGATATTGCTCATAATCCTGTTTGACATGACATGACTGCAAATGTTGAAGTTTATCGACACTTTATTAAGGAGAAGATAAGAGAGCGGTCAAATTTGTATACCATTTGTCACTAGTAGGCAACAGTTAGTGGATGTTTTAGCCAAAGGATTGCAAGACCTATGTTATTATCATTTGTTGATAGATATTTTCGAACCAGCTTGGGAGGGAGTGTGGAGACATCCGTAGAGATTTTCTTTCATTTGCTTTATATAATTATTGTATGCAGTTGACTGTATTAATTCCTTCTTTCCTTTCATGTATAGGTTGTTTTATAGGAGAAAAATTATGATAGTTAACTTATAATTTTCTTTTCCATTTGTGATGTTTTTATGTTATATATGTGTAACTTTCTCAATTGATAAACGAATTAGTTATTCACCAATTTGCAACACAAGCCACCTTAATAGGAGACGCCTAAAATTGTTTGAAGACATGATCTGAATAACCCGAAACAAACAATATCACATCAATGAAATATGGTGTGACAACTGACAACTTTTACATATTATTATAAAAACATGTGAGTTGCAATATCCATTGCTTTAGCAAAGCTATCATTTATGAATGTTATAGATAGTTCATTAAAAGCATTCATTAAAAGACTATTTTATCCTCAATTTTTTTATAAAACAATAATTAAATAATTTCAAATATAAAAAAATTACTAAAAAGATGAATCGCCGCCGTCCATCGAACAGACGGTAGACATAAAACAAAATTTGGTGATCCATATTGGATCTCCGGTATCACCAAATCCAGAAATTTAAAAAAGAATCTGGTGAAGGCCCAACGTCCATCTTCAGAGATGGACGGTCCAATCCAGAAACTATATTTTTTTTTAAATATATAAACAAAAATCTGGTGGAAATCAACATCTATATCTCCACCAAATCTCCGAAAAAAAAAAATTAAAACCAAGATCTCCACCACTAGATCCATCTTTGGATCTCCATGGAAATCCAAAGATGGGTCTCTATGGAAATCTCGAGATAGATCTCCACCTGCATTGCAACAGCCCTGTTCCCCACTAAAACACACAGCCAAAAAGAGAATGAGAGATTGAAGAAGAGTATTTTACCTTTGCAAACCTAACGGTCAAACTATTTTTTCTCACAAATCACTAATAGGAGGGGAGTTTGTGTATTTTCTTAAACTACATGGGGATTTCGTTGAAAAATGAAACTAGGGGGGAAATGGAGAATACTTATTCGAGCTGTCCATATCCAGTACATCCTTCAGAACCATATCACATTTAAGCACTATTTTTTATGTGCTCAATATATATTACTTCTATTGGGATAGTTTTTCTGTCTCTAACCTATCAATGGTAGAGAACTTTTTTATATTAGATGTGTGCACATTATTTTCATATGCTATTAAATAAAGATCATTTAGAATTTGATTTATTCATCCATCAAATAGATGACCATTCCTTTCATTTCCACGTATCTTTCTTGACAAGAAGAAATTTTATTCTTCTTGTCAATCAACACAATTAAACAAAGAATAGAAGTTGATACATACAAGTTGATACTAGAACACGTTAGAGCTCCACATTTCTTATGTTATAATCGTGATCCGTAAACAATGACTACGGTGATAAACATATTATTGGAACTAGTTAGGATGTCTTTGTTTAAAAGTTTCTATGCAGCTACAAATCTTTATTATGGTGCTTGGTGTCCAACTTCATACAAAAGGTTACTAGTTTATGCAATAGTAGTGTGATGTGTCTGTTAATTAAAGAAAAAAATAATAATATTGTTTTAATTAACTGATATAATGGACCCTTAGATTAACACTAATTGATGAAATTTCTAAAGCTTACTTGCCCCACCACTTTATGTTATAGGGAATAACATCAACAAAATGTTAGCTGGCCTTTATAATGAATCTAATAAATCCAAAGCAAAATTCAGACTGATACAACAACCAGTTCCACACTGAAGGATATAGCTAGTGATTGGTTACTTGGTCAGTAATATCTAATAAGGGTAAATTAAAAGTTAATTCAAGTTTCATGCCAAGAAAGGTGTATAAATTTTAAAAATTGTGTATGGTGGCTTCCTAAGAAACAAAATAAAAATTGGATAATTTGGCATGTAACAGTGAAGTTTGTTTTTAACACGCGCGTATATATATTCCTTAATTGTAAGCCATTAGAGACACTTGCTATTGCATAATCAATGGTTCGCAATTAAGGAACTGACTTTAAAAAGTCAGTACCATCCTGAGGAGAGAATACTATATATATTAAACAAAGGAGCAATTCACACTAGATATACTAGACAATCAAATCAGCTTGGAGGATTGGCAAAATGCAGAAGACAGAACGTAGAATTGATGTGATGACATGGTAGAATACTTATCCAATTTCTTTAATAAATGACTGAATTTAGACATAGTATATATTATTGCATTGAAAAACACATAAATGAAACTGATATAATTTGCAATTTTTACCTTGTAACTTGTATATGGGTTGAGCAATGCAAATGATTGATTGCTAAATAAATAGTAACCCAGTTAGGAAGTAGTCAAACTTTAAGATGCAAGTATCCTATTTATGGTGCGAAAAAGACCACTACCTCTTCCCCCTTAATAAAAAGTGCAGGAGGCACAGCCTCCTCCCCTAGTTGTGTAAAGAAGGCACGAACCCCTTCAGAAACATGTGCACGACGCACACAAATAGGATACATAAATGACATGGTAGAATACTTATCCAATTTCTTTAATAAATGACTGAATTTATAGTCTAATGATCATATCTAAATCAACTGAAGGTCATTCCTTGCACAAGAATTATCTGATGATATTCAATCAACAAGTTGAAGGTTGAAACAAGATTCACCGATAAATAAAAAATAAATAAATAAACCTTAATTCCAACTATTTTATTCATTTGATTACTCTCAAACTATAGCCCTAGGAGCAATTTAGTGTCAATGCAGAAAATATTATGATGTCTTACTCAATTTTAGCATCTTAAAGACTTGATAAAAGAGGGACATTTAGCAAACTAAAAATTCTACAAAATGCCAAATTACATGCTCAACATTCTGATACTCCTAACACCGGTATATGATTTCTTTACCACATTGAGAAAATAATTATCATGTAAATCAGTCATAATACATTTCCTTATCAATTCAATACACTTGAAACATATTTTTCATTGTAACCAATAATTTGCAATCTTTTCTGAATCAGTCATTACTTAAGCTTCTTCTTTTACATAATTAACACTCCATCCTGTGATATAAAATGTAATATAATAGATGTCCAAAATCTAAAATCAATAGCAAAAATGAAAATCCACTTTTTCTTTCATTTATCTTTTGAAGTGTTTTACAGCCTTGCATGAAAAGTAAATGAAATCTCATAAAAGACTTATCTGACGTCAAGAATGAATGAGGAAGAAAAAGAAAAATGGAAAAAAGATAAATAAAAATAAAAATCCAATTGGAAATGGTTACAAAGAGATGATTTTATATGCAAATGGGAAAAGAGCACACATCTATGACATTGTTTCTCTATGTTTTTACTTTTTATATTGTTGACCTACATCAAAAACGATATATGGCAAATACATGGTATAAACCTGAAGCTTCCAAAAGCTTAACAGTACAGTTTACCTTCTAAGACAAGATCAACAGTAACATATAAGAGAAACAAGTTTCAAACTCAATGAACAACATTTATAATTACCTATCAATTTCAACAA
Organism: Xanthoceras sorbifolium; assembly: GCA_003430845.1. Lineage (NCBI taxonomy): Eukaryota > Viridiplantae > Streptophyta > Magnoliopsida > Sapindales > Sapindaceae > Xanthoceras > Xanthoceras sorbifolium. Next base: position 25,686,964 of record CM010615.1, read on the forward strand.
ATCCATTAAATTTGATCCAGTCCCCGTAGAAATTTAATTCAAAATAAAACATCAATGGTAAAACTAAATGAGGACGAAATAATTGTTGCATACAAAAAACAAGAAATAAATTCACTTTTTATGATAAAATTCAAAACTACTCAACTAAACACTACAATACCTTCCTTTTACTGAAACTACTAGAAAAATAAAAGTGTACACACTCAGTAATAAATTAAACAACTCTATCAAACAACTAATACTTGACTAACAGCAAGAATTCAATCGCTTAGTATTTACATGAAAAAAGTTAAAAACTAGACAAACCCATAAAAAAAAATAAAACACTACTGCAAACCTATATCGATTATAATTAATATATTCTTCTAAGTAAATCACATAAACAAACACATTCATATTACTCATCACAACATTTGCATCATAAAAAATATAATAAAGTAAAACCATTTTCCCCACTTTTTCCTGCATTCAATTCATCCAACAGAAGACTTCAATTGAGAAACAGCAACAAATTACAAAAAGTAAGAACCCAAAAGGTAAAAAAGTAAACAAAAACTCAACAACACGAAAACCAGAACCAGTAATGCAATCACCAAGGGTAGACAAGATACAAAATGGACATACATTACCTGGGAGTACGTGAATAGTCTCGAATCATCTTCGAGTAAACTTCAACTCTAACACGAAAAACAAAGATAAAACTGCATAAAAAAAAATCAAAAACAAGAAACGATACGTAAACATAACGCGCACAGAAATCCACTGCAATGCGAAAAATAGAAAAGAAAAAAAAAACAGAAAGATATAGCAAACAAACCAGAGAGAAAAAGTGCATTGAAACAAAACCAAAGTCAGCCTGGAAAAAGAAAGATCGAACGCAAAGGAATAGAAGAATTCGATGGAAGGACTTAAATAACAAATGGAAGATGAGAGATTTGCAAGGGAAGGGAAGAAAGTGAGAGTTGTCCAACATACAAATGAAACTACCGGTTTGTAAGAGTAGAGAGAGAAAAAATATCTGAGGCAACATTCACGTCGCCAGATTAAAATAATGAGGAAAAAAATGAGGTGTGGGGCTGGGGAATATGAGTATTATAATGTGTCTTTGCAGTTGGTTTTGGACAGCTATCGAGCTTTGTGGGCCCATCTTCCAAAGATATTTATAGTGGCAAATTATAATGGAAACCTTGATATTTTAATATATTGTAATAAAATCATATTTTTATTTTAACTATAACTTAATACCTCGAATAATTATCAATTTGATCCTCACTTATTTAAAAAATTTTAGTTTTGATCTGTTTTTACTATTTTAACTCACATGATTATGTTGTCCATATAACTAAAATTTTAATAGTCAAACCTGACATAAAGTATAAATTGATAATTTTACCTTTTTTATTAAATTATTAAATTAGAAAGATAATTTTACCCCTCAACTTTTACATTTTAACAATTTTACATATTTGAATAGCATAATAAAAATCAATATGTGTTATAAAAAAATTAAGTCTTTTAAAAAATAGCTAAAAATAATTAAATAAAAAATAAATATGACAAAATTTATTAAAAAAATCTTAAAAGTAACATCATTTATTAAAAATAAAATTAAAATTTAAAATTGAAAACTTATAAAATTTAAAATTTAATTAAAAAACTAAATGTTAAAATATTATGTATAGATAGAGTATATTGTATAGTATATAAACTATATACATATATATATATATATTATCGTATTATAAAAATAACAATATAATAATAAAATTGCACAATATGTAAATTTATATATATTGAAGTTCTATTATTAAATTTTAATTTTTATAAGTATTCAATTTTAAATTTTATTTTATTTTTAATAAATTATATTATTTTTAATTTTTTTTATATTTTTATATTTATTTTACTATTTAATTTTTTTAAGTGTTTTTAAAAAAAATATTTTTTATAAAGTTAAAATAGATAAATTTTTAAGTGCCAGATTTTATAGGACTATCCAAATAGATAAAGTTATTAAAAGTTAAAGGGTAAAAGTATCATTCTAATTTAATAATTTAATAAAAAATGGTAAAATGGTCAATTTATATTTTATGTCAGGTTTGACCGTCAAAATTTTAGTCATAAGGACTAAATTGATATATTTTGAAAAGGTTAGGGACTGTGAGAGTTTAAAAGGTAAAAGCAAGTTAAAAAGTGATATTTTAAATACCTTATGTACTAAATTAATAATTATCCCAGGTACTCAATTATAGTTTCTGTAAAATTATGTTTTCATTGCAATATGGTCTAATGTTATAGTATTTTATTGCCATTTCCCTATTTTATAACATAGACTCTTTTAATTTTTGGGCAAGTATCAATTTAGTTCCTAAATTTTAACGAATTATAAGATTTTTAACGCCATTTACTTTGTTGGTATCTGTGAGCACTAAATTTATAAATGTATCAATTTGGTCCTTCTGTAAATCAACTATTAGTCATACTTAATGGTTCCAGAGGTATTTTTATATTTAAACCTATCCATGTGTCAATACAAATTTTTTTTCGTGAAATGATATATTTACCACTAGTTAAAAATTTAAAATAAATTAAATTTAAAAATTAAAAAAAATTAAATGAATCTCCACCCTCCACCAAGATTGATTGGACGGTGAAAATCATATTGAATTTTTAAAAAAATATATTTTGAATGGAGAATTTAAATTTTTAAAAAAAAAAAAAAAACCACCTTGTATTGAACATCTAGGCTTTTCACTACCATGTGAAGCTTTTTTGGCAAGATCATGGTCCTCATTTCTCTTATTCTTCTTACGATGTGAAGCTTTTTTAGTAGGATCATGGTCCTAATTTCTCTTATTCTTCTTGTTTTCCCAAATAAAGCCATCTTGTTTGACCTATGAATACTCTGAACAATATTCAAACCCTTCCTTTTGAGCAACATCATCACTTTACCCCATAAAACGATATGCATCTCCTCTAGGAAGAACTAATGAATTTGATTGTCTCCCATATGCAGCATGATGTGTTGGGGAGACAATCACAAGCCTCCTTTTTAACTGAATGCATTGCAAAGTTTAAAAATAAATATTGCTCTGCACACTTGGATTGATTTCTTTGTCTTATAATCAACTTCTCTTCTTCTTCAACATCAGACCTGCACTTTACCACAAAAACCAGTGTTTTCAACGACGAAGACCCTTTGATCTCCGTCGATGGAGATTGGGTCTCCATCGCTAGAGACCGAGCGACCTCCATCGCTGGTCCAGCGATTGAGGTCGCTTATCTCCAAAGATGAAGACGATCTCCATCACTAGAGATTTGAGTTTTCTTTTTTTTTTTTTTTTGTTGTTGTTGTTGTTATTAGTGTGGAGATCCAATTGATCTTCATTCCCAATAAATACATAAATTATATTTTAATTGTTTTTTAAAATATTTTTAATATCATCTCTACCGTCTATCAAGATTGATAGACGGTGGGGATCCATTTATTTTTTTAAATTTTATTTTTAAAAGATTAATATAAAACAACTATATTACCCTTTTAATTAATAAATAATGAACATAATTTTTTTAAAAAATAATTTGATGGTAAAATTGTATTTTAACTTATTTAAATAAAGTTAAGGGCAAAAGGATTAAATAAAAAATAGATATAATAAAATTTGTTAAAAATTAAAAAATTAAAAAAAATCTTAAAAGTAACATCATTTATTATAAATAAAAATAAAATTTAAAACTTATAAAACTTAAAATTTAATTAAAAAACTAAATGTTAAAATATTATGTATAGATAGAGTATATTGTATAGTATATAAACAAAAAATTTATATATATATTATTGTATTATAAAAATAACAATATAATAACAAAACTGCACAATATGTAAATTTATATATATTGAAGTTCTATTATTAAATTTTAATTTTTATAAGTATTCAATTTTAAATTTTAATTTTTTTAATAAATGATATTACTTTTAATTTTTTTTGATATTTTTATATTTATTTTACTATTTAATTTTTTTAAGTGTTTTTAAAAAAAATAATTTTTTATAAAGTTAAAATAGATAAATTTTCAAATGTAAGATTTTATAGAACTATCCAAATAGATAAAGTTATTAAAAGTTAAAGGGTAAAAGTATGATTCTAATTTAATAATTTAATAAAAATGGTAAAATGATCAATTTATATTTTATGTCAGGTTTGATCATCAAAATTTTAGTTACAGGGACTAAATTGATATATTTTGAAAAGGTTAAGGACTGTGAGAGTTTAAAAGGTAAAAGCAAATTAAAAAGTGATATTTTAAATACCTTATGGACTAAATTAATAATTATCTGAGGTATTCAATTATAGTTTCTGTAAAATTATGCTTTCATTGCAATATGGTCCAATGTTATGGTATTTTAGTGTCATTTGCCTATTTTATAACCTAGACTCTTTTAATTTGATATTTATCCCTAAATTTTAATGAATTATAATATTTTTAATGCAATTTACTTTATTGGTACTTGTGGGCCCTAAGTTTATAAATATATCAATTTGGTCATTCTGTGAATCAACTGTTAGTTATACTTAATGGTTCCAGAGGTATTTCTGTCTTTAAACTTATCCATGTGTCAATACAAAATTGTTTTAGTGAAATGACATACTTACCACTGGTTAAAATTTTAAAATAAATTAAATTTAAAAATTAAAAAAAATTAAATGAATGTCCACCCTCTACCAAGATTGATTGGACGGTGGAGATCATATTGAATTTTTTTAAAAAAATATTGTGAATGGAGAATTTAAAAAAAAAAATTACGGTGAATCTCCACACCAAGAACAAAAAAAAAAAAAACCACCTTGTATTGAATATTTAGGCTTTTCACCACCATGTGAAGCTTTTTTGGCAAGATCATGGTCCTCATTTCTCTTAGTCTTCTTGCGATGTGAAGCTTTTTTGGCAGGATCATGGTCCTTATTTCTCTTATTTTTCTTGCTTTCCCAAATGAAGCCATCTTGTTTGACCTGTGAATACTCTGAACAATATTCACACCCTTTTTTTTAGCAACATCATCACTTTACCCTATAAAACGAGATGCATCTTCTCTAGGAAGAACTAATGAATTTGATTGCCTCTCAAATGCAACATGATGCGTTGGGGAGACAATCACAAGCCTCCTTTTTAACTGAATGCATTGCAAAGTTTAAAAATAAATATTGATCTGCACACTTTGATTGATTGCTTTGTCTTTTAATAAACTTCTCTCATTCTTCAACATCAGACTTGCACTTTACCATAAAAACCAGTGTTTTTAACGACGAAGACCCTTTGCTCTTCGTCGATGGAGATTGGGTCTCCATCGCTAGAGATCCAGCGACCTCCATTACTGGTCCAACAATTGAGGTCGCTCATCTCCAGAGATGAAGACGATCTCCATCGCTGGAGATTTGAGCTTTCGTTTTTTTATTTTGTTGTTATTGGTGTGGAGATCCAATTGATCTTCATTCCCAATAAGAACAAAAATTATTTTTTAATTGTTTCTTTAAAAAAATTAATTTTTTTATAAATATTTTTAATATTATCTCTACTATCCATCAAGATTGATAAACGGTAAAGATCCATTTATTTTTTTAATTTTATTTTAAAAAATTAATATAAAATAACCATATTACCCTTTTGATTAATAAATAATGAATATATATATTTTTAAAAGTTTGAGGGTAAAATTGTATTTTAAATAAGTTAAGGGCAAAAATATCTTTTTAATATTTTCTGTGAGTTTAACTGTTAAAAAATTAGTTAGGGCCAAATTAATATATTTATAAAAACTTAGGGTCCATAGGTACTAATAAAGCAAATTGCATTAAAAAACTTATAATTCGTCAAACATTTATGGACTAAATTGATAATTACACTTTATTTTATGGGTTAATTGCATTAAACTTCCCTTAAGTTCAGTGATATAAACTAACTTTCAAATAATTGTTCAAAACTAGCACAAAAATTCTGCGTCTTTAAAGTCTACCTATTGAATAAAGAGTAGTGTGCACTTCTATATTGACTTTAAAGTGTTGTATAATTATATATCTACTTAAAGAAATATTATAAATAATCATATAAGTTATCATAATTGTAACATCCCTAATTTCGAAGACATATGAAAAGTATGATTGAATTCATTTTGAATATGTGAATATGATTTTTATGATTTGAGGGGTGAAAATTATAATTAAATGTATGTATATTTTTAGGTTTCATAATGAACCAATTTGAACGGTCGAAAATAATGCACGAAGAAAAGGGTGAAAATCTGGACAGTAGGCACCGCGACTACTCACAGCAACCAGGGATCGCGATGAGCAGCTCGCGGTGAAAAGGATAATTTGGGGCAGTGAGTACCGCGACCAGTCACCGCGACCACAGATCGCGATGAAAGTGGCAAATTTCCACCAATGAGCAACGCGACCGAAGCGACGTGACCACCGCTCGCGATACAGGTCGCGATGACTCAAAACTTGTAAAAAAAAAATAAAGCGGTAGAGTGGTGCATAAAGAGAGCAACAGCTCTCAAAATTCAGCAAACATCACACAAAAACAGAAACATATCAAAAACGAGAGAGGAAGAAGAGAGAAGAGGAGAGAGAAAGAAGAAAAAGAAGAAGAAGAAAAAGAAGGAAAGGAGAAGGAGAAAGCTTTCAGGTTTGGTGTACACGTATTTTTTGAATTTTCAGTTTTCCAAAAATTTTCGGAATTGTCAAATTTTAGAGTTTCTGAGTTATTTGAATTATATGGATTATAAATTATAGTTTAGATTTGATATATACATGTTTTGAAATTTTTTCGTTTTCCAGAATATTTCGGATTGATTGAATTTGATTAAATTTGAGTTATTTGAATTATATTGATTATAGATTATAGTTCAGGTTCGATGTATACGAGTTTTCGAATTTTTTCAGTTTTCCAGAAATTTTTGAAATTGTCGAATTTTATAGTTTTTGAATTATTTGAACTATATTAAGTAGAATGGATAGTTTGAAACCGATTTCGGATTGATGTGAATACGATTTGGTTCTAATAGTGTTTTGGAAATATATTGTTGAAAGTGATTTAAATTATATTATATTGTGAAATGTATAGAAAAATAATTTTGGGGCGATTTGATTCGAAACGGAATTATGAAATACGTTTGAGTATATTTTGGATTGATTTAATATGATTATTGATTTACATTCGTATATTTCCGTTATATTATATTTGATGAATTTTGTATTTCGAAAATATAAATATATCGATATGTATTGCAATTGACTCCGTTGAAAATTGAATTCGATGATTCGGAAAGAAATGAGATATGTTGACATTGGTTTTGAGAAAACATTTTGGCTTTGATGTGTATAAACATAGATATGGATATAGGAGGTTGACATGTCAATTGGGTTTCTGTCTGAACAGTACTGTGCCGATTTACTTTAATGCGCCACCCTTTGGATGTGCCGGTCCTAGGGTTCTACATTCTGTCATGGGACATTTACAGCGGGTGATTCCGTTGGTGTTCCATTCTGATTTGATGTTCGGCGTGAGTTCGAAGCCGACAACCCATAATCCAGTCCGATAACTTATGTTTTGTATGTCAGGAGCGCAATCTGAAAATTGATTTGTTATATGAAAGTATTTGAGAAATTAAGAAAATATGTTTATTAATTGATGTTGGATATGTAATTTGATATGAGCCCTATATATTGTCTATATATTTGTTCTTTATAGTTTTATTTGATATAAAATATTTGTTTAAACAATTTTGTGTACATCCACTAAGCATTATGCTTAGCGAGTTGAGTTTTCTTACACGTAGGTAACAGAGGTTCCAAGGGAGACAAAGACAAAGAAGAGTAGAGGCTGCAGAACTAGAGTCCGGAATCACATCTTTCCTGCATATATTTTGGTAGATCGTTTGTAATAAGTCTATATATAGTTTGATACCACATGCATATACAGAAACTGTTGTTAATATTTAAGGAGCTTCCGCTATGTAAATATGTTATTATATGTGTATATTATTTGAATCTTTAGAAATGATATTATGATAATTGGTTGGTAAGTCGCACTATATTTGGAAGGGTGCGCAAAATTGATTTGAGAATTTGGAAGTTGATTTTTAGGAATTTTAACTGTAAACAGATTTTGGAAAGTCAGAAAAACAGAGATTTTCAGAAAGTTATTTGGATCATTTTCAAATGTTTTTAATAGAGTATTTAAATTATGTGTATTAACAGGAAAAGTTAGATTTTAGTATATAGTAGCGCTCCCTGATTCGGTCCGAGTGGATTTGGGTCAGGGGGTGTTACAATAATTTTAAGTATATCCTGTAGAAGGTAGAATCTACATGTGGGACTTTTTCATACTCGAAACAAGGCTACATTCAAGAACAGTGAGAATTTTTCTCAAAAAGCGAAGAAACAAAGCAAAAATAAAGCAAAAATGCAAAAAAAAAAAAAAAAAACTTACCAAAAAGAAGTCGAACTCGAAGATTACATGCCAAAAACTCGCCTGAAAAATTCTAAAAAGTCGCTGAAACGGAGCACTTCAAGTTGAAGTTTGCTGGAACGGGTGAAAGAGATTTTGAGAAAATAAAGCTGAAAATGAAAGTAAAAAAGAGAGAGAAGGAGAAGTGGAAAATATAAAGGGCTTGATGGTGACATGTCACCCAATTATTGGGCACATCTCCTCATAACCGTCAGCTTGAGACATGAAGAGTTTGCACTTTCCCAATGCAGTGCATTGATTGTGAAGGTCAACTATAAAGCAAACGAATAGTCAACCACTTAAAACTAAGGTATAATCGAATGATTATGGTCGATCCTTGCGTGATGATGCGTGCAAGCTCAATAAGACCTCGACTCTCTACACGACACGATCAAATGACCATGGTCGAGCCACACATTGGCTTAACGACACTTCTAACTTTCTACTCGACATGGTCGAGCTATATGTCAACTCAACAAGACTTTGGCTACCATGGCATAGATCGATCACTTTAAGAAGACATGCATATGGAGACTCGACCTCTCCCTAGAGTACTACTCCACTCATTTAACCAGAGTAGATGTGAGCAATCAACTACCTACGTGAATGGTCACTCGACCATTACCATCCAAAGTACATGAATGGTTGCTCAACCATTACAATCCAAAGTACGTAAATGGTCGCTCGCTCATTACCATCTAAAGTACACGAATGGTCGCTCGACCATTACCATCCAAAAATATGTCGATGGTCGTTCAACCATTACCAATGACTCCGCATGAGTTCTAACATTGAAAGTCGACTCTTCTTAAAGATCTTACTTGACATGATCGATTGAATATAGCAAACTCCTTGACATAAGCATGTGGCTTAAGACAAGAAGTTTGGGGGCAAACTGTAGTAGCCAAAATAAATCAGGCCCAAGGATCAAGCCAAACGTGTATGAAACATAGGACCTACTTTATAGGTTCATGAATTCAAGAAGTATGAAGTAGGCTCAAGGCCCAAACTCTTATATGAAACCCTTTCTCCTATGTTATAATATAGAAGGCCCAAGAGCTATAACGGTCCAGTTCAAGGAAAGCTACATGAGAGAGCCCAAATTTGACAAAGATCCAAGACCATAAAACCAACAAACTTCCATTTGAAAAAATGGACTAAGTCAAAATGGTCAAAGAAATCTATACAAAATCCGCCAAAGAATCAATTGAATGTGATCCACCCTCCAAAGGGTGGATCACACACTGTAAAAAGACACCTCTCACTCTGAGTGAGGGGTCACGCAATTTTCATTTACTGAGTCTAATGTAATACCTGATCTTTTACTGACATCTGCCACGTTTTATCAATTTTCGGCCAACTCCTATTGCAACGTCATCACTCCCCCGAACATTTATCGTTGGTATCACTACACCCAGGAAGTATTCTTGCCCTTACTATTTACTGTTTCAACTATATTCGTCTATAGTCTACTGACTTGATCGTTGGAGTGTACTTGGCCGGAATCGCCCTGGTGACCCAAGCATTCTACTGATCATGCTTTTTCTGATTTTGCAGGTTGTAGTGTGCATATTTCAATCCTACGTATTCTACTGTCTACACATCTAGTGAATTTCTGTGACAAAACTTCCGTGGTTTTTACTTATTGAGGTTTTCCACACAAAAATCAAGTGTTCAATCTCACTATCCCTAACTTGATTTCTTTTATTATTCCGCTTTATGTATTTGAGGTGTAGAATATTTTAAAATTGGATATAAACTTATTCATCATCCCCTCCCCCAGGTTGGTAGTTGATAAGTTAAACGCACTTTCATCTCCCTCTCTCTCTACCTCCTTGATTTTTATTTGTGTTTATATCTTGTTTAAATTCTACTAATTTTGTTATAAACCTATTCACCCCCTCTCTGGATTAACTATATTGTTAATATTAAAAACTTCTAACTAGCAACATATCATTTAGTGGAACTTTGAAATGACAATCATTACCTCTGGTTAATAATTACCTTGGCAATTATTACAAGCATTCATAAAGCTAAAAGTCAGCCTAAGGGCCAGATAAGAATGTATATATATGATACACCAATATGGTAAAATGAGAGATCAAATAAGGTTAATTTGACTCTCACACTCAAGTTCTGAATTATTTTCCATTAAAGTTCTTTTGAAATCCCTAAGGGGTTTTTCTATCTCTAAGGTCCACTCCTGACTTGAGTATAGGAGTGTGATCACATCTGACAATCACATCTTGACCAGGCTTCTCTTTTCCATATTGATTCGGAACCTGAAGACTATTCCCAATACCTGGAGACAATGCTTAGAAACAATTACCAGAATCTGGAGACAGTAGCCCTACCAGATTTTGACGACTCTCCAAGGCACACCCAATGAGTCTATACTTTCTTGTGTTGCATCTTAGGAAGACTACGTGCTTAGGATACAATCCTCTTATGCATCCTGGAGAGCCCGGAGACATTGCAACTTGTTCGATTTCATCATCCTCCTTAATCTCAGGACCAAGACAAACTTGTCCCAACACAAAGCCTAGAAACATATTAAAGCTGAAGATCAGACGTGATTCACCTATGGAGATGTTGATCTCTTCCTGGTGCTAGAAACCATATTCCACTCAAAGAGGAATGTCACTAGAGAAGAACCTATTAGTAAATCTTAAATGTATATTTGACTATTAGGAAATGTTAGGTGAGTGTTAGGTGTATTCTTGACTTTATGTAATGTTAAGTAAGTGTTAGGTGTACTCTTGACTTTATGTAATGTTAGGTGAGTGTTTGGTATACTCTTGACTTTATGTAATGTTAGGTGAGTGTTTGTTGTACTCTTGACTTTATGTAATATTAGGTGAGTGTTAGGTGTACTCTTGACTTTATGTAATGTTAGGTGAGTGTTAGGTGGGTGATAGACTTTATGTGTTATATCTTCATGTATATATATACCTCATAAGATTAATGAAACAGATGTACATTTTCCTCAATTACATTTTTTCTCACTTTCATCATTTTACACATTTCTTTCATTGTATTTTCATACATTTTCATTATTTTACATGGTATCAGAGCCAAGTTTCTGATCCGGACAACGTCTTGCACAGAATTTTCATCAAGCAACTTCAACAGCTTTCTTGTCTTCATCAATGATGAGTTCAAACCATGGTGCTGGTAATAAATACACTTATGCAAATGCGACAGGTCTGTATCCATTTTCCAATGCTTCAATTAATTCTGTATTTACAAAGCCATGGATTTTAGATAGTGGAGCCACCGATCATATCACTTCTGATTCCACACTTCTCACCAAAACACAATCATCATCCATACCTATTGTTAATTTACCAACAGGATCTACAGCATCAATCACTTCAACTGGCACTGTATCTTTTAATTCCAACATCACTTTAGATGATGTTTTATGTGTTCCTAGTTTTCGCTTAAATCTAATTTCTGTAAGCAAACTTACCTCTGCCCTAAACTGTTGTGCCATTTTTTTTCCCACCTTTTGTGTTCTACAGGACTTGGTTACGGGGAAGATGATTGGCTCGGGTAAACAACATGGTGGTCTCTATTACATGCCTCCCTTACAAAGGATGTCAACCTGTCATCAAATTTCACAGCCTTCCAATCTATGGCATATGCGTCTTGGACATCCATCACCATCTCGTCTTAAATTAGCTTCTTCCTTATTATCTTCAAACAATATTTCTTATGATAATAATTGCACTGTTTGTCCCATGGCAAAACAAACAAGACTTCCATTTCCATTAAGCTCCATATCAACTCATGCTCCATTTGATTTATTGCATTGTGATATCTGGGGTCCTCACAAAGTTCATACACACTCAGGGGCACGATTTTTTCTTACCATTGTAGATGACTTTACAAGATGCACATGGATATTCCTTATGCAGCACAAGTCTGAAACTCAAAACATTTTGAAATCTTTTATTGATTTTGTTTACACTCAATTTCATGCATATGTCAAAGCAGTTAGAATAGACAATGGTTCTGAATTTTTATCTATGAAAAACTTTTTTTGACTTCATGGCATTGAATATCAACGCACTTGTGTTTACACCCCACAGCAAAATGGAGTCGTTGAAAGGAAACATCGTCATATTCTCACTGTGGCACGAGCACTACTTTTTCAATCCCATTTACCTTTACATTTTTGGGGTGAATGTGTTTTAACTGCAGTTTATCTCATTAACCGGTTGCCATCACCATTGCTCTCAAATAAAACACCTTTTGAAATGCTATATAGTCGCCCGCCATCACTTGATCACTTAAAGGTTTTTGGTTGTCTATGCTATGCAACTATTGTACATCCCATTCAAAAATTTGAACCTCGTGCCAAGTGTTGCATCTTTGTTGGATATCCGACTGGGCAAAAGGGATACAAATTATATGACATGGAAACCAAGAAATTTTTTGTCAGTCGTGATGTCAAATTTCATGAATCCATTTTTCCTTTTTCATCTATCTCAACCCCATCCACTTTTGATTTTGTGGTGCCTAATTTCATATCTGAGACCACAGAAATGCAGTCTATCATACCACTATGCTCTTCTAACACCAATCCTCACCAATCCGAGCAAACAACATCTAATACACATGAACCCATCTCACCCACACCTGTTGTTCCCTCCAGCATTGATCAACCTTCCACAAACACACCAGATGCCGAAACCTTACCACCACTTTTAGACCCATCAAATATTCCTTCTGAAACTACTACCATTCCACCTCCGAGACAGTCAACACGGCCTAAGCGACCTCCGGCATGGCATAGAGACTTCCTAATGTCATCTCAGGCACATCAATCTACCTCTGCAGCAAGTCCTATACCAGGTACTCGATATCCACTCTCTAATTTTCTTTCATACTCACGTTTTTCACCTTCCCATTCTACTTTTCTAGTTAACATCACAGATCACACTGAGCCTAAAAATTATGCTCAAGCTGTCCTTAATTCACATTGGCGACAAGCTATGAATACAGAATTAGAAGCATTGCAGCTCAACAACACATGGAGCTTAGTTCCTTTGCCCATTGGCCACAAACCAATTGGTTGCAAATGGGTCTACAAAATCAAATATAAATCTGATGGCACCATTGAACGCTACAAAGCTCGTCTTGTTGCTAAAGGATACAATCAAGTTGAGGGCATTGACTATCAAGAAACATTTTCTCCAACAGCAAAGCTTACAACACTTCGTTGTCTTCTTACTGTCGCTGCTGCTCGCCATTGGCACATCCACCAATTGGACGTTCAAAATGCTTTCCTCCATGGCGACCTTCATGAAGTTGTCTACATGGAACCTCCACCTGGTCTTCGCCGACAGGGGGAGCACACTGTATGTCGGCTCAACAAGTCTCTTTATGGACTTAAACAAGCATCAAGAAATTGGTTTTCCACATTTTCAGATACTATCAGAAAGGCCGGCTATCAACAATCAAAGGCTGATTATTCCCTTTTCACCAAAACTCAAGGTACTTATTTTACAGCAATTCTTATATATGTCGATGACATACTTCTCACAGGAAATGATCTACATGAAATGGAACGTCTCAAAAGATTCCTTCTTAAACGCTTCCGTATCAAAGATCTTGGAAACTTGAAGTACTTTCTCGGTATTGAATTTTCTCGCTCCAGAAAAGGCATTTTTATGTCACAAAGAAAGTATGCGTTGGACATTTTACAAGATTCTGGACTCTTAGGCGCGTGTCCCAACAATTTTCCAATGGAGCAGAATTTGAAACTTACTCCCACTGATGGAGCATTACTAAATGATCCAACAAAGTACAGAAGACTAGTTGGCAGATTGATATATCTTACAGTGACAAGACCCGATATAGTTTATTCAGTTCGCACATTGAGCCAGTTCATGCAAGAACCTAGAATACCTCATTGGGACGCTGCCATTCGAATCCTCAAATACATCAAAGGTACACCTGGTCAGGGATTATTACTTCCCTCCATAAACAGTTTAACTTTGAAAGCTTTTTGTGATTCAGATTGGGGAGGTTGTCGTGCCACAAGAAGATCAGTTACAGGCTACTGTATTTTCCTTGGAAGTTCTCTCATATCATGGAAATCTAAGAAGCAAGCCAATGTCTCTAGATCATCAGCTGAGGCTGAATATCGAGCAATGGCTAACACATGTTTGGAGTTAACTTGGTTGCGTTACATACTACATGACCTAAAGGTTCCTCAAACAACTCCTGCACCATTATTTTGTGACAATCAGGCAGCTTTACACATTGCTGCGAATCCTGTCTTTCATGAGCGTACAAAGCACATTGAGATAGACTGTCATATAGTACAAGAAAAAGTACTAGCCGGAATAATCAATCCTTCTTTTGTTTCTTCACACTTACAATTGGCTGATGTATTTACGAAGGCTTTAGGAAAGGATCAGTTTGTGAATTTACGTAACAAGTTGGGACTTCATGATATTCACTCTCCAACTTGAGGGGGAGTATTAGTAAATCTTAAATGTATATTTGACTATTAGGAAATGTTAGGTGAGTGTTAGGTGTATTCTTGACTTTATGTAATGTTAGGTAAGTGTTAGGTGTACTCTTGACTTTATGTAATGTTAGGTGAGTGTTTGGTGTACTCTTGACTTTATGTAATGTTAGGTGAGTGTTTGTTGTACTCTTGACTTTATGTAATATTAGGTGAGTGTTAGGTGTACTCTTAACTTTATGTAATGTTAGGTGAGTGTTAGGTGGGTGATAGACTTTATGTGTTATATCTTCATGTATATATATACCTCATAAGATTAATGAAACAGATGTACATTTTCCTCCATTACATTTTTTCTCACTTTCATCATTTTACACATTTCTTTCATTGTATTTTCATACATTTTCATTATTTTACAGAACCTTCTGTCAAGGACAAGAGCCTTCACCATCTTGTATGTCGGCACTAGGAGAAATTCTTGTGTCAACACCATGTTATCTCACATTGGTCATTGTGGCATTTCACGTCCTTTTAGTTTTTCTAATTCACGTTGATCTAGGTTTGCTATTTCACGTTGGTCTAGATTTTTTTCGAAGTTATTTCTTGTTGGTCTAATGTTATTTCAAGTTGCTTTAGAATTTTTTATACTGATATTTCATGTTGCTCTAATGCTATTTCACGTAGTTTTCCATTGTTTGAGTCTTTTATATGTCTATTTCACGTAGGTTTACATTTTTCTTGGGTTTCTATTTCATCTTGTTCTACACATTTTCCTAACAAGTTTTCCACAACCATAACCCAAAAAAAAAAAAAAGAAATTTGCCCAAAACACATCCCAAACATTTCATAAAACCTAATTCATTATAAAAAAAAAAAAAAAAAAAAACTCCCATCACAAAATTTACAAAAAATGTAATACAAAATAGTAAAAAACTTAATAAAAGTTCCAACAATATTTCAAGGAAGAGGCGCCTCTTCCACAAATTCGAACACATACAACTTCTAGAGGAAGCTTGCGTGGAAGAGCTGAGCTTCTACCACGATCAATTCTGTGAAGGTGGTTGGCCTCTTTCATGATTTTTTTAATTTAATTTTTTAAGTTTTAAATTATTTTTAATTAAATTTATATACTAAGTTATTAAAATAGAAGTCAGCTGACAATCAATTAAAGGTAGGAGTGTCATTACAAATCTCGCTTTTTTAATTAAGCGTCCGCATTTGGCAAATACAAGGAATTGAGATTTAATATCCCAACCGTGCCCACTAATCCAATCAACATGGGACTAAATAAATTCATATATATTCATGGGTTTGTTAGTGATAGGACTATGATTTGCTTCTTTTTTAAATTTATAAACATTCTATATATCAATTATAATTTGTCTTTATTTGATTTAATTTAATCTTTTTAACAAATCTTTATTTAAAAATAATTTCAATATATTTATAAAACACTAAAATTATTTTTTAAGTTTTTTATTTTATTTTATTAAATAAAATAAAATAATTTCACTTTTATTTAAAAAAAAATTATAATATATAACTATTTTCTATTTAATCTCAAATGACACCAAATAAGAAATAATATTATTTTTAGTCCAGTCCATACTGTACTAAATATATCATAGTACTAATTTAGTCCAGTCCAATCCAATCTTATCATATCCCCATAAAAATAGTCTAAACCAAAATCTTACACACCAAATGCACCCTAATTTAACTTCATTGTTATGGGTATAAAGAGTTTACGGTTAGATTAGCTCCGTCTCCTCAAATTAAATTTTAGGAAAATTGCACTCACACCCATGATGTTTGGCATGAGAAAAATTAGATGAGGAAGTTAGGTCATTCAACAATAAAGTCCTTGGATTTAACTGCTCAGTTAAGTTGGCCCATCTGGTCAGTGAAGTTGGCCCAATTTAATTTGTATAATATTTAAAATATCCTGAAATAATATAATAAATAATAAAAAAATGAAAGAAAACAATAAAAATTATGTAAAGAAAATAAATAGAATATGTTTTTTTTATAATAATACAATGAAATTTTAAAAAGAAGAAAAACATTTCTAATGTGAATAAAATGTTTACTTTTAGAATAAGATTGAAGTGCATATAAAAGGGTTGTATTTATTAAACATGTGCTGTAATAGTTATCTATACATACATCGCTATCTTTTATTGCATACTTTTATTCGAGACATCGCATATTGTACTCAAAATTTCCATTTTCTCTTCAATCAATTTTTTTTTTTTACCAGTCTCTTCAATCTAAGTTTTAGTACGACAATTTCCCATTAATTCCCCAAACAATAAAAGGATCATACAAATGTAATATAACCTATAAGATGAATGTGCAACACAACTTATGTTTAGAGTTTATATAAGCTCATTTATGTCATTATAATTAAAATTGAGATTTCAATAAAATAAAAAGAAAAAAAAGAAAAGCTAAATAAAATTTTAAGAAAATAAAAATAAAACCACACGCCGGTGTAGTTTTCAATTTCATCCTATTGCAAAAACAATATTAACTATTAAATATAAATAAAAGGGAAAACTTTAATGTGGCCCCTTCTTTTTAATAACACAACACTTTTTTACTTATATTTTTTTTTAGTTCGCGTAGTCCCTGACATTTCCTAAATAGATCAAATTAGTTCTTCTGATCAACTTTTTAATGGTTAAACATCTCAAAATTCTCTAAAAGACAATTTTGCCCTTAATGAATTTAATTAATAGAATTACAATTTTACATTGTAATTAAAATATAATAAAAATAATTAAATAATAAAATTAATAAAATAATATTAAACTAAATTATAAAAACTTAAACATATAAAACCTGTTAAAAAATATTCAAATTAAGTTATTTTATTAGAAAAATTAACATTTAAAAAATTAAAAAAATGCAAAATTAAAAAAAAACTATTCAAATTAAATTATTTTATTAGAAAAATTAACATTTAAAAAATTAAAGAATAAAATTTAATTCTCAATTTAATTAATTAATTTTATTTTTTTAGCAATTTGTAAACTTTTTTATTTTTTAAATGTTAAGTTTTCTAAAAACATAATTTAATTTGATTATTTTTTAAAAGGTTTTATATTTTTAAGTTTTTATAATTTAATTTAATATTATTTTATTCATTTTTATATTTATTTATATTTATTATATCTTAATTGGAATGTAAAATTGTAATTCTATTAATTCTTTAAGGGCAAAACTGTTAAATATTGATAGTTGACCGTCAAATAGTTGGTTAAAAGACCAATTTAATATATTTAAGAAATGTAATGAACCACGCGAACCAAAAGATGAAAGATAAATAAAAAATTAATATTTTATCAAATATTAGAGACTAAATTGAAGTTCTACCCAAATAAAATAACTTTATGTCTGTAGTCCTCAAAAATCGCTTGGGGACACGGGGCACTACAACCTGCAAAGACAGAACGCACGTGATCCGCAGGACGTCTGGGACACCGGGGTGGTGCCGGCCAAAGTCACTCCGACGGTCAAGTTAGCGAGTGCTAGTAAGAGTGAAATGTTTGTAAATGGAGATGAGTAAGGAATACTTCCTGCTATCTTCACAGTTGGGGTTTTTCTGATCAAAGGAGGTGTAAGGTCGGAGGGTGATCGGAGAAGTTCAACAATGGCCGTAGGGTGTGGCTTTTTCTTCGTAATCTCTTGATCTCGGTTTTTCGGCTGTGCCTCCTTATGAGGGATTCTCTTCCTCTTTATAGGAGACTGATGCTTCTTCTTTTTGAGGGATCTCATCATTCTCTCTTCTCTGTCTTCCACCAAGAAAGCATCTGGGTGCTTCTTTTGATCGGGCTGCCATCAAGTGTCATTATGACTTTGTAGGACCCGTTTCAAAGTAGATCACAATCTGGTCTCCCTCGGAGCGACGGAGATGTTATGTCGTACGACATGTAGGTTTCTTGTCAATCTGGACCAAGATTGGGTGATGTAGCACGGTCGCACTACATAAGGGTACATGTCGTGCGACAAGGTCTTCAAACCGGTACGTCGTCGTATTACACGAGTGCTTCATGTCGTGCGACATAGTCTTCCAACTGGTACGTCGTCGTACTACACGAGTGCTTCATGTCGTGCGACATAGTCTTCGAGCTGATACGTCGTCGTACTTCATGAATGTTTCATGTCGTGCGACATAGTCTTCCAACTGGTACGTCGTCGTACTACACGAGTGCTTCGTGTCGTGCGACTTGGTCTTCGAGCTGATACGTCGTCGTACTTCATGAATGTAGTCCCACTTTGGGCTATGTGCTTTGTCTTTGGACCATACCTTGGGTTAGACATATTTTGGCTACTACAGTTTGCCCCCAAACGCATTGGATTTAGAAAAGCCAAGGAGTTTGCGTCGTACGACATGTAGACATAGATATGTATGCATGGGCCCCAAGGTTGGGTCGATATTGTCGCACGACTCTGTCCTTCTGAGAAAGTGTATCAGTGTTGGTGAGTAGATGACAAAGCGTAAGTTTTGCCAGTGTCGTGCGACAATGTCACTTAGAGAAAAAGCAGTTGGTCTCCAAATGACTCCTCGATATCTGTGCCGAAATAAATGCGGTCTTTATGGGCAGCGTGCATGCATGGCAAATGATAGGTCATGGGAGTATGTGTCCAATGGGAAGTTGACACGTTAGCATAGGCATTTTTTTAGTTGCCGCCCTTCCTCTTTCTTCTTCATTTTCAATTTTTGCCTTCTCTCTATTTTCCTTTCTCTCTCTAGAAACCAGACGCCTGAGCAAATATTTTCCGACGTCTATTGCTCGTTTTTCTGCCTTTCTTGCGTTTATTCCGGCGAAACAGTGGTCATTTTGTTCTATTTGGTAAGTTTTTCTTGCTCTTGCAATATTCGATTTCTTGTACTTGCTTTTTGCTTTCTGGGTATTTTTGTGTTCTTCAAATAGTTCTTGAGAAGAACTTAAAAAAAGTGTTTTAGATCGAAAAATTAGACTTAGGTTTATACACAACTTGTTTGTAGAGTCTAGGTCGCACGACGGTAGCCAAGACGTATAGGTCGCACGACCTTCTTAACAGTCTTGGGAGCTGATATTAGGTCGTGCAAGGTCTTTGGTTTATGTTATAATTACTAACCGTGGCTACTGTCGTTCGACTTGTAGGTTTTGATATCGAGTCGAGGTGATGAGAGTCCTCCCAGTACCTCTGGGCGCGGATACGACGATCCCATAGATCTGTCGTACGACTCGTGGGGAGAGTCAGAGGCAGCGAGTGCTGAGGTGACAGTGGCGTCCTCGTCGTACGACACTGTGACTGTCTCTCTCTCGGGTACGTCGCGCGTGACGGAGGACATTCCTATGGGGATTCCCTTAATCGATCTACCGGGCGACGCGGCGGGCCCATGCCCGATGGGACCTAGTAGGCCGCTAGGCTTGCTTTTGAATAATCCAGCAAGTGTGCTAACGGAGGACGACATCATGCGCCTCCGGTTTAGTTATGGCATACCTGATGGTGTCGCACTGAGGGCGCCGTATAAGGAGGAGAGGCCAGATTGGGACGTCCCAGGATGGACCTGCTTGTACGAGTTCCCGTTCCAGCGGGTGGGATTCAGGCTGCCAGTAGTCGGACTACTGAGGAAAGTGCTCGATCACTTCGAGCTTGCCCCAGGGCAGCTGATGCCCAACAGCTGGAGGATCCTGTTGGCGCTGGATCTGCTGTGTACGAGGGAAGGGATAGTATTCGAGCTTCCTGACCTTTTCTACTCGTACACCGTGCGGGAGCACGACACAGAGAAGGGGCGCTACAACTTAAACCTTCGACCCAACAGAACACACCTGATAACGGAGTTAACCACAAACGACAGGTTGTGGAAGGACAGGTATTTCTTTGCGAGGGGCCTGCTTGTCGATTGGCCTCTCGGGGATACCGTCGTTCGTGCGACCTGGTCCAAGGCTGGTGGGTCTTTTATTTAGTTGAGTCGCACGACAGTATTTTACTTATTGTTATTACTAACTCCTTCTGTTTGTTTTGTAGTGAACACAGGAGCGCCGCAATCAGTTGTTGGATTGACGTGTGTGACACGTACGGAAAGGGTGTTGTCGTACGACGCTAAGGAGAGGAGTTGGAGGAGTATTTTGGTGGAGGAGAATTTGCGGCCGAGCCACCTCTGGAAGTTTAGCGTGATAAACGAGCCAGGTACCCCCTACCCTGCTTTCAAAAATTTAGTGGAGTTTGTCAGGGTCAGGCACTGTGTCGAGCGACTGTACGGCACACGCTTTTTGACTCCCATATTATACGTCGAGCGACGATTTGCAGTTGACATTATGGCTGGAGAGATCGCCGTGCCTGCTGCTGACGACGCGATGAGGAGGCTGAGGGAAAAAAGGAAGGGAAAGAAGAAGGCTGAGTCGAGCGACCAGGCGGCCTCCACTCCTCCACCTCCTCCATCTGGTCGAGCAAAGGCCTCCCAAGATGTTTCTTCAGCTAGGAAGAAAAGGAGGAAGGAAGATTCGACATCGGGTGTAGACGCGTCGGTCGACCTGGTCTTCCCGCAGGATGCTTCCGCGTATTCTGATGTTGGCTCGATCCTTCCACAGGTCGAGCGGCTGCTACTGCTTGAGGATAAGAGTCGTCTCAGGGAGATGGGTCTTTCCCAAGCTGCCGATTGGGGCCTAGGCCACCTCTTCCAGGTATGGTCGTACGACTGTAGCTTTTTGTATTTTATTTTTGCATATTTTAGAATCTGTTCTAACTTGTTTCATTTATTTTTGTAGGCTCTCCAGTCGCACGTGCACTTAAAAGAAGAATTCGGCTCCGCCCTTAAGAAGGTAAGAGAGCTGAAGTCGAGTAACCAGAGTTTGAAGCAGGAAAATGACAATTTGAAAGCTTCAAACTTGGAGGCAAAAAAGACAGCTCTCGAGGCGTCGGGTCGTGCAGTTGAGGCCACACTTGAGCTGAACAAACTAAAGTCGACTGTCGACTTACTACAGGCCAAGCTGAAGGCCAAGGAGGCTGACTACGACGCTCTGTACGACAAGGCGGAGGACAATGTTCTTAACGCTGTCATCAAGACCCGTGCAGACCTGATGAGGGAGTATCGAGACGGTCGTGTGACGGAGTGGAAGGTCGAGAACTGGATTGCTGATCACGAGGAGCTGACGCGTTCTGATGATGAAGCTGATGCGAAAGATGCGGGAGATATAGCTGCCCTTCCTCCTCCAAAAGGCTCGGCAGTCGTGGCTTTGGCTGCTCAGCCTGCTGGAGAGTCTGATGGTTTTGCCCCATAAGGGGTTGTAACTTTTGTACTTCATGATAAATTTTTAATTTTTGTATTTTGTTGAACGATTACTTTTTAATATATATATTTTGATTTTGGAATTTTGTTTTAGTGTATGTTTTTCCTTTTAGAATTTGTACGATGGTGGTTTGTGACCATATTTTGCGTTTGCGACCTTGAGTGTTGGTCGTACGGCCATGGGAGATGGTGACCTTCTTGAGAGTAGGTCATGGTTCGTGACCTTGAATGCGGGTCGTGGTCCATGACTTTGAATGCGGGTCGTGTGACCGTATGGAGATGGAGAGTCCATGACCTTGAATGCGGGTCATGTGATCGTTTGGAGATGGAGACCGTGAATGCAGGTCGCGGTCCATGATCTTGAATGCGGGTCGTGTGACCGTATGGAGATGGAGAGTCCATGACCTTGAGTGCGGGTCATGTGATCGTTTGGAGATGGAGATTCCATGACCTTGAGTGCGGGTCATGTGATCGTTTGGAGATGGAGAGTCCATGACCTTGAGTGCGGGTCATGTGATCGTTTGGAGATGGAGACCGTGAATGCAGGTCGCGGTCCATGATCTTGAATACGGGTCGTGTGACCGTATGGAGATGGAGAGTCCATGACCTTGAGTGCGGGTCGTGGTCGTTTCTTGTCGTAGACTTTGTTTTTTATGGTATTGAATTGCCCCAGTTGGAGTGTGTAATTGCTTAGTTGCACACTACAACTTTGATTAAGAATGTAGTTTAAGATAGTCTTTGCAATGCTGACCTGCGTAAAAATGTTAGCGTCGGTCGTTGGGTTTATCAACGACCCTCCGACGGGGAAGAGAGTTCTATGTTGCAAATATATACATATATATATATATATATATATATAATTTTTAAATATATATATATATATATTTTAAACTGATATGGTTTTAGATGGCATGCGTTCCAGCTGTTGCCGATCTCCATGCCATTTGTATATCGTAGTTTATAGGCTCCATGTTCAAATATATTGGTGATTTGATATGGTCCTTCCCACGTAGGACCGAATTTGCCTGCTCCTTTTTCCTTTGTGTTTTGGAAGACGCGGCGAAGAACCCAATCTCCAATACGGAATGACTTGAGACGAATGCTTCTGTTATAATGGCGGGCGACTCGTTGTTGGTATACGGCTAACCTGATTGCGGCCTTGTCGCGGCGCTCGTCGATTGTGTCGAGTTCACTCAGTATTTCTCTGTCGTTTGCTTCTCCTGTTGCGTGTCGTATCCTATAAGAAGGGTAGTCAGCCTCTGTTGCTATGACGGCCTCTGAGCCGTAAGATAGAGAGAATGGTGTTTCGCCTGTTGACGTCCTTACCGTCGTACGGTAAGACCATAGCACACCTGGTAACTCGTCGGCCCACTTCCCTTTGCATTGGTCGAGTCGCTTCTTGAGGGTGGACATGATTGTCTTGTTAGTGGATTCTGCTTGTCCGTTAGCTTGAGGGTATCTTGGGCTTGAATAGCTTAGTTTGATGCTCCATTTGTCGCAAAAGTCTTGGAAATCGTATGAAATGAATTGTGAGCCATTGTCGGTAACTATTTCCTTTGGAACTCTATAGCGGCATATGACATTCTTCCAAATGAAGCTTTTTACCTCGGCGTCTTTGATTCTTACATATGATTCAGCTTCGACCCACTTTGTGAAATAGTCGGTTACGGCTAGCATGTAGACTTTTCCTCCGGTAGCGACGGGCAATTTCCCTACTATGTCCATGCCCCACTTCATGAAGGGCCATGGTGCTGATATGGGGTGGAGTCTTTCCGGGTGCTGATGTGAAACGTGGGCGAAGCGCTGACAGGGGTCGCACCTTTTGACGAGGTCGTGCGACTCGGACCGCATCGTGGGCCAGTAATACCCGGCCGTGATTGCTCTATTGGCTAGGCTTCTCCCGGCCGAGTGATTCCCGCATTGCCCCTCGTGTAAGTCCTTGAGTACTTGCTGAGCTTCGACTGGGTCGAGACATTTGAGGTAGGGCCCGGAGTAGGATCGCTTGTAGAGTTGACCCTCTATTATAGAAAATCGGGCGGCCTTGATCTTAATTCTTCGTGCTTCTACTTTGTCAGTTGGGAGGGTGTCGTCCCTCAAGTAGTTGTAGATCGGGGTGATCCAGGTTGGCTCGTCCGAAATTGGATTGACTTCGAGTTTTGTTGGTTTCCACACAGCTGGCCATTGGACAAACACCATGGGAATGGTTCGTTCAATTGTGGTATCCATTGCGGACCCAAGATTGGCGAGTGCGGCGGCATGCGCGTTTTCGGATCTGGGTATTTGCTCGATGTCGAATTACTCGAATGAAGCTTGTAACTCTTTTACCAAGGTCAAGTAGGCCGACATCTTCAAGTCCCGAGCTTGATAGGACCCTTGCAATTGTCTCACAATTAATTGGGAGTCACTGTGTACCTTGATTCGCTCGACGTGTAAGTCCTTTGCCAAGGTGAGCCCGGCTATGAGGGTTTCATACTCGGCTTCGTTGTTGGTGGTCTTGAATCCACATCTGATGGACCTCTCGATGATGTGCTCCGTAGGGGAGGTAAGTACTATTCCCAGCCCGCTGCCTCTAGCGTTACTTGATCCGTCAACTGCTAAACTCCACTCCTCCCTTGGTGTGTCGCACGACATGGTGCAAAGTTCTTCCTCTACTTGTTGTAGAATCCCGGGCGTGAAGTCTGCTATGAAATCCGCCAGTACTTGCGACTTGATCGCCGTACGAGGTTGGTAGTTGACGTCGTACTCGCTCAGCTCCACGGCCCATTTCACTAGACGGCCGGATAGTTCAGGTTTATGTAGGACACTCTTCAAGGGGAATTCAGTGAGTACACTAATAGTGTGGCATTGGAAGTACGGCCGTAATTTCCTTGCGGCTGTGACTAGTGCGAGAGCTAATTTCTCAAGTTGGGTGTACCTTGTCTCTGCGTCGAGTAGGGTCTTGCTGATGTAGTATACGGGGAGTTGTTTGCCATCCTCCTCCCTTATTAGTACCGCGCTAACGGCCGTCTCGGATACAGCGAGGTAGAGCAAGAGGGTCTCTCATTCCTTAGGTTTGGACAGGAGAGGTAGGTTTGCTAGATACCTTTTTATATTTTGGAAGGCGTCCTCGCTTGTTTGATTCCAATCAAATGACTTGCTCTTTCTTAGAGCATCGAAGAAAGGTTTACATTTTTCGGACGACTTTGAAATGAATCGGTTGAGGGCCGCGAGTCGTCCGGTCAGCTTTTGTACGTCTTTGATGCTTTTGGGGGACCTTAGATCCATGACGGATCGGAGTTGATCCGGGTTGGCCTCGACGCCTCTCTTGGTTACTAAATAGCCAAGGAACTTCCCTGATGAAACTCCGAAGGAACATTTGGTTGGATTAAGCTTCATCCCATACTTGTCGATGATGTCGAACGACTACCGGAGGTGGTCGAGGTGTTGGTCTGCTACTAATGACTTTACCAGCATGTCGTCTATATAGACCTCCATAGTCTGTCCAAGCATGGTTGCAAACATTTTGTTGACTAATCTTTGGTAGGTTGCCCCAGCGTTCTTGAGGCCGAATGGCATTACTTTGTAGCAGAAAATGCCGCGCTCCGTGATGAAAGAAGTCTTCTCTTGGTCGTCCGGATGCATAAGGATTTGGTTGTAACCGGAGAATGCATCCATGAAGCTCAATAGTTCGTGGCCTGCCGTAGCGTCCACCATCATGTCGATGTGTGGGAGAGGGAAGGAATCTTTCGGACAAGCCTTGTTGAGGTCTGTGAAGTCGATGCAAACTCGCCACTTCCCATTCTTTTTCTTCACTACCACTACGTTTGCGAGCCAGTCCGGATAATTTACTTCTCTCACCGAACCAATGTCAATTAGCTTTTGGATTTCTTCATTTATAACCTTGTTGCGCTCGGGCGTGAACTTCCTTCTTTTTTGCTTCACAGGTGGATGATTCGGGTCGACTTGCAACCTATGTACTAGGACTTCTGGGCTAATTCCGATCATATCTGTGTGTGACCATGCGAAGCTGTCGTGCCGCGCCGTCAAGAAGCTGAGTAGTCTTGCTGGGATATTTTGTGGAAGGCGGGACCCGATACTAACTTTGTGGTCCGAAAAATCTGGATGTATGGACACTTCGTCGAGTTCTTCCATATCGGGTTTGTCTTTGTTGGTGGGGGTGCTCTCACTCTGTAATTGCTATAAGTCGGACGACCTGCTTTTAAGAGTGTTCTGGTAACAGTCACGCGAGGTCTTTTGCTGCCCTCGGATCTCGTGAACTCCCCATCTGGTAGGGAAACGGATGACCTGATGATACGTTGAGGGAACTGCTCTCATCTCATAAATCCACGGGCGACCCATGATTATGTTGTAGGACGACGGACAGTCCAGGATGAGGAAATGTGTGTTCAAGTTGACGCCTTCCGCGTAGACTGGAAGGGTGATCTCTCCCAGAGTGTTCTTATGTTCTCCACTAAATCCCACAAGGATTGTGGAGCGACGTACGATGTTACACTCGTCAATATGCATTTCTTTCAATGCGCCGAGGAAGAGTACATTTGTTGAGCTTCCATTGTCTACTAGGATCCGTCTGATCAAACAGTTGGCCACCGTCAGTGAGATGACTAGTGCGTCGTGGTGGGGATTGAATAAGTCCATGTGTTCATCGCTGCTGAAACTGATTGGGTAGTTACACGTGGGATCCGCCGTACGAGTTCGTTGGACGTCCGTACGACCGGCCTGTCGCGAGTGGCGCTTTGCCTCCGAGTAGGTTACTCCATTCACTTCAGACCCGCCAGAGATGACGTTCACAGTTCTCTCGTGTTTGGGAGGTTCTGGTGGTGGTATTGAAGCAATGTCGCGCGACCTCTCTTTATTCATAAAAGTTTGCTTACCTTTATCAGTCAGGAATTCTTTAAGGTGGCCTTTCTTGAGTAGTTCGGCCACTTCCAATCGTAGCGCCACGCAATGCTCAGTTCGATGGCCGTGGTCTCCATGGAATTCGCACCATTTAGAGTTGTCTCTTTGATCCGGCGGGCTCATCATCTTGTCTGGCCACCGAACCGACCTACCCATTCCTTTGAGTATGGCGACTACCTCCGTTGGTCTGATGTTCAAGTTGTATTCTGGCGTTATATTTTTTTGGATGAATGAATGGCCTCGGTGGTCTGTGGTCGCGCCGGCGCTCGTACATCATACGGCCGTCCCTTCGGGGTATGGTTGGGTATGGCCCGCTGCGTCGAGTGTTGATTCGTTGTTCGACCATCCTCTCCGACTTATCCTCCTTGTAGTTCGCTCTACTAGGTTTATGGTTTACTTCATCCTCTTCCCATTTTATCTGTGCCCATGTCTTGGCGAGGACGTCTTCCATGGTTTTACAAGGGTATTTGGTGAGCTCTTTGTACAGATCGGAATCATAAAGTAGACCCTTGCGGAAGGCTGATATGGCTGTCACCTGGTTACAATGAGGGATGAATACTTTTTTGTGGTTGAACCGGCCCACAAAGTCTCGTAGGCGTTCACCCCTCCTTTGGCTGATTGTATAGAGGTCGTCGGATTGCTTTTCTAGCTTCCGGCTACTAGCGAACTGTTCTACGAAGGTGTCAGTGAGTTGGGTAAAAGAGTTGATGGAAACATTGGGGAGGTTGGTGTACCATTGTAGGGTAGGTCCCACGAGGCTTGAACCAAAACCTTTGCACATGCATGCTTCCCTAAGGTCACGAGGGATGGCGGCCATGAACATTCGTCGTCGATACTGCACAATGTGTTCGTCGGGATCTGTCGTACCGTCGTACTCCTTCATACCTGGAAAGTTGAACTTCCTTGGCATCTCCACCAATGCTATTGTGTCGACGAAGGGGGAGTCGGCAAAACTATTGGCCGCACTTTTCTTTATAGGAGTGGGCATTCCCGGAATGCGTTGGATGAGTGCTTCCATCTCTGTGAACCTTCGTGCCAAGTCCCGGTTGGCCAAGGTTGGCTCGGCGCTCACTCGGTTTGGGTCTAACGGCGCTGAATGCGAAGGGCCGGATGACGTTCCTTGTAGCGGGATGGTTGGTTGGGTTGAGCCGACGTTGCCATTGGGAGTGGATATAGGCGGCACTCCTTGCGTAGCTCTTGCCATGTCGTCTGATCGATGTCCTCCCATCCCATTTGGTATGTTCTCTGCCGTATGTCGTGCGACGATATGAGGTCCATTCGTAACCCGAATGTTGGGCTCTGAGCCTACGTGGGTTGGATCGAGGTCTCTCGCGGTAGTACCTTGTTCGTCCGGGCGGACTGGCGCGTAATAAGTAGCGTGAGCGGCTTACTCGAATGGCAAGGGTTGGGACGTTGAAGCGTCTCCAAATGGTCGTACGACAGTGAGCGAATTGATCTTATTTTGCAATTCTTGGTTCTCTGCCAACACTCGTTGATTCTCTTGTTCGAGTGCTTGGAGCCTTTGGGTATTCTCTTGCATCTGGGATATGAGGAGTTGTACCCTAATCTCCATCGCGTCGTGATGAAAATCGTCAGATGACATAGTCGGAGTTGCCGCGTTCTACCTTTGCTTGCTTAGAGATTGTCGGGCCCTACGGTGGGCGCCAAATTGTAGTCCTCAAAAATCGCTCGGGGACACGGGGCACTACAACCTGCAAAGACAGAACGCACGTGATCCGCAGGACGTCTGGGACACCGGGGTGGTGCCGGCCAAAGTCACTCCGACGGTCAAGTTAGCGAGTGCTAGTAAGAGTGAAATGTTTGTAAATGGAGATGAGTAAGGAATACTTCCTGCTATCTTCACAGTTGGGGTTTTTCTGATCAAAGGAGGTGTAAGGTCGGAGGGTGATCGGAGAAGTTCAACAATGGCCGTAGGGTGTGGCTTTTTCTTCGTAATCTCTTGATCTCGGTTTTTCGGCCGTGCCTCCTTATGAGGGATTCTCTTCCTCTTTATAGGAGACTGATGCTTCTTCTTTTTGAGGGATCTCATCATTCTCTCTTCTCTGTCTTCCACCAAGAAAGCATCTGGGTGCTTCTTTTGATCGGGCTGCCATCAAGTGTTATTATGACTTTGTAGGACCCGTTTCAAAGTAGATCACAATCTGGTCTCCCTCGGAGCGACGGAGATGTTATGTCGTACGACATGTAGGTTTCTTGTCAATCTGGACCAAGATTGGGTGATGTAGCACGGTCGCACTACATAAGGGTACATGTCGTGCGACAAGGTCTTCAAATCGATACGTCGTCGTATTACACGAGTGCTTCATGTCGTGCGACATAGTCTTCCAACTGGTACGTCGTCGTACTACACGAGTGCTTCATGTCGTGCGACATAGTCTTCGAGCTGATACGTCGTCGTACTTCATGAATGTTTCATGTCGTGCGACATAGTCTTCCAACTGGTATGTCGTCGTACTACACGAGTGCTTCGTGTTGTGCGACTTGGTCTTCGAGCTGATACGTCGTCGTACTTTATGAATGTAGTCCCACTTTGGGCTATGTGCTTTGTCTTTGGACCATACCTTGGGTTAGACATATTTTGGCTACTACAATGTCCTTTTTGGAAATGTGAAGGCCACTTGTTGGTGGCCTTGGATGGAAGCCATATGCACTAATAGAGGTCACCATTGTAGATGGCTTCTATGGCCTTTACTAAAAGAGGCAAGCGTGCCAATAATAGCCTTCATTACCTTTCCTAACAGCTGTGAAGGAGTGCCTTTTCCATTTAGAATCCAAAAATCCCTCCACAATAACAATAGATCCATAAAATCTGCCATATACAAACTCAAATTTCAAACTCAAAACCATCATAGCGCCACTCAGACACAACAAACCCAAAATGCCAAAGCACAAAACCACAAACCAAAAAACCTAACCGGGAGATGATGCTGGTGGAGGAGATGGGTGAAAGGTCTGGCAGCATGAAAAAAAAAGATCATGAAGAGGTGTGGGGGAAGAGGTGAGGCGGCTAAAAGATGAAAATGATCCTCTACTGTAAGTTCTTAATGAATGTTCGTTAAGTCCAATGGTGTACTTGTAGAATAATTGAACTTTACTAACTGGTGTGCGTGCATTGTTTCCTAAATTTTAATTTTCATTGAGATAGAAGAACAAGATCTAAGTATTTTATATTAGTGATTGATATGTAAGCACCCCATCATTTATTTTATGTATAATCAGTAAAATAAATTGCAGCCTACCTACTTGAGGTATCTTGAATTACAAGCGGAATTAACTTTTAAAAAAAATTAACTGTAAACTCCCCTGCCGCTAGAGTTGACAGTTAAAAACATATAAAATTTAAAACAAATTACAGTCCACCTACCTAAAGCATATCTAATTACAAGCGAAATCAACTTTTAGAAAAATTTACCGCAAACATCCTTGTCATTAGTCAACGTTAGTCAATGTTAGTCAGAGTTAACAATATTAAAGGTATTTTGATCAATTTATCTTTTTAAATATATATATATATATATATATATATATATATATATTAAAAAGATAGCTAAGATCGATGAGATTGACGATAGATATTTATTTATTTTTTAAAAAAAATTAAGATTTATTTTTTAAAAAATTAAAATAAAAAAACTTAAAATCTCCACTGTCCATTCAAATGGGCAGTGGAGATTTAGAAAAAAATAAAAGAAGAAGAAGAATGAAGAGAGAATGGTAAGATCCATCATGGATTGCGAACCTAGCTTCGCGATGGGTTCGTCAAAGGTTCAAGAACTAGGTTCGCGAATCGCTCCCATGGCCACTGGATGGATTTGGTAGAAATCCAGATGGACGTTGGAGATCTTATATTTAATTTTAATTTTAAAAATTTTCTAAATTTTTTTTTTATGAATGCATCTCATCCATCCACTTGTATGGTGGAGATTAAGAATATATTTATATTTTTTTATTTAGATTTTTTTAACTTAGAGCAAATTTATCTTTTATCTATTTTTAACGGTCAAGTATCTTTTTTAATAGTTAATGCTAATGGCAGGGGAGTCTGCAGTTAATTTTTCTAAAAATTAATTCCATCTGTAATTAGAGATACCTCATGTAAGTGGACTATAATTTGTTCTAAAGTTTATATATTTTTAACGGTTAACTGTCTATTTAGACCGTCAACGCTAACAATAAAAAGGTCTGCAGTCCATAACCAATAATATTAATTTTGCATAATGATTATAAATAAGCTATACATCATTTCAAATGGAAAAGCTTTTTTTTTTTTTTTTTTTTTTTGTTTAGAAATGTTGTATTACTATTATTGTTTTTTCAGTTTTTATTATATAAATATACGCATCATGTTATATGTTATATGTTAACTTTGAGAATTATTTTTAAGAAATATGATATAACCTTTTATAATTAAATAAATAATACTCAACCTACTTGAAATTTGATAAATTACACTCGAAATTAAAGTTTTTATAAATTGACACTGATTTCCCCTCCCGTTAAGTTTGACCGTTAAAAATAATTATTGACCATCTAAAAATAGTGAAAAGACCAAAATACCCATAGTTAAAAAATTAAAAAGAATAAATAACACTCAACCTACCCGAGGTTTCATAAATTACACTTGAAATCAAAGTTTGCATAAACTGACACTGACTTCCCCTCCTGTTAAGTTTGACCATTAAAAATAATTGTTGACCGTCTAAAAATAATAAAAAGAATAAAATACCCCTATTTAAAAATAATTTTTTATTTTTGGTTTTTGATGAAGATTCAATTTTCAGATTGGATCTCCACCGTCCATCAATCCTGATGGACGATCGAGAACCAAATTTTTGTTTAATCTTTTATTTATATAATTGTTATTTCTTTTAACAAAAGTTTATTTTTAATATGATCTCCATCATCCATCAAGATTGATGAACAGTGGAGATCCATTCAATTTTTTTTTTTATTGTTTTTAATTTTTATAAAAAAAAATTAGAGAAACTCAGGGTCCTTAATGCAATTCACCTTTAGTTTTTAAAATTTTTAATTTTTTATCTAGAGGTATTTTGGTATTTTTACTGTTTTTAAACGGTCAATAATTATTTTTAACCTCAAACTTAACGGGAGGGGAGGTTAGTGTCAGTTTATGCAAATTTTGATTTCGAGTGTAATTTATCAAACCTCAAGTAGGTTGAGTATTATTTATTCATTTTAATTTTTTTAACTAGGGATATTTTAATTTTTTTTACTAAATGGTTAACAATTATTTTTAACAGTTAAATTTAACGGAAGAAAAAAATCAGTATCAGTTTATACAAATTTTAATTTTAAGTATAATTTATCAACAGTAAGATTATTTGGATGTTATTTATTCTTTTATAATTGCAAAAAGCAAAAGTGAGCCATTCCTGCTGCAGAAAATGAGACTTAAAATCTGGGTAATGATAATGAAGTTGAAACTTTTTTCCTTTTTCTTTTTTTTTTTACATAAAAACCCTTTTATGGGAATGCGGTGTTGTCGATTCCTTTTGTGTAATATGAAGGGAACAGTCGGGCTCCAGGGAGTGCGTTGGAATGCATTTCATTTTGTACGGATTTTTATATCATCTTGTACTTATTTACTGCCCAAGTGGACAATTTGATAGTTTTCTATTTGTATTGTTTCATCTTTTTAAATTTGTCATGTGACCTACACGCGGGCAATGATGTCATTTTCATGAACCGGAGATTCGAAGGACCCTATGAATTCTCAAGGGAGATGGCTGGTATACTGGGATTCAGGGACGTAGCCAGGATTTGAAGTCAGGGTGGGCTAATATAAATTTAATTGGAGACACTTGAGATAAATACATACTAGTTTCATATTAAGGTAATCAACTGTAACAATGTAATATATAGTGAGCCATATTCCTTAAAATGTATTATGTAGACACAATATGTAAATTTAAAAAAAAAAGATAAAAAAAAGTATCAAATAAATATATAATACAAATACAATAAAAAACTACTTAAGTCGTATCTTACGGTTCTTTAAAATGTCAAACTTATCAATTACAAAATCTGAATCAATAGTCTCAGCAATCTCTCTTTCAATGTTGTAAAATGATTAAAATGATATTTTCCTATTCTATCAAATGACCTACTTGACCATCATCTTTTTTATTGAAATAATGAAAGATATTTTTTCTTTTCATTATGACCTACAAAAATAATTAAATATATTTTAAAAAATTCAAAACAAAAATCACATTACAAATAATCATATACCAAAACTATTAAATTTCTAATGGAATAGGAAAATATTATTTAGCATAAAAATCCCTAATTTCCCAAAATTATGTTCATACAAAACTATTAACCTTAAAAAAAAACTATTAAACTATAAAAGATGTGCATAATAAGAAGCAATATTTAATTAGTATTAATTTAAATAAACAACTAACTAATCTCACAAAATTAAATATTTCTAATGGAATAGGAAGAAATTATTTAGTATAAAAATCCCTAATTTCCTAAAATTATGTTCATACAAAACTACAAACCTTAAAAACAAAAACCATTAAACCATAAAAGATGTGCATAATAAGAAGAAATATTTAATAAGTATTAATTTAAATAAACAACTAACTAATCTCACAAAATTAAATATTTCTAATGGAATAGAAAAAAATTATTTAGCATAAAAATCCCTAATTTCCTAAACTTATGTTCATACAAAACTACTAACCTTAAAAAAAAAACCATTAAACCATAAAAGATGTGCATAATAAGAAGAAATATTTAATAAGTATTAATTTAAATAAATAACTAACTAATCTCACAAAATTAAATATTTCTAATGGAATAGGAAAAAATTATTTAGCATAAAAATTCCTAATTTCCTAAAATTATGTTCATAAAAAACTACTAACCTTAAAAAAAACTATTAAACCATAAAAGATATGTATAATAAGGGGAAATATTTAATTAATATTAATTTAAATAAACAACTAACTAATCTCACAAAATTAAATACTAATAAAGTTAAGTTAACAACTAATAAAATTAAAAAAAATAATAAACAATTAATTAGTATAAAAAAAATTCTGTCATAAAATTATATTAATGTACAACACAATAGTAAAAATAAATAAACAAACAACAACTACAATCAAACAATAATAAATAAATTACTAAATAAAATGAAGTATATAAAAAATAAATAAATAATGAAATATATAAATAATTAAAATAAAAGAACTAATAAATAATAAAAAAATACTTACAAATGGAGATAAAAGAATGGTGGTCCTAAGAACACAAGTGAACAAAGGAAGTGAAGGTGATTTGTGAGTTGTGAGTAGAAGAGAAAACAAAAAAAGCTGCTGCCGGTTACTGTAGTGTCTGATGAGGAAGAGAGGATGTGATTTTAGATTTGTGATATGAGAAGTAATTAGGTTAAATTGATTAGGATAAATTTAAGATTAAAATACTATTGGGCCTTCTCATTTTTTTAAGTTTTGGACTTTTTACTTGTTTTTTTCTTTTAATTTTATCATGCCCAAATGATGTGTGTGTATATATATATATATATATTTATTTATTTATTTATTTATTTTTTTGAAACAGTCCAAATTACATTTATTTATCATTTTTTTTCATTTTAACAGGGTGGGCTTAAGCCCACCCTAGCCCTTACATGGGCTACGTCCCTGCTGGGATTAAAAATCCCCTGTATCATGCATTCATGCAACCTCTCTTTTTGACAGTTCTTCAGGCTGTGTTTGGTGGCCGACTATAAGGCCGTATTGAACAGAATAATGGCATCACCGGATTGGTTTGGAAAATATTGCTACAGTATTTGTATTTTGGTATTCACCGGTCAAATAAAACCCACATCCATGGCGGGTTTCAACAAATCGTAGAGTGATGGGATTGAAGGATATTATATTTTATTTTGTTTTATTTTTTTTATATTATAATTATAATTAATTTAATTTAATTTAATAATTAAAAATATTATATTTTATTCAAATAATTATATTTTGTTAAAATATTCTATATCTAATTTTGGATTTTATTATTATATTCTTCTATTCTTCTATTTTATTAATATATTATTTTATTTTATTTAAAAAATATTGAAATTAATTTTTTTAACAACGTATATTTTAATAAAATTATATATAATGGTGTACCAAACAAGGTATTATAATGTATTCAATCAAATCAAATCTAATCTAATACACTATATCGTATTTAGTAGAAATACCCAAATTATAATTGAAAAATACAAACTTATCCAGCCTACACTAACTTTTGCATTGTCTATCCAAAGTAAGTTGCGGGACAAAAATGCCCCTCTCATTTTACCCAAACAAAACTTATCTTCAACCTCTATCATTTTAGTTTCAAACATAAAATCTGCAATGTAAAATCACACCTAAAGTTGGATATAACAATATCGTATGCATGTATACTCATCTTTGACTCCGACAATCTGAAAAAGGTTTTCATCTACCAATATTCTATTTGGGTTTATTATAAATGCTTTTTGACCTCCATTTTCTTTTGATTTGCAAATTTTTAGCACAAGTTAGTGTTCATGTTTTATTTCAACCGATAATGTTTTTAAGCTATTAATATTTCATTTTTCTAGGTTTTGCATTTCTGTGTTCCTTGAGGGAGTTAAGCCGATCTTGGTGTTTTGCATTTCTTGGCTCGACATCGAGTTGAGTCGACCTGATGGTTATTACTATTAGGACGAGCAAATCAGATAGTTGCTATCATCGGGTCATGTCTCCCCAACTGTTGTTACTAACGGGTCAGCATGGTGAAAAATTTACTTTTGTTTCCTTTTTTCTATGAGGATCTTGTTTTTTGTTTTGTTTTTTTATTTTTTTAAGACAATCAATTACATATTTATGAGTTATTGAAATTTTAAAGTTTTTGTGTTGTTATTTTTTTTTTCAGGAATGAGTATTGTTGATGTATAATTTAATTATTAATTGCAATACACATTGAGTGTGTGAACAAGTGGTTTACTGTTATGATGGCAAGAGATCTAATTGGGTGTTGTTTCTATAAGATGCAAGTTTTGCTTAACTGTAGATAAGGTGTATCAAGTCACTGAGATTGACAAAAATTATAATAGAGTCTAATACCAATTTTCATAACATCAATAAAAAAAATATTATTTAAAGTATAAACCATAATTAAAAAAAATAAAATTTGAAACAGAAAAAGAAAGAAATTTTTTTTCATCAAGTCACCACAAACCGATTATTTTTTATTGGGTCATTATAACATAACAATTATCTCATCGGGACATGACAACCTGATGTAATTTATTTTCTGCTCAAATTGTCATGGTGATGAATAACCTAATGATGGTTGACTGTTCATCATATTCTTCAACAAAATATCGGGTCGCAACAATCTAATAACACTAGTGTCGGGTCTACGTGACCTGATAAATTATATACCATAAATTTTTTGAAAATTCACTTCCATTCAACCAAATCAAAGTAAAAAAAAAAAAAAAAATTCAATAACTGACAACAAAATCAACGCAAAAACTTTTGTAATTTCATTGATAAATAAAGAAATCATTCTAAACCCTAAACCCCCAAAAGGTATTAGATAAAATTGTCATTGGGTTGGAATCATTTGGTAAAATTATGGAATCATTATATCCTTACAAATCTAAGAAATTCATGCTTCTAAATCAAAACATTAAGTTGTGCAAAAAAATCAAATCAAATCATTAAGTAAAACAAGACCTGAAAGTGGTAAAATTAGAGGGGCATTTTTGTCCCAAATTTTACTCTGAGTAGGTAATACAAAAGTTAGTGTAAACTGAGTAAGTGTGCAATTTTCAATTATAATTTGGGTATTTTTACTAAATTTCCTACAATATAATCAAATACAATTTAATTCATCTAATCAAATCTTGCCTACCAAACGGACCCTTATTTCCTACAATATATAGTTCTATTAATTATAAAAATAAAAAGTAAATATACTACATAAATAATATATTATGAAAATTAAAAAAATAAATAAAAATGAAGATAATAAGAAAACACTTTTCACCTTAAAATAACAAGGATACATGTTAGGTTTCCAACTAGTGTCAGTATTTTGATTTACTTATTATAAAAAAAATATATATATAATGTAATATACAAAGTAATTCAAAATCTAATACACAAGTTGTTGACGTGCAAATATGGTCAACGAAATTAACTGTGATTAGTTGTGTTTTGAGGGATGAAAATGGATAAAGGGATCAACGGAAAGATTTTTAAAGTAGTTTGGCTTGTAAGAATGTCTACATCCACTGTTCTTAATATTCAAGTCGAGTTTGCTGAGAGCATATGCGGAGCTCGCTTATGTATATTCGTTCTAGAAAAATTTGTAACCCATGTAACAGTGATAATCTGCCCCTTTCATAATGTAAAGGGATTGAAGTCACCCTATTTTGCATGGAATGCAATTACAGAAATTAGGGACTAAATTATATTCCTTAAAAATCGTGATTTATCTTGAATACGATTGCTGAAATCAGGGAGTTTGAGATTGATTGTGAGTTTACTAATTGACCAAATGTAATCTCTTTATTCTCGGAATTTTTTCTTTGATTGGGGCTTCGAGCTGCGTCGCCTACGGGTTGAATGCTATTTGATCTGCGACCAGGCCGTTTGCGAGAGGTCGTACTTGATCCCTTTAAGTGTCCCCATGCTGGTCGCTTATATAGGGTGTCCTCTTTCAGGTTTAGATTTGTCCCAACTACCTCGAATTAAACCTCTTATAGAGCTGTAGGAACTAAAAGAAAGAATGCAAGCGAAACTCTAAATTCTGCTGAAGTTAGAAATTATGATTGACCGGTTCTATTACGGATTCCAGTGGGTTCCACAAGCGAGTCTAACCAGTTCTACTTGCGGTTGCACTGAGTGTTGGATTGGGGTCCATTCGTTATGCAGCGATCCATTGGCTTCATTCGTTTATTGGGCTTTTTGGATATTCAACATCTTTGGGCCTATTTAGGCCGAGTGTAATTTGACACATAACACAAGTTAAAGCTAATGGAAAACGTGGATTTGTATACTATGGCAACCTCTGGGGGGAGGGGGGGTGAATAGGTTTATTAATAAATATTTACGGAATTAAAAACAGTAAACCATTCAACACATTACACAGAGCATTTTAGCGTGGAAAATCT
Source organism: Xanthoceras sorbifolium (assembly GCA_003430845.1). Classification (NCBI taxonomy): domain Eukaryota; kingdom Viridiplantae; phylum Streptophyta; class Magnoliopsida; order Sapindales; family Sapindaceae; genus Xanthoceras; species Xanthoceras sorbifolium. The sequence continues at coordinate 25,725,346 of CM010615.1, forward strand.
CAACAGGTCAAAAACCACGGGACCAATTCGTAGGCCACTTAACATATCAACACAAATTTCACTAGTTGATATATCGTTTATAACTCACGTTGATTGACCCTTCAATCACACGACTCTTGCTATAACCCAGTACTACCTACCCGCAAGCCTTTTACTAGCAAACCCTGTTGATGCTGACCAAAGACTCCTCGCGCTCAAGGTCTTAGAAGTTTTCATAAGGTCAAAGCAATAATAACCCCCACTATTATGAGATCCAATCTAAGTGCTTAATAAAACATGAACAATTAAATAACATGTATGATCACAGACATGTTATGAATAGGCTATGCAATTACGCTCAATGTTAAGATAATAGCCTATATAAAATAACTCTCTCTTCTCTCACAATAAAATGAAAATAACGAAATATCAAAACAATAAAGACATGTGAGAGGAATAAAATAATTCAATGAAGAAACATAGAGAGCAAATAGTGAAGCTTAGTAAAAGAGACTTACTTAGCTTAAGCTTAATGAGACTCAAAACTAAAGCTCACTATTTATAGACAACATTAGAAGCCCTAATTATAATTGTAGTGAGAAATAAACTCAATTAAGGCTTTCTAATTCAACAAGGAATGTAATTGATACTTTTCTATAATAAAGAGATATATTTTCTATTAACTAGAAGACTAATTAAATAGGAGATTCTTGCCTCCAAACTCAATAAACTAATCCTTGATGGACAAGAAATCATTAAACACATGTAGGAAGACTTTAGGAGGCTCAAAACACTTAAGGCAACATTGTAGCACCTTTAGGGTTCGGCTAAGACAGCTCCCGCACTCCTGAGACACCTTTAGGTTGCGGCCTGGGACGCACGTTTGGGGCGTAGCCTTGCTGCCCAGTTTTGCCCGTTCAGCTGTTTCCAGTTGCCCTTGACTCCTCTTTGAGTCAAGCGAACTCTAACCAAATGACATTGGATTTTATCGTTCTTTATACAGTTGGAAAGATATGGATGTCTAGTTTCATTCCCAAAAAAACAAAGACCAATTGGATGTCTAGATAAAGAGTTATGCCCATCGAAGAATCCAAAGGTCAGGTTTTCGGAAATACAAAATATATGGAATTAAATTCTAAAACTAGACAAAACAAAAATAATAAGACTCAAACACTTATAAAACATTAAAACCAACATGTTAGCACTCAAATGCAGATGCATGAATATGTTAAAAGTATGTGTGTGAATCTTATCTGATCTCAAGAGTAAAGAGTATCATTTCTTCGAAACTTACTTTTAAGCATGATCTTAAGTCTTCTCAGAAGCTTTTTGTCTTCGCATTATTTCTTCGATTCTTTATTATGCTCGAATCATACTCTAATAAAGCTAACTAAGAATTATATAAAAATGTGTTTTGCTCACGGAATCACAGCCAACAAAATAATGACCTTATAATCTCCCCCTTTGGCTATTTCGTGACAAAACACTATATGCTCACCAACAATCAAATGATTGTTTTTACATTCGCTCATAAGACTCAAGTTACATAGAGAGAGATTTAATCTAACATTCTTCAATGTCGTCAGAAGTCTTAACTTTGTACCTGAATCAAAAAAGGCAAAACTATGTTTTTCCCAGGAACATTGATGCGCGAAACAATAATGATATTAATTTGAAATAACTCAATTATTAATATCAATTATCACAATAATCAATTTGTCAATTCTAAAGATAATAAGCAAAAGCAACAATCAAGCACATCGAATCAAATATGATTATATATCTCCCCCTTAATAAGATCTCCCCCTAAGTATGCTAACGGTCACAATAGCAACTTAACCATGGGGATTAGAATAAATAATTCAAACAAATTTAAATCCAAATTACTCCCCCTTTTTGTCATGGGATAGACAAAGACCAATAAACACTCAAGCATTTTAATCGACAACCAAATTTAAAGATACTTGCACAAACAAACATGAGAGGGACCATAAAAACAAAACAATAAAATAGATCCATACAGCCTTGAATGAGTATCAATTTACTCCTATTTGAAACAAACAAGAGATAATTGATAATATGAAGATCAAATACAAGGTTATATATTACATGCTAAATAGATAAGTTCACGAATATTGAAACAAAGTTCATGAAACATAAATAAAAGTACATAAGCATGTAAAGGCATTCTTAACAATAATCCGGATCACTACTCATATCCTTCAACGTTATCACCATCAACGTTGTCCTCATGTCCATCAGAGGAGGAAAACACGCCACCATTACTTGCATGGGAGGTAGATCCACTAATATACATCTATATGCTTCGCAACCTTTCATCATGTGCATCAAGTCTCGTCAAGATGGCTTCATTCCTATTTTTGAACATACCCATTAGTTGCATCGCCCATGGAGGTATTCCACTTTCAACTTGAGTGGCTTCAGAAGTTCGTGGAGCATTCCTACTCATATCTTCCTTAGAGAGATAGTGGAACTTAAAGAAATCTTTGTCAAACATTGACTATTCTATACAACTATATCGGATCTCCTCAACTTAACACCCACTTCTAAACATAGTTTAGTAATCAAACTCGGGAATTTCAACTTGCACTTGCTCATATTAGCACATTTACCATGAGTCTAAAGCTATAGGTTCTAACATTAAAGGGTTTCCTTGTCCCAATAACATAAAACAATTTTCCGATGGCGAGATTGACTTCGGAAATGTTGGATACCGAGTGAATATTTGAACACACAAATTTGTTCAAAAAGCGGTAGAATGGGGTACATTTGGCCTGAGGAATAAAATTAGTACCTTCGCCCCAATTATATAAACCCCTAGTTAAAGTGAGTGCAATATCTTGCTCAGTGACTTGGATAGATTCTAGACAACAATCTCCATGAGATAAACTATAGAGGGAGTTGATTAATTCACCACTCACTAAAACTCTAGTCTTTCTAACTAGCACTCATAGGTTTTCTCCAAAATCATCAATATCCAAGTTTGCATAAAACTCTCTCACTAAGGTTTCACAAACATCAAGGGGTTTCTAAACAAACTTCTCACAACCTCTCTTTTGCATGAGATTATAAACATCATCATTGATTCTAGCACTTCTAAAATCAACTCCTTTTTCAAAAATCAAATATTTAGAGAGGTTATGTTTATACCTTCCCTCACATTCTTGGTTGATGAACTTTGGATGTTGGGTAGATTCACCTATAGTTGCTTTCTTTCCCTTAGAAGCCACTTGTTTTCCCTTACTTGAATCTTCAAAGCTAGATAAAACACTAGTGGTAGCCTTTTGTAGATGTAGAAGCAAGCCCAATATCAATCTCACACAAACAATCAAACAATCAAAGAGATTAAAATATTAAATGTGAAGAGGGAGAGTAATTTTCAAGAGAGAATGATGGCTCTTGAAAGTGTGGCTCTTAGAAAAGTATGGGAAGTAAGAGCAAACAAGGGTTGGGTTCCTTTTAAATAAAGAAAAGTGTACATGGGAGAATAAAAACAAAAGGTAGGAGAGAAATACCAATTTTGCCCTTAATGAGAAGCCAAAAACCCGAGCACCACTAGGTGCACACACCATGGGCACCCAGCCACGCCTTAGGCATGAGCTTGTTGCTCAGGTGTGCATGCCTATGGCGCTAGGCCACGTCTCTGGCATGGGCTTGCTGCCCGTAGCTCTCATTTTCTCTAGTTTTCGCACTTCTTCACGTCTTTGACTCCTCGTTCGTCCTCGATGCTTCACCAAAGAGTTTTTCCACCTAAAAATTTATCAAATACAACCAAGAAGCATCTCTAAATAAGATCATATGAGTCACGATGAAAGTCAATTATCAAAATACCACAATCGAAAAATTCTTTTGAAAATCCCAATCGCATTCCTCTGAAATTCAACTTGCTCAATAATGCTCTTAAAAAAAGTTTCTTTAAAACTTCAAAAAGGATGTAAACATGTTAAGAACAAAAATGTGTGCTTCTTAAAAGCATATGAATTGAAAAACTTCAATTATTCACACAAAAATGAGCTTTTTTAAAGCTTCAAAAAATGATTTTTCATTAAAACCGATTTTATGAGTAACTCAAGTCTTTTCTAATTATTCATACCATATTCATGTCAAGATACATCATCCATTTTTCACGAGAGCATATGTTGTCTTAGAATTGCACTAAATTCATAAACCTTTGCCAAAAGAGTGTGTGTGTCACATTGTATAAACGATATATATCTAATGTTTGCTTATCAATCAAGAACAATACTACAATGCGATTTTGTTAGAAGCTTTCTACAAGAATTGAAACCGACCATCATCCTAGATGTCGTTTAAATGAAAATAGGCTCTACAAGCAATGGTGTGTGCAAGTGTACTTTTTAAAAAGCATATTTTTCAAATTTCACTTCTCACTACTTCTCCATGTGTTTTAGCATCATGCATAGCATGTTTTTCTTTTTATTGCTCTTTTTCTCTGAGCGGTCATTTATTGTTATATATTTACAACCTTTGGATCGTTTCTTTTGATTGTATTTTTGAGTATTTTTGGTACGTTTGATGTATTTTGTGAGTATGTGCAGCTATTAGGTGAGTCCCGTGAATTAATGCGAATACACGATGAGTCTAGGTAAAACCGGGTAATTCGGGACATGTATTCTTGGTATGAGGCACAGGAGCTGACCGAGGAAACTTTTTTGGATTAAATTGAAGATTTGGACGTAGCCTATGAATAGTAACGTACACGTGAACAGTACATGATGAACAGTAATCATAAACAATAACTAGACATCTCCTATAAATAGCCCCCATTTGTGAATCAAAAGAAAAAGAGGAGGGAGAGGATCCAACGGAGAGAGTTCAGCTGGGCATGATTTGGCAGTCCTTGGCTTCGGCCAAGGGTGGTTTTTCACCCATTCCTCCACTCCAAAACACCATCCAACATCACCACAGCACATCAATACATCTCTAGTTGCGATTACATCGATTTTCCATCGAGAGAAGACGAAGAACGAAGGAGGAGAAATCTAAGCGGGAAACAAGCGGGGTTTCGATTCTCGACTTCATGGAATGGGTTGTATTACTTCCCTTTTTCCTATCTTTATGTTTAATTGATTGTATGATTGATTAGATTTGTTGTTAGGTGGTTCCGGAAACTATGAACGGATTCGGAAATTTGACAATGTAATATTTTTCATATATTTCAAGATATCTTGTTAGACAATTTAATGCTATTAATTGATAATTCTTATTGTTTGCATTGTGAAAGTGTTTGCATGAATTTTAAATTATTATTAATAAGGAAATTATAATCATTATGAGACATCAATTGATTGTAATTAAGTTTAGTAAGAGTTTAGCAATGAATTATAAGCTGATTAAGGCATGAAAATGCTTAATTGACCAAATAATTATTACTACATTGGGTGTTTGATCGCACAAATCTAGGACTAATAGGTGAAGTGGATTGAATTCAAATCATTAATGCATGAACTATAATTTGATGAGCCAATATTAGTAAATAATTCATCTTGAGTATATTGTGTTTCATAATAGTCAATGTTTTCTTATCCGGGATTGGGATAGTGTGACCACCTAGCGTTATCCTACACATATTCTGTCTCACTTTATTTTATTGTATTAATAGTTAATTGTAGTTTAATTAAAAACCCAAAAACAACAACCTTGATTTATTTTACCGCTCTAGTATAATCTCTAGTTTTAAAATTAGTACCACCACTTCCTTGTGGATTCGACTTCGTGCTCACGGAAATTTTATTACTTTGACACATCCTACACTTGGGATTTATTCCCACGCGTTTGAGCGTGTCATTCTCTATACCTTATTCTCCTTTCATTGTGCATGTTTTCTATTTTTCATGCACTTTTTCATTATGTAACTCTCAAGACGGCTTTCACTCACGCTTACAAGCATAACCTTTTCCTCCATTGGGTGGCTTCACAACTCGTAAGTGTAGCACTTTTTCAAGAGAGATGCTTAAGAGATCTATGGGTGTAGAAACAACATGGATACTGACCATTGGTCATTCATTGTATACTGGCTTTAGGCATTATCATATTTTCATGTTATTTAAGAAATCGATCCAAACATTTGATATACATATATCAAAATACAATATAACACAAATTTATTTTAGCAAATCGTTTGTGAATCACATGCAATAGAAAAACAACATATTTACTACCTACTCTTTGACAACGTATCTCAACAAGTATGGTATACAATTTAGCACTAGACTCGAGTTCTCAATTTATGAAAGAAAATTATTCAAGTTCGGTCTCATCCATGGACTCATCCAATATCTCGGAATCGTCCATAGATGGATCAAACGATACATCACAATCATGCAGATTTTCTATTTGAGCATTATCGACCAAATCAAGTTTCACATGAGCACTTACCTTGGCCTTTTTTAATTTTCTTCCATTTGCATCATATAACCGTGTCTTGGTTATCTTCTTAACCTTTGAGCATGCAAGTTGCTCAGCCTCTTCAGCATATGCTCTATGGATTTTCAAGAAATATCTCTCGAGAGCATTCAAATACATATTAAGCACATCAAGGTCAAGGTCAAGATAAAAGCAGTTATTTGACGCCTTTGACCTTTCAACAAGTATATCATCATGTTTATCAAAGATTTGACATTTATTACCTCTAAACACTACAGAACCAACTTGTTCACAAAGATGGGTCACACTCAAAAGATTTCCTCTCAATCCTTCTACAAGGACTGCATCATCAATCACACCTAAGTCAGGTACATTAATTTTACCTTTGCCAATTATTTTCATTTTCTCTCCACTAGCAGTCATGGTATAACCTTCATCTTTAAGTGTGATCTCAACAAAGATATCTTTATTACCAGTCATGGTCTTAGAACATCCACTATCTAGACACCATGCAAGGGGGCTTATAGATCAAGACGTGAAACGCATCATATTACAACTACCAGTTGCTTTACGACCGCCTCTCTTATTTGCACTACTAAATGACCTATTGCTTCTTTTCATCAAGCTGATGTATTTATCACATTTAGGTCTAATATGTCCAACAACATTACAGTAATGACAAACAGGAATAAAATTAGGAGATTTACCTTTAGCTCCTTGTAGCTTTTCGGACGACTTGTGCTTTTGATCATCTTGTTTGGAAGATTTAGCCTTGACAAAAACTGTCTTGCTTGTGGAGGCCTTAGATTTACCAGTGAACCTAATACCATGCTTATTGTTAAACACCTTCCCAAACTTGATCATGTCATCAATCATCTTTGCATCTAGAGTCAGCCCCTTGATAGACTCTTTCGTAGAAGCCAACTTTTTCACAACTTCTTCCTCACGAGAACGTGCAATCAACAAGGCTTTATCTTTGCTATCAACTTCCTCTTTTAAGGCTTTAATCCTCTTATTGCATTTGTCCACCTCCATTTGCAATTTTAGGGATCGTTCCATAGCTTCCTTGTGATGTTGGTTGAGAAGTTGTTCAAATGCCTTTTCCAGGCTATACACATCATTATCAGCATCATCTTCTGATGGAGTTCCATCACCTGCAGACAAAGAAGATGTGAAAGCAACTATGTTGCATGTGTGCTTACCAGCATCTGAAGACTCATCATTGTCTTCATCATTGCTATCACTCCAAGTGGTATTCAGCGTTTTCTCTTTCTTTGGGTTATTTTGAACGTTTGCGCATTTCGATGCTATGTGTCCAAAACCTTAATATTCATAGCATTGAACACCCTTGTTCTTGCCCTTGTCACTATCGAACTTTCTAGGCAAGTACCCCCTCTTGGCATTGGCACTTTTGAAATCACCATCAGTTCTTCTACCATTGAAAAGCTTTTTGAGTTTTCTTGCAAGGTACGCCAAGTCTTCTCCATCAGCATCTTCTGACTTATGAGATGTAGATTTTAGTGCGATCCCTTTTTGCTTTTTGCTCTATTTGAGATTTAACTCAAAAGTTTGTAGGGATCCCACCAATTCATCTACTCTCATGCTATCTACGTCTTTGCTTTCTTCAATAGCAGTGACCTTGGCTTGAAACCTGTCAGGCAAAGAATGTAAGATTTTTCTGATAATATCAGAGTCAGAATAATGCTTACCAAGTATAAAACTCGAAATTGTGATGTCCATGAGTTTTGTTTGGAAATCAAGGAAGGTTTCTTCTTCTTCCATATACAAGGCTTCAAATCTTGATGTCAGCATTTGAATCTTCGATTTCTTTACTGTTGAGGTTCCATTGTGCGTGGTTTGGAGAATTTCCCATGCATCCTTGCTAGTTTCACAATTCTGGATATGCATGTATTGATGTTGATCAACACCATTGAAAATACAATTAAGACCTTTGGAGTTCCATGTCGCATTGGAGAGATCGGTTGGAGACCATTGAAATCTAAGCTTCATGGAAACAACTCATTCGACGTCGGTCAAGGTAGGAGGGGAATAACCATTCTCGACATACATCCAAACGCGCTCGTCATTGGTTTTAAGATAAGCCCTCATGCGCGCCTTCTAGAATGCGTAATTCAATCCATCCAAAAGTGGTGGTCGAGTACTTGATGCTCATTCTCTAATCATTCCTACCATAGAGTAAACAAACAAAAACAAATAAAATATTGAGCCTTGGATCCTAGCCTATGTATATCTAGACTCCTACTATGATACCAATTGAAAAACGTGAATTTTTATACTACGACAACTTAGGGGGGGTAGGGGGGTAAATAGGTTTATCAATAAATATTTGCGGAATTAAAAACAGTAAACCATTCAACACATTACACGGAGATTTTTAGTGTTGAAAACCTCAACAGGTCAAAAACCACGAGACCAACTCGTAGACCACTTAACACATCAACACAAATTTCACTAGTTGGTATATCGTTTGCAATTCACGTTGATTGACCCCTCAATCACATGACTCTTACTATAACTTAATACTACCTACCCGCAAACCTTTTACTAGCAAACCCTGTTGATGCTGCCTAGAGACTCCTCGCGCTCAAGGTCTTGGAAGCTTTCGTAAGGTCAAAGCAACAATAACCCCCACTATTATGAGATCAGATTTAAGTGTTCAATAAAACATGAATAATCAAATAACATGCATGATCTCGGACATGTTATGAATAGGGTATGCAATTACGCTCAATGCTAAGATAATAGCCTATATAAAATAACTTTCTCTTCTCTCACAATAACATGAAAACAACGAAGCATCAAAACAACAAAGACATGTGAGAGGAATAAAATAATTCAATGAAGAAACATAGAGACCAAATAGTGAAGCTTAGTAAAAGAGACTTACTTGGCATAAGCTTAATGAGAATCAAAACTAAAGTTCACTATTTATAGAGAACATTAAAAGCCCTAATTATAATTGTAGTGAGAAATAAACTCAATTAAGGCTTTCTAATTCAACAAGGAATGTAATTGATACTTTTCTATAATAAAGAGATATATTTTCTATTAACTAGAAGACTAATTAAATAGGAGATTCTTGCCTCCAAACTCAATAAACTAATCCTTGATGGACAAGGAATCATTAAACACATGTAGGAAGACTTTAGGGTACTCAAAACACTTAGGGCAACATTGTAGCAACTTTAGGGTTCGGCCAAGACAATTTCTGCACGCCTGAGGCGTGTGGCCATGCTCAAGGTGTGAGGCTGCTGCCTGGGACGCACGCCAAAGGTGTGTGGCCACTATTAGGGCGCAACCTTGCTGCCCCGTTTCGCCCGTTCAGCTGTTTCCAGCTGTACTTGAGTCCTCTTTGAGCCAAGCGAACTCTAACCAAACGACATTAGATTTTATCGTTCTTTATACCGTTAGAAACATATGGATGTCTAGTTTCATTCTAAAAAAAAAAAGACCAATTGGATGTCTAGATAAAGAGTTATGCCCATCGAAGCATCTAAAGGTCAAGTTTTCGGGAATACAAAATATATGGAATTAAATTCCGAAACTAGATAAAACAAAAATAATAAGACTCAAACACTCATAAAACATTTAAACCAACATGTTAGCACTCAAATGCAGATGCATGAACATGTTAAAAGTGTGTGTGTGAATCTTATCTGATCTCAAGAGTAAAGAGTATCGTTTCTTCGAAACTTACTTTTAAGCACAATCTTGAGTCTTCCTAGAAGCTTTTTGTCTTCGCATGATTTCGTCGAATCTTCATTATGCTCGAATCATACTCTAATAAAGCTAACTAAGAATTACATAAAAATGTGTTTTGCTCATGAAATCACAGCCAATAAAATAATGACCTTACAACTAATTATATAATATATAATTTTAATTCAAGCTAATTAATTAAATTTTCATTATACAAATATTGGACTAATATTTTTATTTTATTTTTTTCTTAAAACATTATTTTAAAATTATTATTACTAATAATATTAGTACAAAAACAATAATCTTAAATAAATATAAAAAGATACTTCTATAATAATTTATTTGATTTTAAAATCTTTATTTAATTTATAAATATATTATCAAAGCTTTGGTTTATATTATATAAAAGATATTAAAATATATAGACATTCAATATTAGAGAGATTATCAAAAACCCCCTTGAGGATTGATCCCATAAAAAAAAAAAAAAGTTTTCGATCTCCACCATTCATATGTGTTATGTGTCAAATTATACCAGGCCTAAATAGATCCAAAAATACTAAAATATCGACGAAGGCTCAATAGGCGAAGGGAGCCAATGGATCGTTGTAAAATGAGCCCTGACCCAAAAAACCACGAAGGAAGAAGCTCTACGCAAATGACCTGCACGGGAAACACACAGGAATTAAAGTGCCACCCCTGGCAAACTATCTGGTCGCAGGTGAAACAACACTCAGCTCGTAGGCCACACAGCTCGAAGCCCCAATCAAAGGAAGAAACTTGAGAATGTAGGGATTGTATTCGGTCAACTAGCAGATTCCCAATCAACTTCAAATCCCTTGATCCCAGCAATTGTATTCAATTCAAATCACGACTGTTAGGGATAGAATTTCGTTCTTAATTTATGTAATTAGATTCCATATAAAACAGAATGACTCTAGCCCCTTCACACTATAAAAGGGACAAATCATCACTGTTACAAATATTACCAATTTTTTCAGAAAAAAAGCATACAAAAAGTGAGCTCTATGACCATATCCAACGAGCTCGACTTAAATACTAAGAATTGTGGATGTAGGCATTCTATTAAGCCAAACCACTTTAAAAATCTTTTGTGTTAGTCCTTTTTATCAGTTTTATCCCTCAAATCATACATAATCACTCTTAATTTCGTTGACCAAATTCACACGTCAACAATATTCACTTAAAAGAGAATTTAAAATAAAAATAAAAAATAAATAAAAAGATATCAGATCCTGATTGGATCTCTACCCTCACGTAAATCCATCCATTGAGATCTAAGATCTGCATTGATGGGCATTCAAAATTCCCACCAATAGAGATTGATCCCTCCATTGCCGAGATGGAGAGGGATCTTCATTGTCGATGATAGATGTCCCCCTCCATCTCGTCAAGCAATGAAGATATGGGTCTCTGTAATGGAGGAGATCCCATATGAGATCTTTATCATTTTTTTTTGTTTTCTCTCCATAGCTCCACCAATGGAGATGGACATCTGGATCATAATTTTTTTTTTAATTTCCTGTTTTCTTTTTTTGATTTTCACCTTCCATTTAAAAAATGGACAGTGGAGATCAATAAATCATTTTTTTTTCTATTTTTTATCTCCTTCAGTCCATCTTTCAAATGGACGGTGGAGATCCATCTATCAATTTTTTAATTTATATTATATTTTTAATTTTAATTAATTTTAAGTTTTTTTAAAATACTTTACTTTAATGTATATGTCAAGGGCAGTTTTATATTTTTAATGGTAAAAATTAGTCAACGTTAACTTTAACGGATTTTGACTATCGAAAGAGGAGATTATTGTCAAATTTTGGTAAAGTCATTTCCAAGTGTAGATTACGAAACCTTAAGTAGCTATTCAGTAATTTATTTATAAAATATTATGATGAGAGAATTATAGTGTGGTCCCTAAAGTTTTAAAAAACATCACTTTTTCACTTAACGTAATACGTATTAGCTATTTAGTCCTTAACTTTTAAAAATAAAACAAAAATGAACCTTCCATTAGTAAAAATTAATTAGAGTAGGGGCATTTATGTACTTAAACATAATTTTATAAAGTAAACATGTGTACCAATAAAAAAATAAAAAAATTTAAAGCAATGATCTTTTAAATATAAAAAATAAAAAATAAAAGATTATTGGTGGAGGTGACCTCGATCTTTTTTTAATTTTAATTTTTTATTTGTTAAATAAATTTTTAATTTTTGATTAAAATTAAAAAATTATTATTTATTTTTAAAATATTGTAATATTATTTTAAATTACCATTTTATATATTTTTTGGGTTCAAAAAGTTATTTTGGATTTTATTTATTTATTAATCCATAAAAAAAATTGCAGCTTTATTTTACTTTATTTATTAAATTTATTAATATGTAGATAATTTTGTAATAATAAAATATTTATATGAGTATTTAAGTCTTTTTGACCATAGTCTTATTGTAAATAAATAAGTAGTAACTGATCAAATAATTTCTTTAGTTAACTATTTCAAATTGGGGCAAAATAGTTCTTTAATATGTTAAGTTTGACTGTTAATTATTTAGTCAGATGGACAATTTTAATGTATTTATGAAAAATGAAGGACAAAAGAAGTTAATATGCATATGTTGAGTAAAAAGTTGACATTATTAAAAATTTAGGGACCAAAATGTAAATCCCCCTATTATAACAACGTGTAACCACTTTTATGATTTCATTCAGTTTTCCATTTTAGTATTTTCATAACCACATAGTTAACCATTGAAGATTGCTTGAAAATTTTGTTTGTAACTACTTTTATAGTTTTGGCAACCAATTTTAGGATTTTGGTTGCCATTTTTACGAAATAGGTAACCATTTTCATGAAGTTTGAAATTTTTGTTTCTAACCAGTTTTGCGATTCCGAAATACATATCTTATTTTCATTGAGAGAAATTGGATTAATAGATGTTGAAGTCACAAACTTAAGTCAAAATTTTAAGTGAATATAGCCTGACCCGTTAGTATTATAATTAAAAAAATTAAGTAAATTAATATTGTCAATTATATTCAAAGTAACTTTATATTATCTGATGGGCAAATTACAGTTCACCTACCTGAGGTATCCTTAATTACATACAGAATTCACTTTTATAGAAATTGATTGCAAACCCCCCTGTCATTAGCGTCGGCGTTAAAAAAGACAATTGACCTTTAAAAACATATAAAATTTAGGAAAAATTACAATCCAACTACCTGAGGTATCCCTAATTACATGTGAAATCAACTTTTAGAAAAATTGATTTCAGACCCCTCTGCCTATGTTGGCTAATATTAGTCAAAGTCAATAATGTTAATGGTATTTTGGTCATTTCGTCTTATTTTAAAAATATTTTTTATAAAAAAAAATTAATATCTCCACCATCAATTTTTAATGAAATGGATTTTAGAAATTTTATTTTTTTTAAAAATATAAAATATAAAACTTAAGATCTCCACCTTACATTTAAAGATAGACGGTGGAGATTTAAAAAAAGAAAAAGAAAAAAAAGGAAGAGAGAAGGGTGAGATCCATCATGAATCGCAAACTCAGGTTCGTGAACCAGTTGCGCAAACCTGATTCACTAACAACTAGGGAAGGCTCGCCTCCCTTGGTTCGTGCAAATGGGGACTCTCTTATTACCACCAGATTCTTAATTATTTTTAATTTTTTTAAAGATATATCTCCCTTTCTTTGAATTTTTTTTTTAGCTCGCATGAAATTATTTTATGCAAACTAAACTTATTCAATTAACTTTTGAATAAATAAAGATTATTTAAAATTATTATTGTAGTGGTCAAAAATAGCTTAAAAGGTTTAGACCCTTAATAAGGTCCGAAGGAAAGAGTCTGACACGACCCAAAAATAACCCAAAAGGCTTAGACCTTAAACTGGCCCAAATAAAAGACTAAGCAAAGCCAAAAAATAGGCTCAATGACTTTAGGGCCCATCAGTCGCGCGCATATGGACTGAGTCAAAGCTGACTAACTCTGGATTAGAGTCCATGATGACTCAACAACCCGAGATATCAGGGATTCCTGATATCTCCGAGCTTGATTCTATCGACCGCCTTTAACGGTCACTACCCATACCCTATAAATATTAACCCCAACTTCATAAGCTGGGGGTCACTCGAATTACACAAAAAAGCTATCACTCTGCTCTTAAGTAATCTACTTACCACTCGACAAAGGTGTTTTCCAACCCCCACTTGACGTAGTCGAGCCCAGGTCCAGGTTCATATCTCGACTTGTAAGTGTTAACCACCATACACTCAACCACTCACTTGCGTTTGACTATAGTAACTATTAGGTTATATCTTACTTATTGTCCCATTTTCGCTCGACTTCCTCTTCTAACTTGAGCATCAGCGTTTATTTGGCTGGTACCACCACCCCAGTGTCCCAAAGAGATCAACCCTATTTTTTTTTTTTGCAGGTTGTTGGCCCTATAATCATCCAACCTGCGTTCCCTGGGTCCTATCTGTAGATTCCAGCATCTACAATTATGAGTATATTAAAATATATAAAGTATTTGAGTAAAATTAAATAAGGACAAATTATAACCAACCTACCTGAGGTATCCCTAATTACAGGTGGAATAAACTTTTAGGGAAATTGACTGTAGACCCCCCACCATTAGCATTGATCGTCAAAAAAGATAGTTGACCGTTAACAACATATAAATTTTAGGATAAATTACAGCCCACGTAACTGAAGTATCCTTAATTACAGATAGAATCAACTTTTAAGGAACTTAACTGCAGACCCCTCTGCTGTTAGCATTGATTGTAAAAAAGGACAATTGATCGTTAAAACTATGTAAAAAACAACTTTGCCCCTAGTTAAAAAAAATCTAAAATAAAATAAAAATATTATGAATCTCCATCCATTCATGTAAAAATTAACAAAAAATTTAAAATAATAAAAATTTAATAAAATTAAATTTAAGATCTCCACAATCCATTTGAAGATATATCTTTAAAAAAAATATTAAAAATAATTAAGGATCTGGTGGCGATGAAAGGGAGATGGAGCCTCCAGCCTCCCCTTTTGCACGAACCAAGAGAGGCGAACCTGTGCTGGTTATTAGCGAACCAAGTTCGCGATCCATGATGGATCTCACCCTTCTCCCTTCCTTATTTATATATATATATATATATATATATATTAAATCTCCAATGTCCATCTTTGAATGGACAATGGAGATATTAAGTTTTTATATTTAAATTTTTTTAAAAAAATAAATCTCCACCGTCCATCTCATCTGAAATAGATGGTGGAGATCTTAACTTTCTTTTTAAAAACTATATTTTAAAAATAAAATGAAATTATCAAAATTCCCTTAACGTTATTGACTTTAACTAACATTAACCAACATTGGCATGAGGTCTGAAATTAATTTCCCCAAAAGTTTATTTCACAATATTAATTTACTTAATTTTTTAAATTATAATACTAAGGGATCAAGCTATATTCACTTAAAATTTTGATTTAAATTTGTGACTTTAACGTCCATCAATTCATTTTCTCTTAATGAAAATAGGAGATGTATTTCGGAATCGCAAAAGTGGTTACAAACAAAAATTTCAAGCTTCATGAAAATGGTTACCTATTTCGTAAAAATGGTAACAAAATCTTAAAATTGGTTACCAACTAAAAATAGTTACAAACAAAATTTCAAGCTATCGTCAAAATGGTTACCTCTGCGGTTACAGAAATACTAAAATTGGAAATCATATGAAGTCACAAAAGTGATTACACGTTGTTATAATTGGGGGAGTTACAATTTGGTCCTTAAGTATTAACTCTTTTTGTTCTTAATTTTTCAGAAGTACATCAAAATTGTTCTTTTGACTAAAACACTAACAGTTAACTTATAGTCCTCTTAGGATCGCCAACTCTTCTGCCATTTAAGGAGGTTAACAATGCCAAACACACATAGTCAAACAAGCCATAACCTGATCCTTACAAATAACTACACCCAAGCCAGTACCCGAAATGCCAATGGCAGCAGCAATATTAACTTTTAAGGACTCAGCTGTAGGCGCCACCCAGACAAGCTCTGTCTTCGAGCAGAAAACATAGCACTAGGAGAAGCATTAGTTGAGCGATAGTCAACCCAAACCTTCGACCAAGCTGCCACCTCATCACGGGAAAGAAGTTCAACCGCATGAATATACTTATTACGTCTAAACCATATACGCCAAAGCAAAATGCAAAACTCTTCCATTTCATCAGGTTACAATAAAACTTGAAGCTAAATCACAAAATCCATAAAGGACCAAGAATTGGAGACATGGAAACCTCTCAATCTCTCCAAACCAGACAAATTACCTTTAAGGAAGAACAACACCAAAGAGCATGTATCGTGGTTTCAGAATTTCTTAAACATAAAGGGTGACACGCTCAAACGCGTGGGAATAAATCCCAAGTGCAGGATGTGTCGAAGTAATATATTCCCGTGAGTACGAGGTCAAATCCACAAGGAAGAGGTGATTACTACTACTAAGCTAAGGATGTAATATAAAGACAGAAATTTAAATCAATGATTTTGAGAATGATGTCGGTGAAATTAAACTTAATTAAAGCTATAATCTATTGAAAAATGTATCCAAATGTGAGAAAGCGTTAGGCGGTCAAATGGAACCAGTCATGAGACTTGTTGGTGTAATCAACTAATTGAAGTTCAACATACATTTAAGATAGAGATATATCCTAACATTGGCTCATCAAATTATGGTCATGCATTGATGATTGGAATTCAATAAACTTCACCTAATGGCCCTTAAGTGAAGCAATCAAACACCCAATGTAGCGATAATTCTTAGGTCAATTAGCACTTTCATGGCTTAATCAACCTAATTTTTATTGCTAGACTATCACTAAACTCATTTACACCCTATTGATTTCTCATAAAGATTATGATTTCCATATTAATAATAAACCAAAATTCATGCAAACACTTTCGTAATGCAAACAATAAGAATTATATACTAATAGATTAAATCATCTAGCAACAAATCTTGAAATATATATACAGAAATGTTTAGTCAATTACACTATTAAATCTCAATCTTGGTCCATTGACCACCTAACTAGGAAATTAGTGCAACATAATAATCAATACTACAAAAAGAAGAGAGAAAAGATTGATGAAACCCATTAGGAAGACACCCAAGAATAAGCAAGAGTTGAAGAAGATGAGCTCTGGAACCTTCAGAGTAAATATCGTGACTGCTGGGAAATCAGATCCCTTTTTTAATCTTAGACTGTTCTATTTATAGCTGCTGACTTTAGGTCAGGAATTGTGTCAACGCGACCAAGCTATCGCGACCAACGGTGGCGATGGTTTGGTCGCTATACTCTCTTGAGCAAGTGGTCTCTATCGCCGCGACCAATGCACCGCGACCAACGGTTAAGCTATCTCGACCAACGGTCGCGATAGCTTGGTCGCTATACTCTCTGGAGCAAGTGGTCTCTATCGCCGCGATCAATGTACCGCGACCAATGTATCGTGACCAATGGTCGCGATGGCTGATCGCCATACTCTCTGGAGCAAGTGGTCTCTATCGCCGTGACCAATGCATCGCGACCAATGGTCGCAATGGCTTATCGCTATACTCATTGCCTAGGTTCTCTTCTCTCAGCGCGACCAACGGTAGCGCGACCAGCGCTCGTGATGGCTGGTCGCTGTTGGTAGCGAGCTTAGGTAGTGATGCATCCTGGTCCAGAATTGTATGGTTTCGGCCCGAAACTTCCATCTTTCATACAACTCCGTGATAAACACCTAAAACCTGCGCAAGCTAAAAAAACATATCAAAACTGCCAAATTCACTTGAAAATAAGCATGAAAGATACGGTTAAATGGTTTAAAAAGAATAATAAATATGAACCGATCAAAGGGCAAGAGGCAATAACCCGAAATTTACTACCTAATAGGTTTACTTGGGTAGGAATCAATTTGTGGCAAGCTTTCTAAATAAAGGCTTTAAATTTCGGTGGAAGATGAAGCCTCTACAAGTACTTGCACCAAGAATCAGTCGACCCTACCCTAGAACTAGATGCCTCAGAACCAGTAATAAAAGCAAGGAGGTATCCACTTTTAATGGTATACGATCCATACTTATCGTAGTGCCAAACTACTCATCCTTCTTACTTTGCACACTGACCGGAATGAGCAGAATCGCCTCTATACCCTTTTTAAAGAAATTAGCTCTAATAAGATTTTCATCCCCAGACCCGAACCGGAGGTGATTAACAGACAAGAACTCACCCAAAATTAGACAAAAAAGTACTTTAAAAGTTTACAATTGTGGCAGCCACCAATCTTGGAAAAACAACACCGAATCTTCATCTCCAACTCGCCTCTAGTCCCACATTCGAGAATTTCACCATATCAAATTATAGTCTTCCAAATAAAGGAGCTGGAGGTCGTGGCTTTAGCTCGTATAAAAAATGTAGTAGGGAAATAACATTGTTTCAGAACCCGAGCAGTTAAAGAATTTAGGGAACGAATGATTCTCCACCCCTGTTTAGCCAAAAGAGCTTGATTAAACAATCGCAAATTTCTTAAACCGACACCCGCCACATCTTTACCACGGCATAACTTAGCTCATGAACCCCAATGAATTTTCCTGTTATCACCTACACAACCCCACCAGTACCTAACACATGACCTATAAAAACATCAATTAACGAGGAAGGCAATTTAGAGAATGATAGAGCAAGTAAGAATGGATTGAATGACAGTCTTAATCAGAGTTTCAAGACCCCCTGCCGGAAAGAGGCAACTTTGCCATCCCTAAAATTTATCCAAACCCTGTCTTTGAGATGTTGGTCGCTTATCCTTACTAATTAAATTCGAAAGATCCAGAGATATTTGTTATGACTACTTACGACCTGCACACCTAGAATACTAGCCATCTCTAATTTATCTTAATCAGAAATATATTTGCTAAAGCACATGGCCAACTTAGAGAAATTTACCGCATGCCCAGATGCTTGTGAATAAATATTCAACAGATATCGAATATTATAGCCTTCAGCAGTAGTAGCCTTAGTGAATAGCATGCTGTCATCGGTAAATAAAATATGAGTAATTAAAGGACCAAAGCGACTGCACCAAAAACCTAAAAAAGCTCCCTAAGAAGCCGATTTTGAAATTAGGCTGGAGAGCCCCTCCGAACATATTAGAAATAGATACGGGGATAGAGGATGTCCTTGCCTAAGACCTCTGGACGGTTGCACAATACCACACACCTCTCCATTTAACCAAAATGCAAAGGATACAAAATGAACACAATTCATAACCTTTTCAATCCAGCTAATATAGAAACCCAAATTTAGAAGAATATCTCATAAAAATGACCATTCCATTTGATCATATGCCTTGGAGATATCAAGCTCAAGAGTGCGACTCTTACCCTTCCTGTTACTCTTCCGTTTCAACACATGCATACACTCTGATCCCACAAGAGCATTATTAGAGATTTGGTGACCCGATATAAATGTGTTTTATGTATCAGATATCACACTTCTAGAATAGTTCCAAAAAGATTCACCTAAGTTTTAGAAATTATTTTATACAGAACACTGCAAAGGCTAATAGGACGAAAATTCGAAAGAACCTTCACATATTTGATTTCGAAATCAAACAAATTACATATTGTTGATGGAACCCATTTGATCACCATCATTAAGGACCCAAAGACAAGTTGTAGTAACCGAATCTCCTACCAAATCCTAATGTTATTGGAAAGAAAGCGTCGAAAAACCATATAATCATGGAGCTTTTGTAGGAATCATCTGAAATACTGCTTCCTTTACTTCTAAAGCAAGAAAGGACCTGCCAAGAAACCTTTTTCTATCTTTAGGTAGTCGTGGAGGGCACAAGTCATGACCGCCTTAATCATTGCCTCAAAAGGATGAGAAAAAGAAAACATTGATGAAAAATGATCAGACATCATCTCAACCAGGTTACACTTATCAGATTTCCACTTCCCATCTCAATCTTTGAGACCTTTAATCATATTAAGATCATGACGATTGGAAGCCTTCATTGAAAAAACTTTGTATTCTTATCACCACCCTTAAGCCAATCTGTTCTTGCTCGTTGTTCCCAGTAAGCCTTTTCCACACCTAAAAGATCATCAAAATATTTTTCAACCTTCCTTATTTTCTCTAAGAACTCGACTGCACCTTATTTGTGAGCAAGCGAAGTTCACACTGTTTTGATTTAATTCCATTACGCATCACTTTCTTGTTAGAGTCATTCCACTGTTTTAGTCGTTCTGAACAATTTGCATGCTTATCTAAAGCTGAATTGATCGATTCTAGGTAACCTAAATTAGTCCAATAATCCTCAATTAGAGTTCTACAAGTAGCATGATGTTGTGCCGTGACTATTTTATGTGATTTAATGGGAAGTTTTGTTATTGCAAGTTCACTGGAGAAGAGATCTGGAGATTTAGAAGGAAGAAATATAGAAGAGAAAAAGATAGATAGGGAGAGAATATTGTAAGATAGGAGAGAGAATAATTGTTGTAATATTTGTTGTTTGTATTCATTCATCATTTGGCATTACATAGACAATCTGAGTATTCTGTTAGGAAGGATATGATACCCTATCACACAGTGCACACACTTAATATAAACCTCGGCTAAAACTACGCCTTTTGAAGGAATTGAAATAAAACAAATAGGAATTAAACAACATCCGAAACACAGCGTTTTGGGCATTTGGAAGGCTCAAAACGGCGGTGTTTTATGTGTGTATAAAACACACTTTTTCAGACAACCTTATCAATACTTCACTTCGTGTCTTCTTCCAGATACTTCGATCTCTCTCTCTCTCTCTCTCTCTCTCTCTCCAAAATTCCCCAAATTGAAATGAACCCTAGCCTTCAATCACCCTCATCTTAGAGCACATAACTCTTCAATTTGTTAAAAATCCCATTTCTAACACTTTCCTTCCCTTAAGAACATCATTGTCCTCAAGGACCGAATGAAGGAAAATCCCTTCGAATCCTTTCTGAGTCTTCCCATGTTGCATCCTCAGGTGTTGATGAGGACCACTGTATCAAGTATTGTACTACTCCCTTATTTTCTCTTTTGATCATCTTTCGGTCTAGTATGGCTACTGAGTAGACTAATAGTTGACCTTCTATTCCTGTGCGAGGAAGCTGAGGATCGGGGTTAGATATGTCACCTATCTTGGTTTTCAACTGTGACACATGAAAAATTGGGTGGATCTGCTAGTCAGGTGGCAACAGCAAACGGTAAGCCACCTTCCCTATCTTCTGTGCGATTTGGTAAGGCCCAAAGTATTTAGGGGCTAATTTTAAGTTTCTTTTGCATCTATGGATGTATGTCTGTAAGGCTGAAGTCATAGATAAACCCAATCATCTGCTGCATATTCTCTTTCTTGTCGTTTTTTGTCTGCATATTGCTTCATTTTGGATTGTGCTTGTGTTAGTGCCTCTTTTAGGATTATCTGTAGCTTGGTTCGGTCAGCCATGAATTCCCTGATCTCTGGGTCTGATATGTGCCTGGGGCAGTTTGTAAAAACTGGAGGTTTGTAGCCATATAGAGCCTCAAATGAGGACATTTTAAGGGGTGAGTGGTAGTTGGTGTTGTACCACCATTCTGATAAGGGAAACCAAATAGCCTATCTACTAGGCTTAGTTCTAGTCATGTACCTTAAGTAATTCTCTAGGCATTGGTTGAGTCGCTCACTCTACCCATCTGTCTAAGGATGGTAGGCTGTGCTGAGGCATAATTGAGTGCCTATAGTCTTGAATAGGTGTTGCTAGAACTGACTTGTAAAAATCTTGTCACGGTCACTCACAATAATGGTAGGAACCCCATGTAATTTTTGGATATTGTCCAAAAACAGCTGTGCCACTTATTGTGCAGTATATGGGTAAGTGAGGCTAAGGAAATGTGCATACTTTGTAAGTCTGTCAATGACTACAAGTATGGTGTCCTTTCCTGAAGATCGTGGCAACCCTTAAATGAAATCCATAGCAATGTCCAGCCAAGGGGTAGTTGGAATGGGTAGGGGTTGCAGTAAGCTTGCAGGCTTGCTGTGTAAGGATTTATTCCTCTAACATACCGAGCACTCTAGGACCCTTGTAGGCACCTCCTTCAACATAGTATCCCAATAAAAGAACAATTGCAGCCTTTTCATAGTTTCTTTTACCCTTGAATGTCCTCCCATAGTCGAAGAGTGAGCTTCTTCTATTAACTTCTATTTGAGATCCCCAAGACTACCTACATAGATCACCCCATCCTTGCATAGGATGTCATCCCACAAGGTGAAATTCAGATTAGCTTGGCTGTCAATCAATAGCTCTGGAATAACTGTAGCTGCCATTGGATCCATGTAGTAACTATTTTCAACCTCTTGAACCCAGGCTGGTTTAGTTGTAGTTAAGGCCAAAAGAAAGGAAGCTTCTTCCTCCTGTGGGGCTTAGGACAGACCACCAGCTACCACATTCTCTTGTCCTTGTTTGTACGAAATGTCATAGTCATAACTAAGTAATTTAGTTAGCCATTTCTGTTACAAAAAGGTGGTAACTTTCTGCTCTAGGAAGTAATTCAAACTTTGGTGATCCGTTTTAATAGTAAACTGGTTCCTATATAAATAAGCCCTCCATTTCTGCACCGTATACACAATAGTAAGCAGCTCCTTCTCATAGGCAGATAACCCCCATTTTCGGTTAGGTAGGGACTTACTTATATAAGCAATGAGTCTGTTTTGTTGCATTAGGACAGCCCCTATACCAATATCACAAGCATCAGTTTCTAACACAAAAGGGTGGGAAAAATCTGGTAATGCCAGCACAAGGGTGGTGGTCATTGCAACCTTAAGGTTTTTAAAAGCCTCATCTGTTGCCTCATTCCATACAAACCCACCTTTTTTAAGTAACTCTGTCAACGGCTTGCTAATAACTCCATACCCTTTAACGAACTTCCTGTAGTAGCCAGTAAGGCCCAAAAATCCTCTTAGAGCTTCGACTGACTTAGGAGTAGGCCAATCTAGCATTCCCTGAACTTTCTTGTAATCAGCTACAACTCCCTGTCCTGAAATGATATGTCCCAGATACTCTAGCTCAGGGCTCCCAAAATCACATTTACTTTTCTTGACATATAAATGATTCTGTTTTAGGATATCAAAAGTAATCCTTAGATGTTCTTGATGCTCAATTATATCCTTGCTGTAGACTAAGAGATCATCAAAGAAAACCAGTACCATCTTCCTTAAAAAAGGTCTGAAGATGTCATTCATAAGGCTCTAAAAAGTGGTTGGGGCATTAGTAAGACCGAAAGGCATTACCTTAAACTCATAGTGCCCTTGATGAGTCTTAAAAGCTGTCTTATGGATATCAGCAGCAGCTACCCTAATTTGATGATACCTAGCCCTAAGGTCAAGTTTAGAGAACACCAATGCTCCATTTAATTCATCCAGCAGCTCATCAATTAGTGGAATAGGAAATTTATCTTTGATTGTAATCTTGTCGAGCTCTCTATAATCTAGGCAAAACCTCCATGTCCCATCTTTTTTCTTAATCAACAAAATTGGAGAAGAGAATGGACTGTTGCTGTGTCTAATAATGCCACTGTCTAGCATCTTTTTCCCTATCCTTTCAATTTCATTTTTTTGTACATAAAGGTGCCTGTAATTCCTAACATTAATAGATCTACTGCCAGGAATTAGGGATATTTGGTGGTCTTGAATTCTGCTTGGGGGTAGTGTTTTTGGTTCCTAAAAAATGTCTGCATACTCCTCCAGTAGAAGCTCAAAAACAGTAGAAGTATTATCTGTCTTTTCTTTTGTTTCCAATGAGTATAGTTGCATAACAGTTTCAGCTTGTTTTTATGCTTTTTTAAACTGGCTACCCACACCTTTCCCTGTTAACTATGTCAGCTTGGTTTCTGCCTTATCCCTTGTAGAGATGCTCATTTACCCTCCTTCATAAAGCTCATTGTTACGCCTTTTTGTACCCGCAAGTATACGGGGTCGGCACAAGTAATATAGAAAAGTGAGATCTGATTATCGTTCCCACGAGAACAATTAATAATTGAATACTGACAATAACCACGCCTAATGCTATCTAGAATACTAATCCAAGATATGTGATGATTAACTTGTGACCTAAACAACTTTAAAACTATAACTATGATGTAAATCTTATCAGAGGTGAGAGGAACTAGGGAATCCGATTTCACCAACTAATCCTTATGATGTAAGATAACTATGCCTGGATGTTCAAGTCAACAATTGATGATCATGTTATATATTTATTCGAAATCCTCTGCCGAGGTAATTCAAACCTATCCAACATATACTAACACCCTATCTCTCGATGACTGTTAACTACATGAGAATGCAATAAACATAGAAACATATTCAATCACATAAGTCACACCAATATATCTCTATTTAGTTCCTAAGTTATGGTGTTGATTTATCAAACACGTTGTGAGCGTCTCCTCTCATTACTTAACCCACAACAACAAGATATTGGATATTGGTGATCAAGCAATACATAAGCAATAAAGCATTAAATCAACACTCAATTAAATAACTTAATTCACCCAAACATGTATTACTCTAAATTATAATTCATAGTCGGATCCATCACCATTCCTAGCATAGGGAATTAGTTCACAATGAAGAAATAAAAATACATATTAAGTGTTATCAAGAGTAATATTAATAACAAAAGACTAAGGAAAAGATTGTGATAGAAAAACTCTAAATGGCTGGACTCTCGTCTGAACCCGATTTGATTGAATTTCTCCGTGCACAATTCCGTCTCCTGCGAGTGATTGAAGTCGTCCGATGAGTCGATCCGATGGCTAGTCTCCTAGGCCTTATTCTCTCTTCTTCTTTCTCCTTCTTTCTCTCACCTTTCTGTTTTTTTCTGTTAAGTCTCGATCCCCCCTCTCAAAATCCCCGTTTTTCTTTTATAATGACAGCTAGGGCTTCAATTTATTTGTTACTCGCGACTTGGCAACTTGCGGGCCAAATCGTGACTCAACTCGTGTGTGCTTCGGTCTTGGCTGGATTTTTGCCTTCGCGACTTGACCAACTCGTGAGGAAGTCGCGGGTCAAGTCGTGTGTGTCTCGGTCCTTAGCTGCTTTGATGGTCATCGCAACTTAACCAACTCGCGAGGAAGTCGTGGGACAAGACGCGTGTGTCTCGGTCCCTTTGCTGGATTTTTGGCCTCACAAGTTGGCAAGGTCGCGACCCCAACTTGCGAGTCTTCTCTGGAAGAGCTGAAATGCAGTCTTCGAACTATGGCGAGCATCACATCGATATTCAAGACTCGGTTTTGACTGAACTCAACTAAAATCGCCAACGGAACCTATCAACCTATACACTCAATAAACCCATCAAATATCTCCCATAATCACTCTAAACTGGACAAAAGCACGGGTGAATGAAGTTCCATTTCCGACACGAAATGGTGCCAACAAACACCCCCAAACTTGGCTTTTGCTCATCCTCGAGCTAAGTTGGGAGACAAGAAAGCAAAACAACCAACACACCAAATTCAAAACAGGAAAACATTGACACCACCACAAAGGGTTCGCAAATCTATGCTAGATAACTAACCTACTACTTTCATAGGTAACATGATGGCACTTAGCATGTGCCATAAGCCTTTAAACCCCTAGGTGTCCCTGGTGGACGAGTTGTAGTCTCGTGAGGGTTTACCAAAGGCGATACCGACAAACACACAGCTTGAGCATCAAAGAATCAAAATCATGCTAAACATATACCCATGTCAAGAACAGTTATTCGCACCCGTAATAGAACTGATTTGAAAGTATCTACTCATTAAATTGTATACTACATGCCATGCACAAGTAACATTCTATTAGCCTTAAACAGAAGCAAACATTTAACCAACTACCAGGATGTAATTCGCCTCGACTCTAACCTCTCAAGTAATTTCACTCAAGTCGCTCAGATCCTAGGCAACACTCAACAACATATGCGAATATGAGTTTAAGCACAAAAAAAAAATTTCAAAATGGAATTCGCATAAAACCCAAGTAGCAGAATAACGCTCAGATTAAACAAAAGACCTCATGATTGGATTCAGACACTAAGAACCACAGAATTCACTTTGCATGCATAAGTCTTGGATTGGATTCATCAAGTGATCAGTAGGTCTTTTAATCGGTTGTAATGGGGCCAAGGGTGAGGGTTATGGAAAGAACGAAATATTTTGGGTTCAAACAAGAGCTTTAGAATCGTTATTATAGAGATTTCTTGATTTACTCAATCTTCTTCAAGCCTTTTTACACCCATTAATTTTCTCTATGAACCCTTCTTTTGTTGTTTTCTCCTGGTTCTTTCTTTCTTTTCTTCATAACAGTCTAAACAATTTTATTATTATTATTATTATTGCACTTCCTTTTTTTTCCCCCATCCATATTTTTTTTTCAACAAAAACAACACTCATTTTCTATTAATGACACATCTTTAGTCGATCCCAAGCTCAACAAGTAAGACTTTTTATCAATCCGGTTTAGTTATGTTTTCGTATCGGTGACTTTAGAAATGGTTTACGTGTTTGGTTTCAAAGGGGCTAATGGAGCATGCAACATGGTAGGGAAAAAAAAAACCTTTTTACTGGTTAATACATACATAGCCTACATCCTTTTACAAGAATCAACCATATCAACAGCAATGCATGCAAGTGATATTCATATAAATAAGTTCAATCGTGTCTAAAGTAAAACCTATAGAGATCAATCTACATCTAATAAATAAATCAAGAAGAGAGTATCCGATTAGGACAAGAAAACCTATGCTCAGACAAAACGTTAATGGCTCAAATCGCTTACCAGGTAGTCTCCACTATTAATCATAGTTAGTTGGTCTACGCATGCTTTTCGAAAAAGAAATATAGAATGCAACAAGATACGGTGCAAAGCAGTCAAAAAGTCCTGAGTGGTACTTAACATTTCCATTTCTCTTGCATAAACTAACAACAGATTCCTAACTAAAATGTATATGCCTCGCAACAATAAGGTTTAATGATGTTCAAATTTTTTAATTTTTATTTCTTTTAATTTTTTTTTTAACTTTAAACATACATCACAAAGCACACAAGCACAATAACTCAACAAAATAAACACAAAAAACACAAAACACATCAACCACAAAACCACCCCAAAACTTAAGATCAACATTGTCCCCAATGTTGACTTTAACTTAGAGGTGGAACACCACATAACTCAAGTCAAAACCAAAACAACACACGAGACAAACAAGATAGAAAAACACGATAAATAAGGAAAAAAAATGAAAACAAACCCAATGTCCTATCGGCCGGACGGCGGCGATGGAGTTCTAGAGCGTTTGAGAGAAAACTGCTGAATGGCTACGGTTTCGATTCTGTCGATTTTGTTCCCCATGGTATTCATCCGGCGTCCCAAACCTATCATCTTTTCTTCCATGACGTACCGAGAGTTAATCCTGGCCTCCATAAGGTCCGACCGCCCTTTGAAGGATGCTTGCATTGCTGTTATGGCTGTCAAGAGGTAATCGTCATTCGCAGGTGGGGCTGGTTGCTGCTCGTCATCCATAGGTGCAGCCCTTTGTTGGCCTAACCCCTGCTCATTCTCTCTCTCCTCCTCAGCTCCCTAGGCATCTGGCAGCACAGTCCTCGCCTTGACCAATCGGTTGTAAGTATGGCGGCCAAGAGGGACTTGTGGAGCGTGCATCTGACCTCCCACAGCACTCACATCAATCCCTGCCATCTCACAGAAATGTGTGATCAAGCAGGGAAAAGGAAGGACTCTCTTGGCCTGAGTTGCTGAGTAGTGAATTTCACTGATAATAATTTGCCCTATGTCCAATGGCCACCGGCAAAGTGAGTGTAATCCTATGTAATTTGGGAAGGATCGAATGGCTGTAGAAAATGTGCTACCACGCCATATCTGCCTTGAGCTCAGAGTGAAGCAACTCCTGATCCTGAAACACCCATCGGCGGTAGGCTTCATCTGCTCGCAATGATCTCGCCAAATCCCAATTATATAGCTGGAAGAATTCATGGTCTACCCAACCGTCTACGGGTTCAGAAAAATTCTACAAGCTAAAAAATTATTCACTATCACCGGAGTTAGTGTCACTGGAATCCCCTGTACCAGTACCGTTCCGTATACGAAAAAATCTTCAGGGATCATAGAGGCATAAAACTCCTTAACTAACTTCTCGCTGGCATCATTGAGATACTGCACATAATGTTCCCACTGCCTATCGGCGATTACAGCTAGTATCACTGTCCCGTCCATGGATGCAACATTAATACCTTGCTCCAAATATAACACCCTT
This sequence comes from Xanthoceras sorbifolium, assembly GCA_003430845.1. Lineage (NCBI taxonomy): Eukaryota > Viridiplantae > Streptophyta > Magnoliopsida > Sapindales > Sapindaceae > Xanthoceras > Xanthoceras sorbifolium. The sequence goes on from CM010615.1 coordinate 25,753,848, forward strand.
TTATGGAACATACGCTTGCATTCTTTGTAGTCAGGATTGACTCGGAGCGGTCGTTTGTGACTCCGCTGGCTAACAGCCCACGATGACTCACCCTGGAATGACATTGGACAATCCTGAAACAACAAAAATAATAATTAAAAAAAATCAAAACTACTCACATCGAAACGTACGTGTCATTGTTATACCTATGTTTTCCAAACGCAAAGCGTATTAGGAAATTCTAGGTTTCCAGCCGATATACGTATCGAAAACACACTAAAACACATAATCAACAACCATCGAAAACATCAATACAACTAATGAAGCACATCAATCATGAAAACTAACACACAATCACCATCCAATAACACATCAACACAAAAGAACCACAAAAAGCAAACAACATATAACACATGTATAGCACGAGTTCACCACCCAAACACTTCAAAACCACCCTTAATTCATCTACAAATAAACTACAGAGGTTTGGAGAGTAAGAGATACATATTGTGTGCTTGAGAAACCCAAGAGGAATTAGAAGAAGGTGAACCGACCTAGAAAAGAGTTGAGAGATTTTTTTCTAAGTGCAAGAATGTGGGATTTACCTTGTGCGGCGGCCAAGGGCAGTTTCACTATTTAAACACGGTCGCGACTACTTGGCAAGTCGCGACTTAAGTCGCGAAGGCCAAAATCCCTGGGTTAGACAGAAAACGCACCGTTTCACTAACCACTTAGGGTTTGTCGCGACTTACCCGCGACTTGGTAAGTCACGGGTGAAGTCGCGAAGGCCAATACCTAGAATTTTCCCGAGACACACGAGTTTGGTCGCGCGTTGCTCGCGACTTCGCAAGTCGCGAGTCTCTGTTTTTCAGCCTTTTTGCCTAGATTTTGCTCCACCTTTCATTTCTATACCTGTGTAAAACAAATAAACATCAACAATACTCATTATAACGCTTAAACACAAAAAGCAAACAAAACACAAACTAAATGCACAAGAATTAAAACAAATTCAAGAGGAATGAAGTTGGAAGAACTTGGGTTGCCTTCCAAGAAGCGCTTGTTTATAGTCATAGCTCGACTGTATGCCCTATCATATGGGTTTGAACAACGCCACCGAGGTTTTGGGTGGCAGCGGCTCCTCTCTCAATGTATAGCTTCAATTGTTGCCCATTAACTTTGAAGGATTCTCCACTCAAGTTCTTGATATCCACAGCCCCATACGGGTATACTTTCACGATCTCAAATGGCCCGGACCATCGTGACTTCAACTTTCCTAGAAAAAGCCACAGGCGAGAATTAAAAAGAAGGACTTTCTGCCCCACCTCAAACTCTTTCCGCACAATATGCTTGTCATGCCATCTCTTAGTGCGCTCTTTGTAGATTTAGGACATTCTCATACGCATCTAGCCGGAACTCCTTGAACTCGTTCAGCTGCAGTAGACGCTTCTCCCCTGCTAAGTGCATGTCAAAATTAAGGGCTTTGACAACCCAATAAGCCTTGTGCTGGAGTTCCACTGGGAGATGACATAATTTCCCATAAACCAACCTATAAGGTGACATCCCAATAGGGGTTTTGAAGGCTGATCCATAGGCCCATAGTGCATCATCTAGCCGGACCGACCAGTCTTTTCTGGAACTATTCACCATTTTTTTCCAGGATTTGCTTAATTTCCCTATTTGATATTTCTACCTGCCCACTTGTTTGAGGGTGGTACAATGTGGTAATGCGGTGAGTAACTCCATACTTCTTGAGTAGCGCTTCAAATTGCCGATTACAGAAGTGTGAACCGCCATCACTGATGACTGCCCGCAGTGTTCCGAACCTGCAAAAAATATTTTTCTTAAAAAAATTCAGCACTACCTTCGCATCATTCGTCGGCGTGGTTATGGCTTCCACCCATTTAGAGACATAATCGACCGCTACCAGAATGTACTGGTTGTTGAACGACATAGGGAATGGTCCCATGAAATCAACCTCCCATAAGTCAAACAGCTCGACCTCCAAGATGGGGTTTAGAGGCATTTGGTTCCGGCGGCTGATATTGCCTGTTCTCTGACACCTATCACATGAGTTGACAAAGCGCCGAGCGTCCTGAAATATTGATGGCCAATAGAAACCTGACTGAACAACTTTCGCGGCCTTCTTCGAAACATTGACGTGTCCTCCGCACTCCAAACTGTTGCAATGCAATAGAATATTTTCGATTTCCGCTTCTGGTACACATCTCCTGATTATACCATCAGAACAATAATTGAACAAGTATGGTTCCTCCCACATATAGTACTTCATGTCGGCAAAAAACTTCTTTTTCTGATGGTAGGTCAAATCCGGAGGAATGATTTCGCTCACCAAATAGTTCACAAAATCAGTATACCATGGGGTCATTAATGCCTGCAAAACAAAGAGTTGTTCATCAGGGAACGAATCATCAATGAGAATACTTACCTTCTCTTCATTGCTGTCGCGTTCTAGGCGACTTAGATGATCTGCCACGAGGTTTTCTGTTCCCTTCTTGTCCTTGATCTCCAGGTCGAATTCTTAAAGTAACAAGACCTATCGAATGAGTCTCGGTTTGGCATCTTTCTTCTATATGAGATATTTGATCGCCTGAGTGATCAGTGTAAACAATCACTTTGGCCCCAACCAAATATGACTGAAATTTCTAGAAGGCAAACACTATGGCCAATAGTTCCTTCTCTGTGGTAACGTAGTTGATTTGAGCATCTGTCAAGGTACGACTCGCATAGTAGATAACATGAAGGCGTTTTTCAATTCTCTGACCTAACACTTGCCCCTACAACATAGTCACTTGCATCACACATTAACTCAAATGGTAGGTCCCAATTAGGTGCTGTGATGATCGGTGCAGAGGTGAGCTCATTCTTCAGCCGCTGGAATGCACTATAACATTCCTCATTAAACTCAAATGCTACCTCTTTAAATAAAAGGTTGCATAGAGGCTTGATGATCTTAGAGAAATCTTTGATGAACCGGTGATAGAAACCGGCGTGGCCTAGAAAACTGCGAACTCCTCTCACAGATGTAGATGGTGGTAACTTTTCAATAACTTCAATCTTTGCCCTATCCACCTCAATGCCAGCTGACGAAATTTTATGACCTAAGACAATGCCCTCATTCACCATAATGTGACATTTTTCCCAATTAAGCACTAGATTCGTCTCTTCACATCTCTTAAGCACTAAACCTAAATTAGCCAAACATGCATCAAAAGACGACCCAAATACAGAAAATTCATCCATGAAAATCTCTATGAACCACTCTACCATATCAGAAAAGATAGCCATCATACATCGCTGAAAGGTTGCTGGTGCATTACATAAACCAAAAGGCATTCTACTGTAGGCAAAAGTCTCATACGGACAAGTGAATGTTGTTTTCTCTTGATCTTCAGGTGCAATAGGTATCTGATTGTATCCTGAGTAGCCATCTAGGAAACAATAATAAGTGTGCCCTCCTGGTCTTTCTAACATCTGATTAATGAATGGAAGCGGGAAGTGATATTTTCTTGTTGCAGTGTTCAGCTTCCTATAATCGATGCAGACCCTCCAACCTGTAACTGTTCTGGTGGGAATTAATTCATTGTTGTCATTCTTTACAACCGTGATTCCTCCTTTTTTCGGCACTACCTGCACCAGACTCACCCATGAACTGTTTGAGATGGGGTATATGATTCCCGCATCTAACAATTTAAGTACCTCTGCTCGGACTACCTCTTTCATAATTGGGTTCAACCTGCATTGATGTTCAATCGAAGGCTTGAAGTTATCTTCCATCAAAATTTTGTGCATGCACATAGTAGGGCTGATTCCCTTTATGTCAGAGATAGTTCACCCCAATGCGGTCTTGTACTGTCTCAGCACTCTCAAAAGCTTGTCTTCTTCTACTTCATTTAGGGTAGCTGAAATAATAATTGGGAGGGTGTTAGATTCCCCCAAATAAGCATACCTTAAATGTTCTGGTAATTACTTCAACTCGAGTTAGGGAGGCTTCTCGATTGACGGTGGTATCTTAGGCGCATAAGGGCTGTTGAATCAAGGCGGAATGCATACTCAGCTATGCTGTCATTTTCTGCTTCTTTTATCGCTCTTTGAGTTAAACAAGCTTCCAGCAGTTCTTCAGGATTGCTTCCATGGAAAACCTCTTCAACTAAGGCATCGACTGCATCAATTCGGAGGCATGTATCTGCAGTAGTTGCAAATTTTGTGGCCTTAAACACATTGAATACCGCTTCTTCACTACCTACCCGCAATGTCAGTTTCCCTTACTGTACACCTATCAATGCACCTCCGGTGGCTAGGAATGGTCATAAACAATAAAATATCATGAGATAAATCACATAAAATATATTCATAAACAATAAAATCCAAATCCGTTCACGGTTCCGAAAATCACCTAACAATAGTTCTAACAACTCATAATCATAAATGAACAATCAAGGAAGATTAATGAGATGAAATACAACCCATTGAAGCTCTCAAGACTCAAAGTTCCGCTTTGGTCCGGCTTGAACTTCTCCGCTTTCGATCTTCATCTTCTTCGATGAACACCCACGATCTAGAGTTGTTGTGATGATTTGTGATGCTTGGGATGTGTTTGGGAGGAGCAAGGAGGGTTGAGATCACCCTTGGAGCAGCTTGGGGGCTGCTTGGACTGGCTGCCACAAGCTCTCTCTCTCCCCACCAGCTGCTGCCATTTTCTTTTTATAGCAGCCCGTTAGGGCTGCATTTTTTCACTCACCGCGACTTGTGGTCGTGGTGGCTTGGTCGCGGCCTTCACTGGATGGTTAGGAGCTGCTGGAACGCGAGCTGCACCGCGAGGAGGACACACCGCGCTCGAGCTCGCCACCTTCACTGGTTCACTTCTCTTCTCCATCGCGAGCTGCACCGCGAGGAGCACAGGTCGCGCTGCCCCTCGTGTTGCACACTGCTGGGCTGGGTCATCATCGCCGCGAGGAGGGACGCGAGCTGGGGTTGATCACGCGAGGCATCGCGGTGCTCACTGATCGGTCATTTATTTTCATATATTTATGACCTTTAAACCGTATCTTTTAATTGTATTCTTGAGTATTTTTGGTGCTTTTGACGTGTTTTCCTCTAGTGTACAGGTAATAAGGTTTTGTGCGTTATTGAAGAGTTTTGGTGGATTAAATTGAAGATTTGGGAGTGCATAGCTGTCATCGTTTGGAGGCTGCCATAAATTCTACAAGATGAACTGGGTTGAGAACCTTATATTTCTGGAAAGGTCACAATATCTACTTTCCGGCAAATTTTACGGTTCATGATTCCGAGTTGTCTAGAGATAGTTATGTTCATTTTCACAACAGTGCGCAGACTCACGACTTTCATGTCCAGAGTTAAGTCACGAGTCATGTTTCCGAGGCCGTCATAAATTTCATAGGATGAACTGGGTTTCGAGCTTTATATGTATGGAAAGATATAGATGTCTACTTTCCAATACATTTTACGGTTCGTGATTTGGAGGTTTCTAGAGGAAGTTATGGTCATTTTCGTAACAGTGCGCAATCCTGAAATTTGGACCAGTGAGCACCGCGACCTAGTACCGCGACCATAGGTCGCGATGAGCCGGTCGCGATGAAACATCAATTTTTTGGCAGTGAGCACCGTGAGCACAGTGCCGCAACCAGCGGTAGCGACCCATGGGGCTCTATAAGTAGAAAAGGGGCTCTAAAGAGAGGGGATTCGACTAGGGCTCTAAGGAGAAGACCAAGAGGAGACCAAGAGAGAAGAGAAGAGGCAAAGAGGGGAGAAGAAGATCATCTTGAAACCAAGAGGGATTGGATTCAATCCTTGAGCCAAAATCTCACCATCAAGCTTGGATTTGGAGAAAGTGGAAGCTAGACAAATTCCCAATGAGGAGGAGGACGAAAGTTCATCACACCTAGAGTTTTTCTATCCCTTTCCTTCTTTATTTTCATGCTTGTAACTCTCTTTATTAATTGGAAAACATGTTTAGTTGTAAATCTTTGATTATGAACTAAATTTGTAAGTTAGGGTTTTGATGGATCTTATTCTATGATGATTGAATGAATTGATTGTTTAATTTGTTATGGTTGATTATTATGTTGTTGAGTGGTATTATTGTGCTTAATGCTTTTGAATGTGAAGGCCTACATTTAGATGATAAATTGGTTGTGTGCTATGTACTGAGAGGAGACGCCCACCACGTGCTCGATATAATGTCCACCACAAGTAGAATTAGATAGAGATATACTAATTTGCTTGTGTGATCACATAGGGTGTTTATTGTGACTAATGCATTCTCATGCACTTAGATATATCATCGAGAGATAGGATATTAGTGTATGCGGAATAGGTCCGATTTACCTCGAGAGGGGACTTTGGATAATTTAGATAAACACGGTCATCAACATGAATAATTAAACTACAACAATGTGCTCTCATGAAATTCAATTGGATGGATTAGGTGAATTCAAATACCCTAACTAATCTCTCATATTGGTTGTTTGCTTTACTTTTATGTTTTTATATTTTCATCTTTCAATTCGATCAATTAAAATCTTTCGATTATCCAAATAGAAATAGGCTTGGTTAATTTTAGTACTCAACGCCTAAATATCCCTGTGGAGACGATAATTTACTCATCATTTTATTACTTGTGCCGACCCCGTATACTTGCGGGTACCAAAAAGTCGCATCACTCACTAGGAATGGCATGGGCGTCTTCAACGCGAGCGAGGGCGCGAGGGAGAGGAGCTGGAGGTGCTGGTCGCGGTCTGCATGGGTATTTATTTTTTGTTTTCTTCTTTAGCCAAAACGACGTCGTTTTGGACCAAAGCTTTGGTCCAAAACGGCGTCGTTCAACTTAAGACCCAAAACCTTTGGTGCAAAACGCACCGTTTCACTTAAGTTTGGTGGAACTTTCTAAAATTGCAGCTTTGCCCCAGAACTTTGCTATTCTTTCATAGATGCCCTTCCATAATGTTACTGAAATTACACATTTTCCCCACAAATATACAAAATCATCACTTAGGTCCCTAAACCTGCACACTCAAGGAAAACACGTCAAAAGCACCAAAAATACTTAAGAATACAATTAAAAGATACGGTTTAGGGGTCGTAAATATATGAAAATAAATGACCGATCATCTGAGCTAAGGCCTCTGCAAAAGGAATATTTATGTGAAGTTTCTTAAATATTTCAAGAAATTTAGTAAAGTTTTTCTCATCTTTGTGCTTCTGCAGCCTTTGAGGGAAAGGTACAGGTAGCACATAAGCCTTGACTTCTCGGACCGGTGGAAGTGATTCATCACTCTTTTCTTTATGATGAACTGATAGAGCAGCTGACGACTCAACTCCTGCTTCCGTCTTCTCAAACTTGCTTTGTGAGGGATCTCTTCCTACTGTGTTATCAACTTGTTTCCCACTCTTCAAAGTAATTGCTTTACACTGCTCTTTGGGATTAACTTCAGTGTTGCTGGGCAGGGTATCTTGAACTCTGATATATGTCTCTCTGGCTATCTGGCCAATCTGTACTTCGAGTTTCTGGATGGCAACCTGATTTTGCTGCGATACATGATCAATCTTTGCATCCAGCTTCTTCATTGCAGCATCTTGATTATCCATCTTGGAATCAATCTTAGTCATGAATTTGACAAACATATCTTCCAAAGCTGGTTTCCTCTCTTGCTGATTGGACATTTGATTCCCTTGAAAATTTCCCTGATTCTGAAAACCAGGCGGAGTAGAATTCGCATAGCTAGTTTTGCTGCTGATTGTTCCATGCAAAATTTGGGTGGTTTCTCCAGCCAGGGTTGTAGGTGTTCGAGTAGGGATTGTTGTATGGCTTATTGAAGTTCTGCACGTACTGTACCTACTCTGCACTACTACCACCTGCAAAAGAGTTACCCATCATGCACTCTATACTGATGTGCGGTCCTCCACACATGTCGCATCTTGAAGTAGCTGACTGGATAGAATTCACATTCCATTTGTTAATCTGACTTGCCAAAGAAGCCACTTCAGCTTTAAGTGATGTGATTTCGACAACTTCGAAAGCTATCGCTGGCCCTCATACTTTTCTCGGAACTGCTATCTCATTGGCCCACTGATAGCTGTTTGTGGCCTATCTCCTCAATTAAACCACGAGCAATCTCTGGTGGTTTGCTCATCAAAGCACCACTGGCAGCTGCATCTAACATGCTACGGTGTTGTGGTGTAAGACCATTATAGAATGTCTGCACAACAAGCCAATCAGGTAAACCGTGGTGTGGACACTTCCTCATCGACTCCTTGTATCTTTCCCATGCATCATACAACGATTCTGTCTCGAATTGCCCAAACTGAGTGATATCATTTCGCAGCTTTGCTGTTCTTCCATGTGGAAACTACTTAGCAAGGAAAGCTTGAGCCAGTTCTTCCCAAGTTATGAAAGTATTCGGTGGCATTGAAGTCAACCATAACTTAGCTCTATCCTTTAACGAAAAAAGAAATATTCGCAGCCGAATTGCATCATCAGACACTCCGTTTGTTTAAAAGTGTTGCAGATCTCCAGAAATCTCTCCATTGGGCTATTAGGATCATCGTACAGCATTCCCCCAAACTGCATAGTGTTCTGAATAATTTGGATGATTGCCGGCTTGATCTCAAAATTGTTGGCTGCTACTGGAGGTCGTCGAATGCTCGACTGATTTCCCATCATGGTAGGAATAGCATAGTCACGCAACGCCTTAGCGTTCTTAGGAATTTCTTGTTGCTGCAGCTGATCCTCCATGGTTTCTTGCTGTCTTGCCTGTCTTACCCTCTGAATTAGCGTCCGTTCGATCTCTGGATCAAAGTCTTCAAGAGGCTCTGAGTTAGTGTGTCTTGTCCGTCTCATACACAGATAGAACTAACTGCAAAACCAAACAAAGGGTCAACAAGTAAGAAAACAATTGTGAACGGAATTAGAATAAAAATAAAAAAAAAACTTCCAGACTAGTACTAAACTAGGTCGGTATCAATATCAATTATGACTAAACCGTCCCCAGCAACGGCGTCAAAAACTTGTTACGCCTTTTTGTACCTGCAAGTATACGGGGTCGGTATAAGTAATATAGAATAGTGAGATCTGATTATCATTACCACGAGGACGATTAATCACCGAATACTGACAATAACCACGCCTAATGCTATCTAGAATACTAATCCAATATATGTGATGATTAACTTGTGACCTAAACAACTTTAAAACTATAACTATGATGTAAATCTTATCAGAGGTGAGAGGAACTAGGGAATCCGATTTCATCAACTAATCCTTATGATGTAAGATAACTATGCCTGGATGTTCAAGTCAACAATTGATGATCATGTTATATATTTATCCGAAATCCTCTCTCGAGGTAATTCAAACCTATCCAACATATACTAACACCTTATCTCTCGATAACTGTTAACTACATGAGAATGCAATAAACACAGAAACATAATCAATCACATAACTCACACCAATATATCTCTATTTGGTTCCTAAGTTATGGTGTTGATTTATAGAACACGTTGTGAGCGTCTCCTCTCGGTACTTAACCCACAACAACAAGATATTGGATATTGGTGATCAAGCAATACACAAGCAATAAAGTATTAAATCAACACTCAATTAAATAACTTAATTCACCCAAACATGTATTACTCTCAATCATAATTCATAGTCGGATCCATCACCATCCCTAGCATAGGGAATTAGTTCATAATGAAGAAATAAAAATACATATTAAGTGTTATCAAGAGTAATATTAATAACAAAAGACTAAGGAAAAAATTGTGATAGAAAAACTCTAAACGGCTGGACTCTCGTCTGAACCCGATTTGATTGAATTTCTCTGTGCATAATTCCGTCTCCTGCGAGTGATTGAAGTCATTCGATGAGGCGATCCGATGGCTAGTCTCCTAGGCCTTCTTCTCTCTTCTTCTTCCTCCTTCTTTCTCTCTCCCTTCTATTTTTTTTCTGTTAAGTCTCGATCCCCCCTCTCAAAATCCTCGTTTTTCTTTTATAATGACAACTAGGGCTTCAATTTATTCGTTACTCACGACTTGGCAACTCACGGGCCAAGTCGCGACTCAACTCGCGTGTGCCTCGGCCTTGGCTGGATTTTTGCCTTCGCGACTTAACCAACTCGCGAGGAAGTCGCGGGTCAAGTCGTGTGTGTCTCGGTCCCTGGCTACTTTAATGGTATCGCGACTTGACCAACTCGCGAGGAAGTCGCGGGTCAAAACGCTTGTGTCTCGGATCCCTTTGCTGGATTTTTGGCCTCGCGAGTTAGCAAGGCCGCGAGCAAGTCGCGACCCCAACTCACGAGTCTTCTCTGGAATAGCTGAAATGTAGTCTTCAAATTATGGCGAGCATCACATTGACATTCAAGACTCGTTTTTGGCTGAACTCGACTGAAATCGCCAACGGAACCTATCAACCTACACACTCAATAAACCCATCAAATATCTCCCATAATCGCTCTAAACTGGACAAAAGCACGGGTGAATGAGGTTCCATTTCCGACACGAAATTGTGCCAACACTCATGCTCAATTGCTTAGCATCTAGCATGATTGGGCCAATTTCCCTAATCCACTGCATACCCAAAATTGCATCATAGCCCTCTAGGGTCAATAGCCTCATCTCAGTAGTGAAAGAGACTCCCTGCTAGCCCAAGTAAAGCTGTGGCGTTTTGCCTTGCTGTAAATCTTACCACCACCACCACCATCAATAACCCACAAGGTCTCAGTTTCTTCCACTTCTACCCCTGTCAGTTTAGCAGTGTTTGGGTCTAAAAAATTATAGGGTTGAGCCACTGTATACTAGTATGGTGATTTCCCTATTCTTAACTCTGCCCCTCAGCCTTATAGTTTGCAGCCCAGCACTCCCAGTCAAAGCATGGTGGGAAATAGATATTTCCTCCTTGCTGTCAACAGTTTCATCCTCCTCTGGTTCAACTTCTTCTGCTGCTCCTTCTTCATCATCATTTCCCATGAACATGTATAGCCTCCTCTTGGTACATTGGTGGCCATAGGTATAGAGTTCATCACAATTGTAACATAAACCCTTATCACGCCTGGCTTTCATTTCAGTTTATGTCAGTCTTTTGATGGGTATATTTTCAATAATTTTTGGTGTTGGATTGGTACTGTTTGGTTGGGTAATTTGGTAGGTTGGGCTACTTTTGAAGTGTTTTTGGTGTGTGGTAGTTGTAGGGCTGTTTGTTTTTTGGTTCCATGGCTTAATTTTTTTAGGTTCTATGGCTGGCTCTAACAGCCTAGATAAGTGAATAACAGCCTTTAAATCAGGTGGATTAAACATCTTCACCTGGTTCTTTATCTCACTCTTCAACCCACTAAGAAAACTCTCCAAAAAGAACCCATCACCAAGCCCAAAACCTTTAGCAATCAACCTTACTTGAAGCTCTTTAAATCTGTCCTGATAGTCAGTAACAGTAGAGGTCTGTCTAAGCCTATACAGCTCACCTATGACATCTTCTTGCTCCACATCCAAAAATCTACTCAATAGGGATTCCTTAAACTCCCTCCAACTCACTCCTTCGTGTAGGTCATAGTAAGACTGGAACCACACTTGTGCTTTCTTTTTAAAATGTATTGAGGCTACTAATACTTTCTGGTCTGGGGCTAATGGATGAATTAGAAAATACCTATCACATTTCCTAAGTCATGTTTTAGGGTCATTACCATCAAACTTTGGAAAGGATAATTTAGGAGGTTTAAAGGGTAAATCTGGAAATACCTTACTTGTAGACCCTTGATTGTTTGCAAACCTCACCTCCCCAGTAGGTCCAGTAAATCTTGGTTCTGCAGTAGAACCATCAGGTGCTGAACCCAAAATACCCTTGCCATGCCCACTCACACCCTCGGGTCTAGATCCTTTAAACCCTACTGTGAACAGTTCCTGTATTTTCTCTTGTATTTTGTTTGTTTGATTAAATTGCTGGTATGCCATCTCCATCTTAAAAGCTATAAACCCGTCCTCATATTTTTGCATTCGAGTTTCCAGCTCTTGAAACCTTCCATCCACATAATGATGTTGTCTTGTACCCTCTACCACTGTACTGAGTCCCTAGGAAAGTGCTATGATACCAATTTGTTGTGCCGTGACTATTTTATGTGATTTAATGGGAAGTTTTGTTGTTGTAGGTTCATTGGAGAAGAGATCTGGAGATTTAGAATGAAGAAATATAGAAGAGAAAAAGATAGATAGAGAGAGAATATTGTAAGAGAGGAGAGAGAATAATTGTTGTAATAATTGTTGTTTGTATTCATTCATCATTTGGCACTACATAGACAATCAGAGTATTATGTTAGGAAGGATATGATACCCTGTCACACAGTGCACACACTTAATATAAACCTCTGCTAAAACTACGCCGTTTGAAGGAATTGAAATAAAACAAACAGGAATTAAACAACATACGAAACGCAGCGTTTTGGGCATTTGGAAGGCTCAAAATGGCAGCGTTTTATGTGTGTACAAAAACACACTTTTTCAGACAACCTTATCAACACTTCACTTCGTGTCTTCTTCCAGATACTTCGATCTCTCTCTCTCTTTCCAAAATTCCCCAAATTGAAATGAACCCTGGCCTTCAATCACTCTCATCTCAGAGCACATAACCCTTCAATTTGTTAGAAATCCCATTTCTAACACTTGATTCGACCAACACTCCTCATAAAGAATCGCTTATTACCTTATTGACTCAAAACACTACCCAACTTCACAAATATCTAGTAAAATCGGTCAATGATCGGGCCACCAGAATTCCAGATGTTTAAAGGTAGTATTTGGAAATAATGTATCGCAACCACCATCACAAAGAAAGCGGTCAAGCCATTCTTGCACAAATCACCATCTCTTTTATTACTCTATGTGAAACATGGACCAGAATAGCCCATGTCTCGAGGACCACATGAAAAGAGAGCTTCACGAAAATTATTCATTAAAAACTATGCTCTAATCCCCCCTATAGTCTTCTCTGAATGATCTAACATTTCAATAAAATTCTCGCCATAAATCCATGGCAAAGAAGAAAGAGAGCGAAGACAGTTTAACAGAGTCCAAGAATGATTCTGCTGGGAGATATCCGGATTGCCATAAAAACCAATTAGACGCCAAGAAGAGTTCTTAAAAAATGTGGATTTGTAATTATGACAAACCTAGAGGGGTGGGGGGTAGGGGTGGGGAGGGATTTCAACAAATAGAGTTTTACATGGAAAACCTCAATAGGTCAAAAACTACATGATCAACTCGTAGGCCACTTAACACATCACACACAGATTTCACTAGTTGGTATATCATTTACAACTTACGTTGATTGACCACTCAATCACACGACTCTTACTATAACCCAATCCTACCTACCACAGACCTTTTACTAGCAAACTTTGTCGATGCTACTTACAAACTCCAAGCGCTGCAAGACTTTGTGTTCCTTTCTTTAGGTCAAAGAAATAACAACCCTCAAGTTATTGAGATCATATCTAGTGCTCAATAATAAATGAACAATCAAATAACATGCATGATTAAAACATGTTATGAATAAATTAGAACAATACAGCACAATAAATCTAGCCTAAAAACTTTCTCCTCTCTCACAGAAAATAATAACAACAGAGCATCAAAATAATAAAACAATATGAGATGAAATAAAAAATTGATAGTTTATGAATAATGAATTTGAGTTCACTATTTATATGCATTATAGAAAAACCTAACTCTACAAGGAATAAGAAATAATATACCAGTAGGTTTTCTAAAAAAGACTTTCTGAAAAGAGAGTTGGCTTCCTAAAAGAAATAAAACACAAAGAAGTAACTTCCTAAAAGAATAAGACTTGAAGACTAAGAAGTTCTCTTACTTTCAAATTCATAAAAACTTCACAAAACATATTAGGAGTGCATTAAAACTTGTTTGGAAGTCATTAGGAATGTAAAACAGGAAATTAGAAAACCTGAAAAGATACAAGATTCGGATATGGTAGATTCGACACACCAAAGGTGTGCACCCACACTTTTGCCATGGGGCTACTGCTAGGCAGCCACGCCAAAGGCGTGTACCCACGCTTTTGGTGTGGGGATCCTATCCCGTTTGCCAGTTTCAGTTGTTCCAACTGCACTTTACTTGACTTTGAACCAACCATTACCTATCCAGACGACCTCAGAATTTTTCATTCTTTATACAGATGGAAAGGTGTAGATGTCTAGTTTCATCTCCAAACAATACAACATCATTTAGATGTATAGATAAAACTTTATTCTAGTTCAAGCATCCAAGGTTCATATTTTTAAAAACACAAAACCTTTGAAAATAAATTTCAAAACTAGACCAAATAAAATAACTAAGACTCCACACTTCTAAAATATTAAAAATAACATGTTAACACTCAAATGCAAATGCATAAACATATACTACGTGTGTGTGTGGATCTTATCTGATCTCAAGAACTAAGAGTGTTTTTTATTCCTTGAAACTTATCGTTACGCACTTTCTTAAGTGTTCTCAGAAGATCGTCGTCTTCGCATGATTTCTTCGAATCTTCGACTTGCTCAACTCATGCTCTAACTAAGCTATCAAAGAATTTCATAAAAACATGTTTTGCTCACAGAATCACAACCAATAAAATAATGACCTTACAATTTCCCTATTTGCCTATTCCGTGACAAAACACTATATTCACCAAACAATCAAGTGATTGCTTTTACAAAACACTTTGAAAACTCAAAAATTCATAGAGAGATCTAATCTAACATTCCTCAATGTCTTCAAAAACCTTCTCTTGTACCTGAGTCAAATAAACACAAAACTATGTTCTTCCCATGGTGAGTGAAACGATAATGATATCAATTAAGTAAATCACTAATTAATACCAATTACCACAATTACACTTTGTTGATACAAAGTAATATGCAAATGCATCAACTAACGCTTATCGAATCAAATATGATTATGAAATATCTCTCCCTCAATAAGGTTTCCCCCTAAGTATGCTAATCAACACCAAGATAGCGACTTAACATAGGGATTAGAAAAATTAACTTCAATAAATTAATACCCAAATTACTCTCTCCTTTTGTCATGGAATAGACAAAAACTAAGAACAAAGTATTTAATCGTTAACACGAAGTTCAAGATACTTGTTCACATATAAATGAGAAGGGTAAGGAAATATAAACAACAAACAAATAAGAATCAAATTACTCCCATTTCCAACATATGAAATCAATAATCACTCCTAAATAAACATAAATATGTTCAAAGTAGTAAACAAAATATGAGGTTATATATTACATGCTCAAATAAAATAAATTCACAAAAATTTAAACAAAGTTGATGAACTCAAATAAAAGAACACAAGCACGTAAAAGAATTCTTCAAATTCTAGAATCCGGACCAATCTTTATCTTTTCAAATGTTATCACCATCAATGTTATCATCACATCCATCAGAGGAGGAAAACACACCACCAGCACGTGAATATGAGGTTGACCCCTTCATATACTCCCTTATGCCACGTAACTCTTCCTTGCGTGCATAAGTCTCTTCAAGATGGCTTCATTCTCATCCTTAAATATACTCATTAGTTGCATCGCCCAGGGTGGTATCTCACTCTCAATCAGAGTGGATTCAATAGGTTATGGAGTATGCCTATTAATCTATTTCTTTGAGAGATAATGAAAATTAAAGTAATCATTGTCAAACATTTGACTAGACTCTACAATTTTATCGGTTCGTCTCAACTTAACACCCACATGTAAACAAAGTTTAGTTATCAAACCCGGAAATTTCAATTTGGACTTGCTCTCATTAGCACATTTATCAATGATTCCAAAGATATAGTGTCCAACATTAAAGGACTTTATTGTCCCAATAACATAAAGTAATTTTCCGGTGGTAAAGTTAACTTCAGAGATGTTGGATACCGGGTGAACACTTTGACAAACAAACTTGTTCAAAAAGCGGTAAAATGGAGTAACTTTGGCATGAGGAACAAAATTAGTGCCATCAATCCACTGAAATTTACCCCTAGTTAAAGTAAGAGCAACTTCTTATCTAGTAACGTGTATAGAATCTAAGCAACAATCTCTATGAGATAATTCATATAATGAGTTAATAATTTTTCACAAACTAGAGCACCTAAATTATCTTTAAATTGATAACTATCCAAATTGGCATAAAATTCCCTCACTAAGTTTCACAAACATTATAGGGTTTCTCAACAAACATCTTCCAACCTCTCTCTCGCATGAGATTATAAATATTATTGATCCTAATAGATCTAAAATCAACTCATTTATCATAAATAATAGTTCTATAGAGTTTATGATCATACCTATCCTCACAATCTTGGTTCAGGAACTTAGAAAGTTAGGAAGAATCTCCTCTTGTAGCTCTCTTTCCTTAGGAAGCTACTTGTTTCCCTATAATAGTCATCTTTAAAGCTTGATTAAGAACTTGTGGTTACCGTTTGTTGAAGAACTAGCAAGACCCAATATCAATCTCACACAAACACTAAAAAAAATACCAAAAAGATTAAAGGTTTAAGTGTGTAGAGAGAATAATTTCAAGAGAGAATGGTGGCTCTTGAAAGTGAGACTCTTAGAAAAGTATGAAAAGTATGAGTTATTAGGGTTGGTTTCCCTTTAAATAGAAGGAGAAGTGCACATAGGAGAATAAAACAAAAGTTAGAGATAAAAATACCAAAATTGCCCTTAATGAAAGGCAAAACCAAAGCATGGCATCAGGTGTGCATGCCATGGGCACCCAACCACGACTTTGGTGTGAGCTTGCTGCCCAGGCATGCATGCCTGAGGCGCAGCCACGCGCCTTTAGCCTGTGCTTGCTGCCCAGCCACTCCAGCTTCTCCAATTTTCGCTTTTTCGCTTCTTTGACTCCTCGTTCGTCCTTAATGCTTCATCCATGAGTTTTTCCACCTAAAAAAAAAAAACAACCAAGCAACATTTCCAAACAAGATTAAATGAGTCACGATGAAAATCAACGTTCAAAGACCACAGTCAAAAAATTCTTTCGAAACTTTCAATCGTATTCCTTTGAAATTGACTTGTTCAATAATGCTCTCAACAAAACAGTTTCTTCAAAACTTTTAAAATAGATATGAGCACGCTTGAATCAAAATGTGTACTTCTCAAAAGCATATGAATTAAATATTTCAATTATTCGCGCAAAATCTCTAAAGCGGCATAAAATGATTTTCAAGCATAACGATTTTTATGAGTAATTCAAATCTTTCCTTCTGATTCATATCATATTCAAGTCAAGATATATTATCAAATTTTCACGAATGCATACTTTGTATCAAGATTGTACTAAATTCACTAAACCTTTGTCAAAGTGTGTGTGTGTGTCATATTGAATAACGATATATATATATATATAACTTGCTTCTCAATCATGAACAATACTACAATGCAATTTTGCTAGAAAATTTTTACAAGAATTCAAACCGACCATCATCCTTGATGTTATTTAAAAAAATAGTCTCATACAAACAATGGTGTATGCTAGTGTACTTCTTAAAAGTAGATTTTTCGATTTTCACTCTTTATAACTTTTCTATGTATTTTTAGCATCATATATTGACATGTTTTCTGTTTTTATTGCTCCTTCCTCAACACCTTCTTCTCCTATTCACTGTGCATGTTTTCTATTGTTCATGCTATTTTTCATTGTGTAACTCTTATGACAGCTTTCGCTCAATATTACAAAGTGTAGCCCTTTCCTATATTAGTCGGCTGCACAACTTGTAACTGTAGCCCTTTCCAAGAGAGATGCTCAAGAGATCTATGGGTACAGAAATAACATTGATATTGACCATTGGCCACTCTTTGTATACTAGCTTTAGACACATTCATGTCATTCAAAGAATCGATTCAATCATTTGACATACATATATCCTAAAAGCAATAGAACATACAGTGGTTTTAGTAAATCGTTCGTGAATTACATGCAATCAAGAACAACTATTTACTCATTAATCATCTAACAATATATCTCAACAAACATGGTAAATCTTTTCAGTGCATAGATTTGAGTTCTCATTTAGAAAAAAGAAAACCAATCATGTCCAAAGTCACCTATGGACTCATCCAATTTTACATCATAGTTCTTAGGAACCCATACCTTGGTTTTCTTCAGTTACTTTGCACCGTAACAATGAATCTTTATAGATGCTTTGATCAAAAATCGGTCACTTGTCACATGCTTTATATGTCTACTAAAAAAAATTCTTTGGATTAGTAGAACTTGTTTCATTAACATCATATGTGACAGTTATCATCAATTCCTCTTTCTTAACCCAAACCTTTCTCAAGACTTTTTGAACATTTCTCTTTTGAGGAATAATAAAATTAGACCTTTTATCAATAGCATTAACATGCTTCAATTCACCTAAAGATTTAGAATTTGATACAGGTTTACACATGCTAGTATATTGATAGCACCAAGGCCTAATGTGACCTTCAACACCATATGATGAAAAATATGTGTGAATTTAGAAGATTGAGCACTATGAGGCACCAAAGCTTTAGACCTATTCTTAACATGATTAGCATAATTATTCTTTAAAAAGAATTTGGTACTTTGCCCATTATTGTACATGCTAATATACTTGTAACACATAGGTGTAATATGCCCTTTTACACCACAATAATGACAAGTAGAGATAAATTTATAAAACTTACCTTCTACTTGTGATCTCTTTGGTATGGTGTTCTTTATAGATTTTCCTTGAGCTTATGATTGTCTCACTGAAACTCTTTGCGGCTTGTCCTTTAGCTTAGTGCACATGATCTTTGTTGAAGCCTTTGAATCATTAATGAATCCAAGTTCTCGTTTTTCGTTGTACATCTTTCCAAGTCTTATCATCTCGTCTACCTTATTTGCACCAAGCGTCAATCCCTTGATTGACTCCTTTGTCATAGTTAACTCCTTTACAACTTCTTATTCATGTATCTTCATGATCTTCAAGGCTTTCTCTTTTTGCTCAACTTTTTCTTTTATCAACTTTATTCTCTCCATGCAATCAATATTCTCTTTCTCTTGTTGAGAAGATGTTTCTTTGAGTTCTTCAGATATTTTGATTGCATCATCCCTTTCACCATCAAGAGATCTCACAATTGTTAGTAAAAAAGAGTTATATTTTTATACCTTGAGATTTTTCCTGGAAAGCTTGTCTTCGGCAATCTGGGGTTGTTTCAATTCTTGAAAATCACCATCAGCTTTATCGCTTGAGGTATAAATTCCTTTTTCTTGATAGGATATGACACCAGAAAAAAAAATTACTTTCATCTTTTTCTCCTTCTTCACTATCACTCCAAGTGGTGTTCAGCGTCTTCACCTTCCATGGGTTGTTTATTACATTTGCGTACTCAGTTGTTATGTGTCCAAAGCTTTGACACTCATAGCATTAAACACCCTTGCTTTTGCCCTTGTCATTATCAAATTTTGTAGGCATAAAATTCTTCTTGGCATTGGCACCTTTGAATCCACTATCAAATTTCTTGCCTTTGAGGAACTTTTTAAATTTCCTTACTATCATTGCCATCTCCTCTTCATCATTGCTTTCTTCAACAACTTCTAACTCGCGCGCTGTAGACTTTAAAGCAATCCTTTTTTTTTTCTTTTTGATCAGTTTGAGATTCAACTCTAACATTTGTAGGAATCCTATCAATTCGTCTACTCTCATGTTGTCTACATCTTTACTTTCTTCAATAGTAATGACCTTGGTTTGGAACCTTTCAGGCAAAGAACGTAATATCTTTCTAACAATATCAGAGTCAGAATATTACTTACCAAATACAAAATTCGAATTTGTGATGTTTATAAGCTTTGTTTGGAAGTCGAGAAAGCTCTCATCTTCCTTCATATGCAAGGCTTCAAATTTCGACGTAAACAGTTGAATCTTTGATTTCTTGACCGCCGATGTCATGCATGGTTTTCAGAATTTTCCACTCCTCTTTGCTAGTTTTGCAATTCTGGATATGTATATATTGATGTTCATTAACACCATTGAAAATAAAATTCAAACCATTGGAGTCCGTTGTCGCATTAGATTGCTCCGTTGTATTCCATTGTGCTATCGGCTTTATGGATACGACTCCTTCGGTGTTGGTAACAATAGGAGGGGAATAACTGTTCTCAACGTACATCCAGAGACGATCATCGTTAGCCTTCAAATAGGCTCTCACGCATGCCTTCCAGAACACGTAATTCGAACCATCCAAAAGTAAAGTCTAGTACTTGAAGCACCTTCATGAATCATTTCTGCCATAGAAAACAAACAAACAAATCCAACAAAATAAAAAGCCCGGATCCTAGCCTATGTATGTCTAGGCTCCTACTCTAATACCAATTGAAAAACATGGATTTGTAGCTATGACAAACTTAGAAAGGGAAGGGGGTGAATATGTTTAATAACAAATATTGCGGAATTAAAAAAATAAACCTACTTTAAAAATCAACACAGCGAATGTTTATGTGGAAAACCTTAACAAATCAAAAATTGCGGGACCAACTCGTAGGCTACTTAATACATCACACATATATTTCACTAGTTGGTATATCGTTTATAACTTACGTTGATTGATCACACAATTACACGACTCTTGCTATAACCCAATCCTACCTACCTGCAAGCCTTTTACTAGGAAACCTTGTTGATTCTGCTCACAGACTTCATGCACTGCAAAACAGGAAATCAGAAAACCTGAAAAGATGCAGAATTCAAATCTGGCAGATACCCCATGCCAAAGGCGTGCAGCTACGCTTTTGGTGTGGGGATTCTACCAGGTAGCCATGCCAAAGGTGTGCACCCGCTCTTGTGGCGTGGGGGTGCTGTCCTGTTTGCTCGTTTCAGCTGTTCCAACTGCACTTGACTCGAATTTGATCCAACCGTTACCTATCTAAAAAATCTTGAAATTTTTCACTCCTTATAATGATGGAAAGGTCGGATGTCCGTTTCATCTCTAGAAACAGAACACCATTTGGATGTATAGATAAAAAGTTATTTCAATTCAAGCATCTAAAGGTCAGATTTTTAAAAACACAAAATATTGGAAAATAAATTCCAAAACTTGAACAAATAAAATAACTAAGATTCCACAATTCTAAAACATTAAAACTAACAAGTTAACACTCAAATGCAAATGCATGAACATGTTATATGTTTGTGTGTGAATCTTATCTGATTTTAAGAACTAAGAGTATTTTTTATTCCTCGAAACTTACCTTTACGCCATTTCTTGAGTATTCTTAAGAACTTGTCGTCCTCGCAAGATTTCTTTGAATCTTCGACACGTTTAACTCATGCTCTAACTAAGTGTTAGCACCATTTCTTATCGGAAATGAGGCCTTATAACTCTATGCTTTTGTCCGTCTTCGGGTGATTATTGGGTGCTTTTGATGTTTTCTTTGAGTGTACAGGTTTCCAAGTCCAACCGGAGATTTCAGGGAGTTCTCAAGCGAAAAATGCACAATGACTCACTACTTGAGTTGCGATTTGTGTCGCGACTTGCCAAGTCGCGGAGGCTAAATTTCAAAAATAGACCAAGGCTGTCGCGACTTAGGCAATTCGCGGTAGTGTAATTCAGACTTGAGGCCGAGACTGTTGTGACTTGAGGCACGACTTGGCCAAGTCGCGGGTGGTGTTTAAGTGACCTAATCTGAGCCATATAAAAGGACAAACGTGATTTTGAGAAAGGAGCTCGGCTAGAACATAGAAAACTCGACCAAGAGGAGAACAAGAAAGAAAAAGATAGGAAAATGGAGAGAAGAAGATCATTTTAGAGACAAGAGGGTGCGAATTCGATCCTTGAGTCATCTTCTCAACATCAAGCTTGGATTTGGGAGAAAGTAAAAGCTAGAAGAAATTACAATTGGAATAGGACGAGAGTTCATACGTTCCAGGAGTTCTTTTATCCCTTTCTTTCTTCGATTTTCAATCTTGTATGTCTCTTTTATCATTGTTAGACATGTTTACCTGTAATTTCTTGATTATGACTTAAACTTGTAAGTTAGGGTTTTGATGGATCCTTTTTATTGAAAGTTGAATGAATTGATTGTTTAATTTATTGTGATTGATTATTATTTGTTGAGTGATATTATTGATCTTAATGCTTCTGAATGTAATGGCCTGCATTTAGTTGTTTTTATGGTTGTGTGTAATGTACCGAGGGAAGATGCCCACAACGTGCTCGATGTAATGTCCACCATAAGTAGAATTAGATAGAGATATGCTAATTTACTCGTGTGATCATATAAGGTGTTTATTGTGATTAATGCATTTTCATGCACTTGGATATCCATCAAGAGATAGGATATTAGTGTATGTGGTAATAGGTCTGATTTATCTCGAAAGAGAACTTTGGATAATTTAGATAAACACGATCATCAACATTTATCATTAAATCGCATTAATGTGATTTCATGAAATTCAATTGGATAAGTTAGGTGAAATCAAATACCCTAGCTAATCTCATATTGGTCTATGTTATTACATAATTGCTTAAACTTTTGTTTCTATTATTTTCTTCAATAATCATTCCGATTTTCCAAATAGATATAGGCTTAGTTAAGTTTAGTACTCAATACCTGGATATCCCTGTGAAAACGATAAATTACTCATTCTGTATTACTTGTGCCGACCCCGTATACTTACGGGTACAAAAAGACATAACACTAAGCTATCTAAGACTTTCATAAAAATATGTTTTGCTCACGAAATCACAACTAACAAAATAATGATCTTGCAATTCTGATGAGAGCCAACACGAATATCAATACTGTATTTGGAATAAGTAAGTAGAGAAACATCAACATCTTCTTTCCAAAATAAGCAAAGACCGCACTCCCACCAACACTATCTACCGCCAATTTACTATAAAAACCAAGATGAGCACGCAAAAATTCCATTCGCTGATGATTGGACAAAGTTTTCGAAAGAAAAATAATGTCAGTGATATATTATTACAAAAGTCGTTGCAAAACCTAGAATGCTCAGGTAAACCCCAATTCTCTAGCATTCCACATTAATATTTTCTTTACATCCAACAAGCCGGAAGCCTCGGACACGCCGATTCAAAATTGTGACTGTATATAAGATTCAGCATTCAATTCCACCATTCGAGCCTTTTTTCCATCCATAACAGCATCATCACTTTATGAAATCCCTAACTTTTCCTAAGAGGGGGACATAATCCAGCCCCTTAGTTGCCTGACCACCCACATGCCCAAGCCTTTTCCACCTTGCAGAGTGCCCACCCTTGAGCTGAGTCCTATGATCAGTATTCACTTCACCTAGTAAGGAGTCATTAAGTTCCAATGTTGTAATCAATTCGAAAATGCCAAATTAATAACCTTGCAAATTCATCAACATATACATCAATTTATAGTTCAAAACATACCTTGAACCGAGTGGAATGGATAAGCCACACCGCTGATGGAAGAGGTGGCTGAAAATGGAGCCGGAGATGGTGGAATTTGGTCTACCATGTAAGAGGAAACAAGAAAGGAGAGAGAGAGAGAGAGAGAGAGAGAACTACAACTCTTTCCAGAAGTTTCTAAAAGATACAGAACCTAATGGGCCAGTCCTATATATATATATACCTGGATGAGTGTAGGGACCGTCTCTCATTATACATAAAATTGACCCATTCCATTATGGATCAAAAACATATGTCACAATAAATAGAATGTGTAATTGGATCTGGGTACACCTTAATAGTAAAAAAACATAATGATCACATACCAAATGTACCAATATAAAATGCTCCAGAATATTTGACATTAATCAAAATTATTATCCGAA
Organism: Xanthoceras sorbifolium; assembly: GCA_003430845.1. Classification (NCBI taxonomy): domain Eukaryota; kingdom Viridiplantae; phylum Streptophyta; class Magnoliopsida; order Sapindales; family Sapindaceae; genus Xanthoceras; species Xanthoceras sorbifolium. Next base: position 25,777,687 of record CM010615.1, read on the forward strand.
TATCAGAATGATTAGGCTAGTCCACATAATGTAGGATAAAAATACAACATTCTCCCACTTGGACAGCATAAGTCATTCCATAGTTATTTTAAAAAAGTATCATATTTAATACATATATATCTTACAATATGAAGTCTGGATTATACAAATGGTTAGAACGAAAGATGTCAAATGTGAGCAAATACCCATATTATAACCCAAATTACACATGTTTATAAGCACCATAAATACATAGTATCGACATGATACAAATGCATACACTTATAAACACTTAGTGTGAAAAGGAAATGACATACAAAATGTGATCAAATGCTCATTTCCTTAAGGTCCATGCATCGAAACAAAATGATGCAAATGAGACTAAAACAAAATGTCTCATACAACAATATCAACAGAATGCCATAGTCACCGAAATGTGCACAATAAATAATATATGTATGGCAAATAGAATCCATTAACACAGTTACAACTGATTACAATACACACAAGGGCTCCTACTAACTAAATACAACAGAAGACTCAATCAGGCTCATATGAGTCGCATGCTCCTGAAACACTCTAGGAGCTAAACCTTTAGTTAGTGGATCAGCTAGCATAAGCCCTATGGGTATTTGCTCTATACAAATAACAAATTACATAACTTTCTCTCTAACAAATAGGAATTTGATATCAATATGTTTGAAGCATGAGGAGCTCCTAGTGTTACGAGAGAAAGCAACTGCTACAGAATTATCACAATATATCTTCAACAGCTTCGGAATGGAAAGAACAGAATCCAACCCTGAGATAAAATTCTACAGCCATATGGCCTGACATGTAGCCTCACAACATGCTACATACTTTGCCTCCATAATTGAGGAAACTGTAACTAACTGTTTCACACTTTTCCAGGAGACAGCTCCTTATGCCATCATAAATATAAAACTAGAACTGGATTTTCGATCATCTGGACCACCTGCATAATCAGCATCGGAATATCCGACCAAATCAAGAGTGTCAGAACGCTGATATGTCAAGACAAAGTCTTTAGTGCCTTAAAGATATCTCAGCACTTTCTTTGCAGCTTTCCAATAATCTAATCCAGGATCGCTCAAGTATCTGCCAAGTACACCAACAATGTAACACCCCCTGACTCGACCCGAGTGGATCGACCTAGGTAGCGCTACCGGGTTTTTAAAACTTTACTTAATTCACTTTATAAATTTCAACCAAGTGAAAATTACATAACTTATAGCTTTAAAATATGTTTCTAGTGAGCCCATCAAAATTTTGTTTTTTTTTTAAAAAAAAAAATTTCGGCAGAGTTTCCTTTATTTTTCGGATTTCCCAAAACCTGTTTTAAATAAAACAAAGATAATACAATATACTTTCAACACTTCTATTTCCACATTTCAAATCAATGCGCACTCTGCCGTTTAATGTGACTTCCAAACAGTTTCAAATAAAACATATTTAATTAAGATTTACAAACATTTGAAAAGAATATAAATCATAAAGCAATTATTATAAAACATACATACACATGTCGAATTACAGATTTCTGTATATGCATGCTTCACTAAATACAATATACAATTTCAAATTCAAGTATAACTACTCAAAAGAAACTGTGACTCTGGACCTTCAAATTTGCTGTTACTTCTTCTCTATTCTTTGTTTCCCCTTGTGTCTCTGATACCTGCGCGTGATAAAATCAACGCGCTAAGCAATAATGCCTAGTGGGTATACACTTAACTCAAGTATCAAAATCAAATATCATTTCATAATAAAAACATTTTAATTTTCATTATTTCATAATATTCCACTACGATCATATAAAAACATTTCAATCTTTAACTTTCTTACTGAAATAAGTCATATACAAACAATTTTATAAAAACATCTAAATTCAATCAAATAATATAAAATTCAGTTTTCAATTCTTTTATAAGCATTTTATTTATTCTGTAACATTTTCTTTATATAAACCTCTTATTCACTTTCGTTCTCTCTTCTGATCATACACTCATCATACATTTCTATATCTGTACATCAGTGTGACGTTCACCTTCGGGATTCGCCTAAACTGGACCAAGCCAAGTTTGCCCCGAGAGATGTAACTGTCAGGAATGTCAGTACAATATCCATCTCCGGGATTCGCCTAAACTGGATTATACCAGGTTTGCCCCGCGAGATGTAACAGTCAGGGATACAGTGCACTAGCTGTCTCCGGGATTCGCCTAAACTGGACTCAACCAGGTTTGCCCCGCGAGATGCAACAGTCATCACTATCAGTACAATGGCTATCTCCAGGATTCGCCTAAACTGGACCTTGCTAGGTTTGCCCCGCGAGATACAACAGTCACGGATACATTGAAATGGCTATCTCCAGGATTCGCCTATACTGGACTATGCCAGGTTTGCCCCGCGAGATGCACCAGTCATCAATATCATCAGTACAATATCTATCTTCGGGATTCGCCTAAACTGGACCTTGCCAGGTTTGCCCCGCGAGATATAACAGTCATCAATATCATCAGTGCAATATCTATCTCCGGGATTCGCCTAAACTGGACCATACCAGGTTTGCCCCGCGAGATACAATAATCATCACTTTATATTCGTTTTCCAATTAATCAACAATAATTTACGAATCAAAAGGAAATTCAAGCATCAAAATTTGCAAATAACATTCGTAATACATAATTCAAAAATTTCCTATCAAATCCTTCTGTTTCTTTCGAAATAAACAATTCTTACTCTCAAATCTTAATTTAATACAACAAATACAATTTCAGACAATATTCACAAAACATATATATTTGATTATACGATTTGTTTCATCCAAAATCTCATTTCAATGAAATCAAAATACGTTTGAATCAAAATATTCGAATCAAGAAACGTATGAACCTATATTTAGCAAATACTCAAAACAAATCTCAAATTCAACTCAAAAACACAAAATAAAATCACAAAGGTTTCGAAAAGGAGTATACACCTTCCTGGTTTCCGTTTTTCTCACAGTTTCTCTTCTGAATTTCCTTTTCCCTTTCTCTTTCCTTTTTCTCTTTTCTTTTTCTTTCTTCTTTTCTTCTTCTTTCTCTTTTCTTTTTCTCTTCCTCTTCTTCCTCTTCTTCTTCTTCTTCTTCTTCTTCTTCTTCTTCTTCTTCTCTCTCTTCTTCTTCTTCTTCTTCTCTTCTTCTTCTTCTTCTCTCTCTTCTTCTTTTTCTTTTCTTTCTTTCTCGGTCTCTCTCTCAGTCTCTCTTCTCTCTGTTTTCTTCTTTTCTGTTTTCTTAGGGTTTTCTGCGACAAATTATTTTTTTTATAATTTTTCGGTCGTCGCGACCTGTGGTCACGGTGACCAGGTCGCGTTGCTCTCTGGAGCAACTCCACCGCCTTCATCGCGATCACCCATCGCGATACCCTGGTCGCGATGCTCACTGCCAGGATTTTCACTTTTTCATCACGAGCCAGTCATCGCGATCTGTGGTCGCGGTGACTGGTCGCAGTGCTCACTGCCAAGAATCACTATTTTTCATCGCGAGCAGCTCATCGCGATCTGTGGTCGCGATGACCAGGTCGCGATACTCACTGTCTCAGTTTTTCACTCTTCTCTTCACGCATCATTTCTGGACCGTTCCATCTGGTCCACCTGGAAACCATAAAAATAAACATACTTTTAATTACGTTTTACACCTCTCAAATCACAAAATTTATATTCACATATTCAAAATTAATTTCCTCGAAATTTGGGATGTTACAAACAACATAAGCAATGTTAGGACTTGTACATATTTGAGCATATATCAAACTACCTACAACTGAGGCATAAGGAATTGACTGCATTTGAGCTCTTTGTTCATCATTCTAAGGACACTGAGATCTAGCAAAATTGTCACCTTTTGCAATAGGGGCCTTTCCAGGAGAACATGATTGCATATTAAACCTACTCAAAACACGATCAATGTATGCTCTCTGAGACAAACTAAAAACACCTCTGAATCTATCACGGAGAATCTGAATCCTTAATACAAAATGGGCTTCTCCTAGATCCTTCATATCAAAATGACATGATAACAGGTGTTTTGCCTCAATTAGGAGGTCAATATCATTAGCTGATAGTAGTATGTCATCAACATAAAGCACAAGGAAAATATAACTACTCCCACTGACCCTCAAGTATATGCATTGATCAGCAACATTCTCCTTAAAACCAAAAAAGGTGACGACCTGATCAAACTTCAGGTACCATTGCCTAGATGCTTGCTTAAGTCCATATATGGATTTCTTAAGCTTACAAAACATATTTTCCATACCAGGAACCACAAAACTATGAAGTTGTTCCATATACACTTCTTTAGCTAGATTCCCATTTAAAAAAGCTGTTTTCACATCCATCTGATACAGCTCTAAATCAAAATGAGCTAGCAAAGCCATAATGATCCGAAAAGAATCTTCGGTTGAAACGGGCGAGAAGGTTTCCTTATAATCAATGCCTTATCTTTGGCTAAATCCTTTAGCCACACGCCTTGCCTTATATCTTTCAACCTGACCTCTGGCATCCTTTTTGGTTTTATAAACCCATTTATAACCAATAGGTCTATAACCATTTGGTAGCTCTACCAAATCCCATACACCATTATGATACATAGATGCCATCTCATCATGCATGGCATGTGTCCAACTAGAAGATTTAGGTCCATTGATGGCCTCCTGAAAACTAGTAGGATCAGAAGATAAACTAACATCATAATCATGTTCCTGCAAATAAACAACATAATCATCAAAAATTGCAGGTCTCCTTATCCTCTGTGATCTCCTTAATGGAACAACATTCACATTATCATCATCAACCATCTCTTCAAGTTCAAGTGTAGGTGCAGGAATTGGAGAATCTGTATTAATCATGAGTTGATTACATTGTGGCAATCTCATTAAAGGAACAGGTACAAAAGGCATGGGAACAACCACACGTTCTTCTCTAAAAACAATATTGCGGGGCTCAGAACTCCCACTGTCATGATCATCCTCAAAATATACAACATGATCAGACTCAATGATTCTAGTAGTATGGGAAGGACAATAAAACCTAGAACCTCTTGAGCCAATGCAATAGCCAATAAAATGACCACTGATAGTTTTCTGATCAAGCTTCCTTAAATGAGGATTATAAGGTCTCACTTCTGCTTTACAGCCCCATACATGGAAGTGATGAAAACTTGGCTTCTTGTCTAACCATAATTCATAAGAAGTTTTCGGAACATATTTACTAGGAACTTGGTTTAGAATATAAGCTGCAATTCTTAAAGCTTCCCCCACAAGAAATTTGGTAATGTAGAGTTACAAAAAAGCATACACCGCACCATGTCAAAAAGAGTACGGTTTCTTCATTCTACAACTCCATTCTGTTCAGGATTACCAGACATTGTATATTGAGCTTCAATACCACAATCCTGTAAAAAAACATGCAAAAGGTCCAAGATTGTGCCAAATTTCATCATATCTCTCATAATACTCACCACCCCTGTCTAATCTTACTGCCTTAATTTTCTTACCCTTTTGAAGTTCAGCAGCGGATTTAAAAACTTTAAAGGTATCTAAAGATTCAGACTTTTCACGAATAAGCTCCATATGACCATAACGATAATAGTTATCAATTAAGATGATGAAGTATTTATATCCACCTAAAGCAATAGGTGTAAAAGGCCCACAAATGTCAATATGAATGAGTCCTAAGACTTCTTAACTCCTACTAATCCTGTCATTTCTGATTTTAGTAGTAAGCTTCCTTTTGACACAATCAACATAAGTACCAAAGTCAAAAAAATCAAGATTGTGTAGGATACCATCCCTGATGAGCCTTTCCATCCTCGGTCTGGAAATGTGACCCAAATGTTTATGCCACAAAATAGAGGATTTTTTATTAATGCTACCACGTTTAGAGCGCACAATATTATGCACAACATGCACAGTAGAAGAGGATTGAGTAAAATTAGGAATCAATTTTATCATATATAAGCCATCATATAGAGTACCAGAACTAATATATACATTGTCACGATACAAAAATATTTTCCCATCACCAAAATGAAAAGTATAACCAGCCTATCCAAAAGAGATACAGATATCAAGTTTCTCATAATACTAGGAATATATATTGTATTGTTTAATTCCAAAAAATAGCCTAATGACAAATGCAATATGGTTACTCCAATGTATTCAGCTTCGACTTTGACTCCATTCCCCATATTTACAAGTATCTCCCCTTCTTCCGGCTGCTTCTCAATTCCTGTAAGGAATTGGTTATATTAATACTAGCACCAGTTTCTAACCACCAAGAATTAGAGAGAACATTAAGAAGATTGGATTCAAAATAGACAAAAACTAGAGGCATATCTTTCTTCACTTTCTAGTCCTTAAATTTCTTATAATCTGCATTTTTGTGCCCAAATTTTCGACAGAAGTGGCACTTACCTTTGAAGCTTTGTGTTTTGAACCCAGAATTTGTGCTTGAGCCAGTTTAAGGATTGTGCTTTACGACTTTCTTCTTCTTTTTAACAAATCTTTTTACCAATATTACCTTTAAAAAGACCCTTCTTAGAAGCAGTGCTGTCAAGAGTCATATTCAATGCAGAATGGGATTTTCCAGATTTTAAAATTTCTTCTTCTTGAATAACGATAGTACTCATGGTACTCAAATCTCATACTTCCTTCTGGGTATTGTAACTGGTATTGAGGGCATCAAACTGAAAAGGGAGAGATTCAAGCATTTGCCATACAAGAAATTGATGCCCCACTTGAACATTTATTTCTCTCAACTTATTATAATGGTTAGTCATCCTCAAAATATGCTCACGCACACCACTGATCCCATCATACTTGGTGGTAGTGAACAACCTCATGTGGTTAGATATCTCAGCTTTATCAAATCTAGTATATTGTTTCTTAATAGCATCCATAAAAACTTTAGCATTACTACAATCTGTTGGAACACTTTTTCTAATTGGTTTCTCTATAGTAAACTGCATAATTATTAAACAGTTTCTATTTGAATGCTCCCAGCTTTCATAGAACTTTTTGTCCTCAAAAGAGCTCTCAACAGTAGGTATATGATGTGGATTTACTCTTAAAGCCAAATATAGGTTCATAATACCCAGAAACATGGAAAGAGATTCATACCACTCATCAAAATTGGAACCAGTTAAAGTTTTGATGGCAGATAATTGTAGAGACATTCTCAAATTATGAAAACCTGGAACTATAAAACCAAATAAGAAATAGTTAAGCATGCAAAAAACATTATCATGCTATCAATATAATTTCTTATTTTCCATTTATCCAAATGTCCCACAAGTAAATACTGAGATAAAGCAAAATAATTGGATATAAGACTTAAAATGACCAGTCACCGACAGGATAAACAAAATCATTAAGTACAATATGTCCAATTAAATTCTTTATCATCCTAAACATATTTTCAAGTAATGACTAATCGACATAGAAAAATCACCACTAGTACGTATCTTGGTAAAAATAAAATTCACCATAAAATTGTATAATATTAACAATAAAATTTTCAAAACCAAGAATAATTCATCATTACATGTCCCACAATAGGTAAGTACAATATCAATCAAAATTGATAGTTTTGATATTTAGTGATATTCATACAATTAAATGATATTAAAAGGAAAAACAAATATACCATAGTTACAGAAAATGGTATTTAGAAATATTGAATTGTAAAGTAAAATGGGAATATAAAACCATATATTTTATCCTCTTTATAATTCATTCAATAATTATATTTTTCTTTTTTTTTATTTTAAATGGGGTGTGAATAGTACCGGACCAACAGTCCCTATCCAAATATATGAACAGTTTGGGCCAGACCAATGAACAGTACTCTATCCAATATTGGGTATTATTATTCTGGGCTAATAAAAAAACATAATAAAGGGCCAAAAATGTAGGAGAAAAATATAACATTAAAAACCTGTTTGCCCGAACAGTGAAATCCCAACTCTTCCCAAGGGAGGGACATAATCCAACCCATTAGTTGCCCTTACCACCCACATGCACAAGCCTTTTCCACCTTGCAGAGTGCCCACCCTTGAGCTGAGTCCCATGATCAGTATTCACTTCACCTAGTGAGGTGTCATTACGTTCCAAAACCTGTTTGCCCGACCCATTACACTGTATAACTCCAGCCTTTATTTTTTACCCTGCATGAAGGCATGCATGAGATGGGTGACCCACCTCATTACTAATTGGATCCACATATGTACCATGACAAGTATTTATTTTATTGGAACTTAATGGTCCCACCACATCAGCAGAAATTGGAGGATCCCCACAAGCATCCACGTCACCCACATCTTTCACCGCAGGACGTTGTATGTTATTATCATATAATGGAGAATTGCCAGCTGCTCCTGAACTTTCGAACCCCATATCACGTAGTCCACCTGCCCCGCGTGAATGTGAGGATTGCTCTACATGCTTCATTTTTGAAACCGTTGAAACGCTCATATCACCTGAATGGGACAACGACCGGGAGATTTTCTTACTTGCCTCCTCATGCAACTGCTTTCCAATCAGGGCCTTGAACCGCAGATGATTATTAGCATTCGACAGATCCTCCGACGATTGTCGTTTGTCTTCTCTAGAGTATTTATTTTGAAAAAAATTTCCTGGATTCGAAGCACGAAACAGGAACCAAAATGCTGCTCAGTACTAACACCAGATGCCTCCACTGATGAGGTATGGGACATTCTCTTAATGAATGCCCAAGCAATCCACAACAAAAGCAATATTCGGTTAAACGCTCATACCTTAATAATAAGATCGTTTCTTCTCCTACTCCGGAAAAATCCACCTGAATACACCGTTTGAGAGGCTTGTTTAGATCGATTTCTATTCGAACACGTAGATTTTTTCCCAGAAAATCGCCAGATTCTCGAAGATCAACGTCACGAACCACCCCAATCTGATTCCCTAGAAAGGACATTATTTCCTTGTTCATGCATAGTAAGGGAATGTTGTGAATTTGAACCCAAAACTCAGCATTATCAAACAACATATCTTCTAAAGCCCCATCAGTATAAGCCTCGGACAAAACCAACAATATGATTTATCAAAACTCCATGGTCCATTAGCCATCACCATTCGACGATCAACCTGGTTTTGAAAGTGAAAAGCAGAGATGTTTCCACTAATTAATTCAATCTCCACCTGCTCTTTATTCCTCTAAGTTTTTGGAAGAATACTGCGAAAGGCATCCCGATTAACTTGTTTGTTAACCAAGAGTTTCCCAACGAAACAAAGTCCAATTTCCGTTAACCAACTACTCGGAGTTTATCAACCAGAACCGCCACCGGCCCATCATCAGTTGACAATGACAATTGCTTACACAACTTCACAATATCTTCTGGATTCATTTTCAGTCGTACCACCAAAACCTCAACTGCATTCACTAGGAATGGAACCTTGGGTCACCAGACCCCCCACTACTTCCACCTTAATCATGTTTTCAGAGAAAACTTAAGAAAAAGACATACCTATTTGAAAAAACACTTAACTAGTGATACTATTGACTGATGAATTTATTCAAAGTTTGAAATTATTTTGTTAGTTTATTATTCTAAACAATATTAAAAGTAAACTATAGTGCAGTATCCGTATTGATGCGCCTAATGCACTTGATCATTTGCTTGCATTTGATGTAAATGTAATCAAAAACTTCATTTTTTTTTAATTTGATTTATTTTGAGACCATTTATTTTAACAATTTTAAAAATAAATTATCAATATTACTTTTGCTAAAATTATATTTACAATAAATTATATTTGTTTAACATAATGTTAATAATTTTATTTTACTCAATATAATTTTAAGGGCAAATTATAATGGAATACCCTGATATTTAGTCATATTGTAATGAAATTGTACTTTTACTTAAACTACAACGGAGTATCTCGAAGAATTATTAATTTGGTCCTTAACGTAGTATAAAATATCACTTTTTGATATGTTTTACTTTTTTAACTCATATGGCCCCTAACTTTTTTTAAATACATCAATTTAATCTCTATGACTAAAATTTTGACGATCAAACCTAATATAAAATATAAATTGATCATTTTACGCTTTTTTTAATTAAATTATTAAATTAGAATGATGTTATTACCCTTTAACTTTTTAACTACTTTAATATTTTGATATTCCAATAAAATATTGATGTATGTTATACAAATTTAAAACTTTTTAAAAACACTTAAAAGGTTTATATAATAAAATAAATATGATGAATTTATTAAAAATAAAAAATAAATATAAAAATATTATAAAAATTTGAACTATTTTTACATTTGAACAATTTTAGCTATTTAGATAATTCAATAAAAATTTATACATGTTATAAAAACTTAAATTATTTTTAAAAAATACTTAAAAAGGATTAAATAAAAAATAAATATGATAAAATTCATTAAAAATTTAAAAAAATTCAAAAAATTCAAAAGTAACATCATTTATTAAAAATTATAAAACTCAAAGTTTAGTTAAAAAAATAAAATGTTAAAATATTATATATACATATTTTAGAGTATATTATATAGTATATATATTATAAAAATAAGATATAATAATAAAATTATAATATATATATATACATATTTATTATTATATTATATTATAAAAATAAAAATATAAGAAATTGTAATATATATAAATTTATTATATATATGCGTGCGTGCGTATGTGTTTGAAATTATTAAATTTTGAGTTTATAATTAGTATTCAATTTTAAATTTTATTTTATTTTTAATAAATGGTATTACTTTTAAGATTTTTTAAGTTTTATAATATTTTTATATTTATTTTTTAATAAATTTTATCATATTTATTTTATTATTTAATCCTTTTTAAGTGTTTTTAAGAAATTTTAAATTTTTATAATGTATATCAATTTTTTATTAGACTATCGAAATAAAAAAAGTAGTTAAAAAGTTAAAGGGTAATAACATCATTCTAATTTAATAATTTATTAAAAAAAAGTAGAAAATGATCAATTTATATTTTATGTCAAGTTTGACCGTCAAAATTTTAGTCATAGAGATTAAATTGATGTAATTTGGAAAAGTTAAGGACCATATGAGTTAAAAAAGTAAAAACAGATCAAAAAGTAATATTTTATAATACATTAAGAACCAAATTGAAATTATCTTAAACACTCCGTTGTAGTTTAAGTAAAAATACAACTTTATTATAATATAAATAAATATAAGGACATTCTATTGCAATTTGCTCGAATTTTAAATATCTTAAAAACAATTGAGAGAAGTTTTACAGTTCTGCAACTTACTATATTTAAACTAAAGATAAAAGATCGCCATAAAGTATCTAATGGTATTTTTTATGGTTTTAAAATAACATTTATATAATATATAACAAGGATACTACTGGTTTAATTCTTTTAATAATATGACATAAGTTACACATATTATATATAAATAATATGAATGCTAATAATACTACATTTGATAGAACAATACCATTAGTATTTAAGGTTTAAAAATAAAAATAGAACTAAAATAAATAAGTTTTTAGATTTCTTGTGAAGTATAATCAACTTAGTTTTGCTTAAGGTTTTGTATATAATTTATATATGGCTTATTTGTTTTATCCAATGCTTGAATGCAAATATACATATTGATTTGACTGGACATTTTTCGTTGATATTATTTTATACTTGAATCCTCTTATATTTAATTATTTCCGTTTCTGATGCATTTGAACCAAACTAAATTTTATGATTAAATATTTTTTTGCATGGAGTGACAGTTTTGTATAAAAAATATGTATATATAGTTTATTAATTAATAATTGAATTAATTTTTGTAACTCTATTTTTTTTTTTTTTGCCTTTTGTTATTTTAAATATGAATTGAATAAATATATGCACTTTAAATTGGGTCTTATGTAACTTTGATATAATTTATTTAACTTTTAAGTTATTCATTATTATTTTTTTTTTTTTTGTTTACAAATTGAGACAATAAAGATATTGGAGGATGAATATTCCGAATAGAGGCAGCAAACAAAAATGTAAAACATATTGAGGCTAAAATGAATGGTTTTTGAAATCCCAACTTAAAGAGATTGATGAATTAAAATTTCAGTTTGGCAAATTTTTGGTTATGTTTCAACAACAATTTTCAAATTCATCTGGATTTTCGTAGTTTATATGTTTTGTTAGTGAATTCTATATTATTTTTTTATAGCTTAGAATATTTTTTAATTCCATCATGTGATTAGATTGACGATTCTGTATCGATTATTATTATCCTAATTTCTTATAATATTAATTTTCAAATATTAAATATTATATTTACTTAAATTTCATTTAACAATTAAAATCACATAAATATTATATATATATATATATATATATATTTGTACATGTTTAGTTTTTCTTCGTATATAAATTTGTAAATTTAATCATAAAAGTTAAAATTTTTTACATTTTAATTGAATATTAACATTATTATAAATATAACCATTAATTATTATGTCGCCAATAAAGTAGAGACTAAAAAAGTAATAAATTGAAATGTCACTATGCATGCATATAGTAATACAAATTTAATATGATTAATTATCACTAAGTTTATATAGTGACACAATTTTAATATGATTAACTGTCACAAAGTTTGTATATTGTGGCACAATTTTTAGATGATTAATTGTAACTAAATTTGTCTATAACGATAAATTTTTCTAATGGTTAATAGTCACTAAGTTTATAAATAGTGATATAATCTTTAAACAATAAATTGTCACTAATAATGTGTAAAGTGATAATTTTTTAAAGGGTAAATTGTAATGAAGTACCCTGATGTTCGGCCGTACTACAACAGAATCATGAGTTTGACCTTAATTACACGTTAGTATCCTACCGTCAGTTGACTCAGTCAAAATTAACTGTTTGACCATGTTTAATATATGAAATGATAAAATTACCCCTAATCAAAATATAAAATAAAAAAATAAAAATTTAAAATTTGATGGACGGTGGAGATCATTTTAAAAAAATAAAAAAATAAATTTAAAAAAAAAAGAAACTATTATAATGCAAATGAAGTGAAAATGACCATATTACCCTTTTAACTACCGGTTGACCGTTAGTTACGGTTAACTCTAACGGTCAACCAATAGTCAAGGGTACTAATGTATAATTAAAACTAAACTTACGATTTCATTACAATATAACCAAACGTCAAGTTACTTCATTGTAATTTGTCAATTTTTAAACAGTTTACTATCACTAAGTTTATATATATTGACTCAAATTTTATTTTGTTACTTATTAAGATCGACTAATATAAAATATTATCACTAACTATAATGACAAGATAACTCTAACTGTCACTAATACTTTTAGTGATAGGGGTATCAGTGACACTTTTGTAGTGATAATTTTTTTTGTTACAATGTTGATATTGTAACATATTTTTCTTTTCTAGTGGCAATTTTTTTTTCTCTGTAAGTAAATTTGCTTGTAGTGAATCTGTAAATTGATAAAAATTTTATATGATTTAAAGCAAGCACTAAAATTATGGCATGAGAAATTCGATATGCGGTGATAGCAAACATATTTAAGATCAACAAGTGTGACAAACATTTTTATGTTAAAAATACAGAAAAAATGGATATGTCATTTTGTGTCTTGACGTTGATGACATGCTTATTGATGTAAGTAATATAAGATGATCAAATCTACCAAAAATATAAAATGAATTCAAGATTTGACATGAAAGGTATAAGACTAGCGGATGTAATATTGGTATAAAAATCTCAAAAATATTAACTGGTCTCATTCTAAGCCAGTCACATTATGTTGACAAAATTCATGAGAAATTAAACAAAGATAACTCTGGAGTGTCTAGAACACCGGTAGATATGAGTTTACACTTATCCAAGAATAAAGGTAGGAGTATATCTCAACTAGAATATTCTAGAATAATAGGAAGTCTGATGTACTTAATGAGTTGTACAAGACCAAACATAGAATCTGCAATTAGTAAACTGAGTAGATATACGAGTATTCCAAGGGCTACAAGCTTTTACTCTTTTAACTTTTTATATTTTAACAACTTTACCTATTTGAATAGTTCAATAAGAAATTGACAAATGATATAAAAATTTAAAATAATAAAATAAATATGAAAAATTATTAAAAATTAAAAATAATTATAAAAAACTTTTAAAAATCTTAAAAGTAATATATTTATAAAAATAATATAAAATTCAATATTGAATACTTATAAAACTTAAAATTTAGTAATTTAATATGCGTGTGTATATATATATATATATGTATGTATGTATGTATATATGTATACATACATACATATATATATATATATATATATATATATAGTAAATAACGCCTACCTCCCATGAGGTTTGCTCAGGCGGAGCCAACTTTTGAGTTTATTGATAATGATCTCTCCTCTTTTGGATTTGTTCAATTACAGGTGGAGTCAACTTTTAGCCAACTCTTTAGGTTTTTGATAAAGACCTCCCCTGGTCAACTGTTACATTTAACTAAATTTTACAAAAGACAGAGGAAATTTTTGTCAATAAACAATAAAGTTGGCCCCGCTTGTAGTTGAAAAAACCTTAGGAAAAGTCCATGCAAATAGCTCATATATATATATATATATATATATATATATATATATATATGTATGTATGTATGTATGTATATATAGTGCCCTAGTATTTGGTGTCATAGATTTGGATCTTCTTTTCTCTTTACTACTGCGATAGACCCACACCCAATGGTGGTCAGGTAAAGAGCTCTGCTTTTCTTTTCTTGCTTGTATATCTGATTATGAATTATATCAAGGGTAATTATTAATTTGGTCTCTAACTTTTGTGGAATTATCAATTTTTTAACCCAGTTTCGTTTATTGGTACTCTTGGGCCCTTAGTTTTCGTAAATGTATCAATTTGGTCATTCTAACCAATTTTTTAATAATCAAACTAACTGAAAATGTTAAAAAGACAATTTTGCCCTTGACTCTATTTATATTAGTTAAAATTATAATTTGACCCTCAAATTTTAAAAAATATTATTAATAATTAAAAAGATAATATGATCATTTTATATTAATTTTTTAAAAATAAAATTTTAAAAATTTTAAAAAAATTAAATGGATCTCCCATTTAAAAATATAATTTAAATTTTTTTAAAATACTTAATGAGGCAATATGAAACAATTTTAAAAAAAAATTTAACTGTTTTTAAATTTTTAAAAAATTAATATAAATGATCATATTACCCTTCTAATTATTAATAATATTTTTAAAAATTTGTGGGTAAAATTAAAATTTTAACTCATTTAAATAGTGTCAAGGGTAAAACTATCTTTTTAATATTTTTAGTTATTTTGACTGTTAAAAAATTGGCCAAAAGAACCAAATTGATACAATTATTAGAACTTAGGGTGCAAGGGTATAATAAACACAATTGCGTTAAAAAATTGACGATTCCTTAAAGTTAGAGACCAAATTAATAATTGCCCTTATATCAATAAACAAAAAGTTAGGCATAATTTTATGGAAAAACAAGGCACCCCTCTCAGGTGTGCGCTTGTTGGGAATTCTATTCAATCAAGCTCAAAAATCCGAGACTACTGTAAACGTTAAAAGTAGTGGTAGTTCAGAATAGGGGGCTTGTACCACATTGCTGTACCGTTGAATTTGTGAAAAAAGAGTTAATATAGGTGTTTAATGTAAGAAAATATATATATATATATATATATATATATATATATATATATTTGCAGGAATATTAAGAGGGCTTTATGATGAAATATTTGGGATAATTGCAATAAAGTAGCATGACATTTGACTATATTGCAATGAAATTATGAGTTTAGCCTTAATTGCATATTAATACCCTTGACTAACTGATTAATTGCACGTTAGTACCCTTAACTAACTGGTTGATCGTTAGAGTTGATGGTCAACCAATAGTTAAAGGGTATTTTGGTCTTTTTAACCTTAATTTATTTTAAAAAAATAAAAAAATTTATAAATTATAAAAAAAGTTAAATAAATCTCCACCGTCCATGGAGATTATATTGATAAAAAAAATAAAAAGAATTAAAATAAAAATAAATAAATAAATTCAAAATAAAAAAATATATTTTTGGTTGCATTGGAGCTGCTCCATCGCAACTCAACCCAGAAAAAAAAGAAATTTTTTTTTTTTACCCAGATCTCCATCAATGGGAGCAGATCTACTCCCATTGATGGAGCAGTCGCTCTATCGCCGATGGAACACTGCTCCATCGGCTACGGAGCAGCTCCATCGCAGTGAACCCAGTTTCTGGGTTCGAACGCGAACCCAGATTTCTGGGTTTGCGTTCAAACCCATTTTCTGGGTTCGCGTTCGAACCCAGAAAGAAAATGGGTTCGAACGCGAACCCAGCGCTTTCGAACCCAGATCTGGGTTCGAACGCGAACCCATATCTGGGTTCGAACAATTTTTTTTTTGTTGTTGTTTTGTTCTTGATGTTCTTGGTGGAGATCCAATCTGGATCTCTACCAAGAACACCAAAAAAAAATTTTAATATAAATTTTTTTTTTAACTTTTTTTAATTGTATGATTTTTTAAATTTTTGTTTTTTAAATGTATCTCCACCATCCATCAAGATTGATGGATAGTGGAGATCCATTTTTAAAAATTTTAATTTTTTAATTTTTTTTAATTTTTATTTAACTTATTTTTTTAAAAATAGGGGCAATTATGTCATTTTACACAAAAGTCAAAGTCAACCCGTTATATTTAATTGGTCAACTGGCGGTAGGGTATTAATATGCAATTAACGCTAAACTCACGATTTCATTACAATATAGCCAAACATTAGAGTACTTTATTACAATTAGCCGTGAAATATTTATAATATTAGTTTTTTGACAAATTCAAAGCTTTTCGGGCATTCAATATATATATAAACTAAATAATAGTAAAAGAGATTCCCTTAGAATACTTGAATCTCAATAGCTAACTTTATAAAAAGAAGCAAGAGCGAGTGAGTTAATGGGACCTTATTTTTTATTTGTGAAGAATGATGGGAAGGTCAGATATGGGTTTGAGGACCCCAAAAATGGAACCATTCAAGGTCTTTCCAGTCAAATGGAAGACTATATTTATTTCTAATTCTATTGTTGGATTGCTTCCTCTGCCCATCACTATTGTTTTTCCTTTTCCCTGCCAACGTCAAACCAATTCAAAACCAACAATTTAATTCTTCTAATCAAATATCAATTTAATCTATAATTAAAACAAATATGTTTAGAAGAAAAACAAATGACTTTTACATTCTTCTAAAATATTTTTTTATTTTTTATTTTAGGGTGAATTGCAATGGACTACCATAACATTTGACCATATTGTAATGAAATCGTGAGTTTATCCTTAATTACATATTAGTACACTCTTTTAGTTGACTTGATCAAAAATAAAAGTTTGATCAAAATTTTTATCTAAAATGATAAAAATACCTCTAGTTAAAATAAATAATATTAATTATTAAAATTAAAAAATTAAAAGTTAAAAAAATTTTAAAATTTTAAAATGGATAAATCCATTTAAATTAATTTTTTAATTATTTAATTTTTTTAATTTTAATAATTAATATTATTTTTTATTTTTTAATTAGAGGTATTTTTATCATTTTAAATAAAAATTTTGGTCAAACTTTTATTTTTAACCAAGTCAACTAAAGAAAGATACTAATATACAATTAAAACTAAACTTATAATTTTATTATAATACAGTCAAACATTAAAGTACTCAATTATAATTTGCCCTTTATTTTAAGACAGCACCGAATAGAGAAATCTGCTGCCACCTGCTAAATCTAGAAGTGTGTCCTTTCTAAAATATGGGGTTAATGGCGGTGCAGTTCAGAGTTAGCTTGAAACATGAAAATTATATGGGGAAGTACTTTTCTATTAAATAATTGTTTTAAAAACGTTCCAACTACATTTTATTTCACAAGGACATTTTTTTAAGTTAAAATACTATATAATAAAGAGTAAATAATATCTATCTCCCTTACGTTTACTTAATTACAGATGAAGTTAATTTTTAAATTTATTGACAGAGATCTCCTCTCTTCAAGGTTTGCTCAATTACAGGCGGAGTCAACTTTTAACCAACTTTTCAGTTTTTTGACAAAAACTTTCCCTGGTCAAGTGTTACATTTGATCAAATTTTACTAAGTTGTTTGTCAATAAAGTTGACTCCTCTTATAGTTGGTAAAATTTCAGAAGAAATCCGTACAATTAACTCTATAATAAATATAAAGACATTTTTTGATGACATTTAAAAATTCAAGGAGAATATATATATATATATATATATATATATATATATATATGGACATACCAACTTCGTGGCTTCTAGGGCTTCATTAACAAAAGGTGCAAAGCCAGTACATTGATTCCTTTGATAAGTTCTGAAACAGATGTATCTGATTCTTCGGGATTTATAAAATCAGTCATTCAAAAACTTATCATTTCTCCTTTTTCAATGGGTTCTTGTCCATCCTTGAATTCAAGCTCCATTAATGGCCTGCAAAACAAAATTAAAGGAAGATGGATGCGGCTAGTGCTTGGGTATTGTCAAAAGGACTTACATTATCAAAAACCCTTTTGAGTACCCATATTTTTTAGTGTGTGATTGAAATTGAATACAAATGATTTTTATAACAAAAAGATAAAAACAAATAGATAGATACCCCAAGTCCAACAGCAACACTTGATCCTTTTTGAACATTAAATTCCTTCCACGCAGCCCCAAACCCAGTTGATAATCCACAAGAGATGAAATCAGCATGAGAAAGAGGTATGCTTGAAGTTTGGTGGGAATTTTAGGCATAAATTGGTCATTCCTGATGTGCAATTTTCACTATATTCTTTGCACTCTCCAATTTAGGTTGGAATCACAACGTCTACTTCTTTTACTTGTTTTACTTCCTCACCAACAATCTCCACCACACTGCAATTCCAAATGCATAATCGATCACAATATGTACTTCTAAAAAGTAATACATTATTATTGTCTGTTTTATGTGCAGATTGTCCATATACTTTTTCCCTATAAACATTATATCTCAGCTATTAGATGAATTTAATGGTTCTAATATATATATATATATATATAGAGAGAGAGAGAGAGAGAGTAATGTTTTAATGCAAATCACTTAATGTCCACACCTTAATGAAAATTTATGAGTTTTGATGAGATTTTTTGTACGGATATTTAAAAAACGAGATATGATTGTGGAACAAATTTTAAGAAATTTTAAGTTCGGGAACTACTTTTTCTTAAATTTTTAAGTTAAAATATTAAAAAAAAATGGGGAAGTATAGGAAAAATTGGAAAAAGTAGTTTTCGTATTTTATCTAGCTTTTTTTATACAAAATATCTCATCAAAATTTATTAAATTTTCGTAAATATGTGAATGGTTTGGATATAAAATGATTTGCACTATAGAATTATCTTTTATGAGGACTGTTGGCATACAATAAAAAATTATACTTTTATAATATGTATATATTTAGGGAACTAAATGCGTGCTTACCCAACACCTTCATGCCCTAAAACACAAGGGAATAGAGGCTGAAATAAAAAAAAATTTGACGTACTCATTAAAAAAAATTGGAGGAGATTATTGAACAACTTTCTCAAAAAGTTTGTTTAAATGATGCGTAAATTATTAAATGATGTAGTATTAACAACTCAAATATCATATTATTTAATTATAAATTTTAACAATTTTTTTTGTACAACCTAACATTACTCCTTTAATATATGAATAGATATATGTTGATAATTAAAAAGAAGGATTAATTGGTACTAACAAGAGGGTATCCTTAGAGCATAAGATGTCATTATGACAAACATTTGCATAAAGCATTTTAACTCTAACTTCACTTGATTTTGGAGGCTCTACTTTTATTTCTTCCAACTTCCATGTCTCCTCTTCTCCCCCGCAAACAACAGCTGCTATGCCACCCATCCATTTCCATTATTATTGAAACTATATATCAAAAACAATTTTATACACCAACACAATCATATATATATATATATATATAATAGAACTGTTTACCTTTGCATGTTATGACTTGTGATTTGTTGCTTTTCGACGTTTCAGACACTGTAAAGTGTAAACACTGAATGATGCTGAGATTTTCAGTTTAGTGTATATATATACACACACAAATAGATATTGACAAGTCAATATTCCGATAACGCTCCCACAAAATTAAATACCCTATTATTGTGAAGATATATACTGATCAAGATGATAAGCAAGTCAAGAAGCAAGTCAAACGCAGGTATTAACTCAAAGCAAATCAAAAGGTTCACAATGCAAGAAACAGCAAACAAACCATGTGCAAACCCAATAAGGTTTGCACAGGTCACAGTACCAAAGCTCACAGCACCAAGGCACAAATCTATTATTGTGAAGATATATACTGATTAAGATGATAAGTAAGTCAAGAAGCAAGTCAAACACAGGTATTAACTCAAAGCAAATCAAAAGGTTCACAATGCAAGAAACAGCAAACAAACCATGTGCAAACCCAATAAGGTTTGCACAGGTCACAGTATCAAAGCTCACGGTACCAAGGCACAAATCTATTGCACAGGTCACAGTATCAAAACTTACAATACCAAGGTACAAATCTATTGAAGTATAATGACCATAGATAACAAATTGTGTCTTTAGCATAAATCCCCAACAAGAATAACAAACTGTAACAGATTTGTAACTGAAATAGTTACAAATCTGATCGTTAATTTTATGTATATAAATAGAGAGCTAATCTCTCATTTCTGTAATGTTGAAGAAAAACTGAAAACAAAAATAAAAAGAAGAGTCCGTTCACTTACAATAATGGTGATTTCCTCTTTCATATAGCTTGTACTTCTCGTCTGATGATCTAGCCTCAAGAGCTCCATTAGAGATATGCAAGACAAAGAAAGAAGAAGAACATGTGTTAGAGAGATATGAGAATGAAGAGAGAAGAAAGACAAACATTATCTCGGTGTTGTGTTTGACTAAAGAGTGTGAGAAAGTTTTCTAAAGCTGAGTTAGTTAACAAGGAGAGAGAGAGAGAGTTAGTGCTTGTAACTTGAGTTAGAAGTAGAGTTAGTAAATCTGAACAAAACGGCATAGTTTCTCTTGGTATCAGAGCTTTCTAACCAACGTCAATGGCTTCTTCCTCTTCCAATACCTGTCTGCAACCTCAGCAACCTCAGCAAACTCAGCAAACTCAACAGTCATCAAGTATGGATTTCTGTTCTCTAGCTAAAACCTTACACTTTAATCTTCCTATTAAGCTTGATGAAAGTAATTACATATATTGGAAAACACAAATAATACCTGCTGTTAATGCTTTAGATCTTAAGAATTTTATTGATGAAACTAAAACTCCACCAAGTCAGTTTATTACTGTGCAAGTCAGTAATGGAAATGGAGGTGTTAGAGTAGAACAACAACTAAATCCTGAGTATCAAAAGTTGAAAAAGTCAGATCAGATTTGTAACACTCCCTGACCCGACCCGACTGGATCGACCCAGGGAGCGCTACCGGTTTCAAAACTTTTCTTAATTTTGTTTATAATTTGAAAACCAAATAATTTATAAATTAAAATCTTTTCTAGTGAGCCCATCAAATCCATTTTTAAAAATTTCAACAGAGTTTCCTCTGTTTTTCTGATTTTCCAAAAACCTGTTTTCAACAAAAGTTCAAAACAATATAATTTCAACACTTCAAAATCAATTTTTCAAACATGTGCGCACTCTTCCGTATAGTGCGACTTCCCAAACATTTCAAATAAAACAATTCATAATTTAATATCTACAAACCTTTGAAAACAAAAACATAAACCATAAAGCAATTATTTACAAAACATAAATATATAACATTTACAAACTTTTGTATATGCATGCTTAACTGAATATAATATACAAAAGTATTAACTACCCAAAGGTATAGTGACTCTGGTCCTCAGTCTGCAGCTACCTCTTCACTCTTTTCCTCCGCTGGTATCTCTGTTACCTACGCGTGATGAAATCAACGCGCTAAGCAATAATGCTTAGTGGGTGTACACTAAAATAAATTTCAATGTAATATAAAACAATAAATCTAAAATTCATAAATTCAGAACTACATATAAATAAACATTATATATATATTTTGAATACTGAAACTATATAAAATAAAATATTTCAAAAGTTCCAGGGTTTAAATCTCAATAGCATTTCTTTATTTCAATATTCAAATTCATAGTTTTCAGTTCTTAATTGAGCCTCTGATACATATTACAGGGTTTACAGGACTGGATTACGGGTTTACAGTCGGTTTTCCATTTCAAAATGAAATGGTATCCGTATATTCATAGTTGGTTTCCCATTTCAGAATGAAATGGTATCCGTATTTTTCACAGTCGGTTTTCTATTTCAAAATAAAATGGTATCCGTATTTCACAATCGGTTTCCCATTTCAAATGAAATGGTATCCGTAGAATCATCATCATAATCATTAGGAATATCGGTGCAGTACTGCTAAATATACCCAATTGACATGTCAATTTCCTATATCCATATTTCCCTATACATATATCAGGGCCTTTCTTCGATATTACAGATTTTCTAAATCATCAAACATGCTCAATAAGTCCAAAATCAATATCAATCAATATGTATAGAATAAGATATTAAAAAACATATAAAGTGACAGAAATCGATACGTAACCGTAAATTTCAAAAATTAAAATCAATAAATTCAATATAAATCACTTTTATGTAATTCAAAATCATTTTCAGTGAATATTCATAAATCAATTCAATTAAGTCGTACGAAAATTGTGTGTATACCAACCTGGATACCGTTTTTCCGACTATTTCTTTTCTGAATTTCTTTTTCCCTTTTTTCTTTTCTCTTTTCCCTCCTCTTTTCCTTTTCCTTTTTCTTCTTCCTTTTCTCTTCTTCTTCTTCCTCTTCTTCTTCTTCTTCTTCTTCTTCTTTCTTTCTCTTCCTTTCTCTCTCTTTTCTTTCTCTTTTTCTTTCTTTCTTTCTCTTCTCCCGTTCTCTCTCTTTCCCTTTTCTATTTTCTGGATTGCTTCTTCCTGAAGCTTCCACTGCCTTCTTATTTTTTTTTTATATAAAAATTCGGTCATCGCGACCTGTGATCGCACCACCTAGTAGCGTTGCTCACTGGAGTGATTTCACCACTTTCATCGCGATCAACCATCGCGGTGCCTGGTCGCGATGTTGATCGCGTTGCTCACTGCCCAAAATCACCATTTTCACCGCGAGCTGCTCAGCGCGATCCCTGGTTGCCGTGACTGGTAGCGGTGTTCACTGCCTAAAATCACCATTTTTTCACCGCGAGCGGCGCATCGCAATCCTTGGTCGCGGTACTCACTGCCAACTTTTTCCTTCTCTTTCATTCATTATTTCTGGACTGCTCCATCTGGTCCACCTGAAAAACTTAAAAATATACATACATTTAATTATATTTTCCACCCCTCAAATCATAAATACTATATTCACATACCCAAAATTAATTCAACCATACTTTTCATATTTATTTGAAATTAGGGATGTTACAAGCTTTTATTGTTTTGGTTGATTTCTACACTAAGCCAAAAAGTAGTAAGACAAGTTACAAAATGTAAGTCCTCTCTTGAAGCATGGACAAAACTCCAAAATCTGTATTCTCAAAAGTTTATGGCAAAAATATTAAACCTAAGGCAGCAACTGCAAACTACGAAGAAGGGCTCACATTCTGTGAGTGAAGTACTATGAGCCGCAAGAGAAGAAGTTTCATAACGTGATCTATTGTTGAGTCTTATGTATGGAGTTGGGCATGAGTATGATGCGGTTGTAGTGTTCATCTCATCCCAACGAAGTACTATGAGCTTAGAGGAAGCTCAGTTCCTATTGCTCATGTATGAGCAAAGAATTAAGGAGTTAAACTCACCAAGCAGTTTTAGGGGACCTACTGCTAACTATGCAGCTAATAGTACAAGAGGAGAAAATTCAAGAGGTTTCAATAGATATGGTTCCAGAGGCAGAGAAAGAGGAGGTCGTTTTGGTGGCAGGAAGCTTTACTGTCACCTTTGCACAAAGCCTGGGCATCATGAATTTCAGTGTTTCCATCGGTTTGATCAACAGTTTGTGAGACCACAATCTCCTCAGTATAATAACTCTCAAAAACATGCTGGAAATCAAGCCTATATTGGACAGACTTCACAACAGTTTGGATAGACATCATAGCAATTTTCTCAGCCTCTTGATTAAGGAAATCAAGCAACACAATCAGGTTTTTATCAAGATACCTCTCCTCCTGTCAATTTCAATCAGCTACAAGCTAATTTCAATAAACCTCAAGCTTACATGGGAGCCCAAGGAGGAGGACAGATTCAGCTTGGTTTGTTGACAGTGGAGCAACAAACCATATAACTGCAGACCTCAACAATCTATCTCTTAAATCTGAGTATAAAGGCTGTGACAGGTTGGCTGTAGGTAATAGGCAATTTCTTCCTATTTCTAATGTTGATTTTTCTCTTGTTAATTCTCATACAAATGCTTCTAAGAGGCTGAATCTAACAAATATATTGCATGTGCCTACAATAACTAAGAATCTCTTAAGTATCTCTAAGCTAACAAGAGACAACAATGTTATTGCTGAATTTTCTACTGATAAATGTGTGATCAAGGATTAGAAAACTAGCATGACCCTTCTCCAAGGAACTGTTAGAGATGGACTATATCAATTGAGACTTGTTGACTCAGTCTCTCCATCTAAGTAAGGCCTGCAGACCTCTGTTTTTCATACAGCTTTAGATCCTAGTGTGGGTTCTATTGGTTCTACTTGCAGTTTTGTTTCCAGCAACTTCAATAATTGGTCACCTCAGCTTGCTGCCTATGCAGCCAAGGTTCATTCCTCTCTTTGGCATGCATGGTTGGGACATCCAACTCCTTTGGTTTTAAAGAAAATAATGCAGAAATTGTACTTGCCTTGTAACATTGCTACACTTGATTTTTGTGACTCTTGCAAAATGGGCAAGTTATATAGACTACCTTTCTCTCAGTCTATTATTTCAGCTAAAGGTCCATTAGAACTTGTCTATAGTGACATTTGGGGACCAGCCCTTATTGTATCTACAGAAGGCTATCACTAATATATAGCATTTGTTGATGATTTTACTTGTTATACATAGCTATTTCCATTAAAATTGAAGTCGGATGCATTAAATGTTTTCATTTTATTTCAAAAAAGAGTTTAATTGCAACTAGTGTGAGAATCAAATGCTTACAAAAGGATATGGGAGGAGAGTATTTGCCCTTTGTGCCATATCTTTCTTAACAAGAGGTACAAGTAAGGTTCTCTTGTGCTTATATTCATGCACAAAATGGTGTAGTGGAAAGGAAGTATAGACATTTAGTTGAAACAGGGCTAACTTTGTTAGCTCATGCAAATATGCCTCTCACATTTTGGTTTGAAGCCTTCTCCACAGCCTGTTTTCTAGTGAATAATCTTCCAACTTCTTTTCTACAATTTCAAGCTCCGTTTGAGAAGCTTTTTCACAAGGCACCTAACTACAATTTTCTACATACTTTTGGGTGTTCAGTTTTTCCTTATCTACGAGATTACTCTAAGAACAAGCTTGATTTTCACACAACTAAGTGTGTGTTTATAGGATATAACCTAAATCACAAAGGATATTGTTGTCTCCATCCTAGTGGCAAGGTTTTTATTACTTGTCATGCTGAATTTAATGAGGTGGATTTTTCTTATGTGCAGCTATTTCCTTCAACTACTGATTCTAGTTCTAAAGCAGCTCCTTCAGTTCCTATTTACACTATTGTTGATCTTGTGACCCCGATACAGCAGTCTCATCATGTGCCTTCTGAAAATTCAAGGGATCCTATTAATTCTACTGCCTCGACTCCAGTCAGCATCATGAAGTTGCTGCCTCTGATTTCAGTTTTACACAGCCAGCTGTTTCTCCTCTACCTTAGCTTAATGTGCATCCTATGGTGACTCGATCTAAAAATGGTATATTCAAACCTAAGGCTTACACTTCTACATGGCATTTACCTGCAGTTGTTTTAGCTGAAACTGAGCCTCAGACTGTTAAAGAAGGCCATGCAAGATGAATATTCAGTTTTTCTTCATAACAAGACCTGGTCCTTGATTTCAGCTACTTCATCCATGAATATTGTTGGATGTAAGTGGGTCTTTAGGACCAAATTTAACCCCGATAGGACCATTCTCAAGCACAAGGCTCGGTTAGTGGCTAAGGGGTTTCACCAAACCCCTGGTCTTGATTTTGAAAAGACTTTTAGCCTAGTTGTAAAGGCTGCCACTATTCGTGTTATATTTGCTATAGTTGTGCAGCAAGGTTGAGATATCAAGCAAGTTGATATCAACAATACTTTTCTTAACGGTGATTTGACATAAGTTGTCTACATGAGACAACCTAAAGGTTTTGAAAGTTCAGCTCACCCATCTCATATGTGTAGGTTACATAAGGCCCTCTATGGTCTCAAACAAGCTCCACGCAGTTGGTTTCACAAGCTGCGAGCAGCCCTCATATATTGGGGTTTTGTTAATTCTACAAGTGATGTTTCTCTCTTTATTCGTCGCTATAGTAGCAAGATTATTTTTCTTCTAGTATATATTGATGATATACTCTTGACAGGGACAGATTCTAAGGATATTCAGCAACTTATTAGCAAGTTGCATGCCACTTTTACTTTTAAGAACTTAGGTTCTGTGAGTTATTTCTTGGGTTTTGAAGCTCACCGTGATGGTTTGGGGTTGTTTCTTACACAAACTAAGTATATTAGTGATATTCTCAAGAAAACTAATATGCTTGATTGTAAACCTTGTGATACTCCTCTAAGTGCAAGAACAAAGCTAACTGCTAATGAACCTTTTTTTGAACCTATACTATATAGGAGTATCATTTGTGCTCTTCAATATCTCTCTCACACTTAGCCCAATATCTCTTTTATTGTTAACAAGCTCAGTCAATTCCTTGTAGCCCCTACTCAAGTGCATTGGCTAACTTGCAAACGGGTGTTGAGGTATCTAAATGGATCTATTACTAGAGGGCTATGGTTTAAGCAAGGTGCAGCTGCTCTCACTATTGAAGCATACACCGATGCCGATTGGGCGAGTTGTCTTGATGACAGACGGTCTACCAGTGGTAATTGTTTATTTTTTGGTGGCAATCTAATTTGTTGGAGTTCGAAGAAGCAACCTGTTGTTGCTAGGTCGAGCACAAAAGTCTCAGGTTGTTACTGATGTTATTTGGTTAAAGTCTCTATTGGCTGAATTGGGGTTTCCTATTTCCTCTTCAGTAGTGGTTTGGTGTGATAATATGGGTGCTAATGCTTTGGCCCTCAACCCGGTCTATCATTCTCGCAC
This sequence comes from Xanthoceras sorbifolium, assembly GCA_003430845.1. NCBI lineage: Eukaryota > Viridiplantae > Streptophyta > Magnoliopsida > Sapindales > Sapindaceae > Xanthoceras > Xanthoceras sorbifolium. Next base: position 25,805,213 of record CM010615.1, read on the forward strand.
GAAACATATGGAGATCGATATTCACTTTATTCGTGAAAAGGTTGCCTATAAGGAAATTGAACCTAGGTATGTGCTTACTGAGTTTCAGGTGGTAGATATACTTACTAAAGGGCTGACTACACTACGTTTTCAGTTTTTGTGTTCCAAACTTAACTTAGTTGATTCACCATAGTTAAGTTTGAGGGGGGATATGAAGATATATACTGATCAAGATGATCAAGCAAGTCAAGAAGCAAGTCAAACGCAGGTATTAACTTAAAGCAAATCAGAAGGTTCACAATGCAAGAAACAACAAACAAACCGTGTGCAAACTCAGCAAGGTTTGCACAGGTCACAGCATCAAAGATCACAGCACCAAGACATAAATCTATTAAAGTATAATGACCATAGATAACAGATTGTGTCTTTAGCATAAATCCCTAACACGAATAACAAACTATAACAGATTTGTAACTGAAATAGTTACAAATCTGATAGTTAATTTTATGTATATAAATAGAGAGTTAATCTCTCATTTCTATAATATTGAAGAAAAACTTAAAACAGAAATAAAAAGAAGAGTTCATTCACTTGCAATAATGGTGATTTCCTCTTTCATATAGCTTGTAGTTCTCGTATTATGATCTAGCCTCAAGAACTCCATTAGAGATCTGCAAGATAGAGAAAAAAAAAACATGTGTTAGAGAGATCTGAGAATGAAGAGAGAAGAGAGACAAACATTATCTCGGTGTTGTGTTTGACTAAAGAGTGTGAGAGAGTTTTCTAGAGCTAAGTTAGTTAACGAGGAGAGAGAGTTAGTGCTTGTAACCTAAATTAGAAGTAGAGTTAGTAAATCTGAACAAAACGACATAGTTTCTCTATTATTTCTTTTTCTTTGTACGACTGCTTGCGATATCATTTACAACTACACATGACCAACCGCATCTACTACTGAATTAGTTGAGGTAATCCAATATTTTGACTTCAAAGACATAATAAACTACTTCGAAGACAATCTCTTTCCTTTAGATATCTTCTTTGTTAGTATCAATCACTCTATATCCCCCTGAATATAGATATTATCTTCCTTTAAACTTTATTTAATACATACTCCAAAACATGTTTACTTGGATAAGGATCACAAATATAAACAATACAATTCATGCTTTTAACCCGTACTTCAAAATGTGTCTCCTTTCGTAAGGATCACGGACTTTAACCATAGTATTCATTCTGTGATCTATTGATTTTGGATAATCAATAAAAAAAAAATGGTAAATTCTAATGGGTTACCTTGATATATAAGTAATTACAATCAAACCGCACTTTTACTTTAATTACAACTTAATATTATTGACTAGCTGGTTAACCTTCAAATTTAACTGTTGACTGATCAAAATATATGAAATGTCTAAATTACCCCTATATATTAATTATTATGATAATTTTATTTTTAATTAAATATTTAAATAATAAAATAAATAAAATTTAAAAACTTTTAAATAGATCTCCACCGTCCATTAAGATTGACGGACAGTGGAGATCATGTTGAAAAATATATAAAATAAATAAATTTTAAAGAATAGAAAAAAGAAAGCGGAGATAAGATCTCCACCCACCAAGAACAAAAAAAAACCAAAGCTATTCATTTTTTTGGTGGATGGAGAACCAATCTCCAAATTGAATCTCTACCTTATTCAACCCAATTTTTTAATCTTTTTTTTCTTCTAATTTCATCTTTTTTATTTTTTTTATCAACATGAACTCCATCGTCCATCAATGTTGATGGACAGTGGAGATTCAATTAAATTTTATTTAATTTTTTTTTATAAAAATAAGGAAAAAAGACATATTACCCTTCTGACTACTGGTTGACTATTAAATTTGACGGTCAACCAATTAGTTAAGAGTACCAAGTTGTAATTAAAGTAAAAATGCGGTTTGCTCACAATTTATGCATATATCAGGGTGCTCCATTACAATTTGCCCTAAAAAAAATTAAGAATTAAACAAATTAAATCATTAAGACATTAACACATTTAAATATATTTATAATAAATTATTTTTGGTGCTTAAATGTATAAATTAAGAAAACATGAAAATCATGTGATTGATTTCTTGATATTAATCAGGCAAACAATTCATTACCATATGGAAATTTATGATTCCTAATTTATTTGATCATACATAACATACAAATTGGTTTTTAAAGGGTAAATTACAATAAAGTAACCTAATATTTTCATTATGTGCAATTAAATTGGATTTGAACAAAAAAGTACCATTGCTATTTGACCTATTTGACTCAACTTTAACGGTTAGGTTGTTAAAGTTGATTGGTCAAATATGGTTAAATGACTTAATTGGGCTTCAATTAATTATTTTATCCATTATTGTAATTTAAAAAATTATAATAATTAAATAAAATTAAAATGTAACAATAAATACATTTACAATTAACAAAAAGTTAAAGATTTTGTTTTACGGAAGTTTTTAAAAGAAGTTGGAATTATTTGAAAAGAATAAAGAAGCAAAAAAATATGAAGAGATCTAGGATAAAAAAAAAAAAAAAAAGGGAAAAAGATCAAGTAAAAATCTTCTATGGAGGAGATCAGTGTGATCTCCATATGGAGATATCACTAAAGGAGATCTTGGCACGATCTCCTCCAAAGCTTCAATGGAGGACATCTCTACTACCCTTATGACACTTACTAATGGTCGTTAGTTTAAGGGTACTTTTCTATTGATCTAGTTGTACCTAATAAAACTATAAGGATATTTTATTGTAATTTATCCTTAATTAAATAATCTTTCTTTATGTTTAGAATTTAATTATTAGAAAAAGATAAAATACTTTACCACATGAATATTTGCAATTATTAATTTATTTGATTATGCATAAATACATAAATAGTTTGATTTAACGATCTTCCTTTTGGATTAATATTTGATTAGACATGAGAGTTTTTAAAAAGAAAACATAAACAAAATGCAGTAGGAGGTAATTAAGCTAGTTCAGTTTCTATATATTACGATTTTTATTTTTTATTTTTTATTTTTTTAATGATCTTTAATCCTTCTGGCCTTCTGGGACTCAATTTTTCCTAATCCCTAGTCCCTACAAACAAATATCATCCACTTTGAGAGAAAGGCCTTGAGGCAACTGAATACATAATATATCTTTCATTTAATTCACCCTATATAACATAAAGAATAAATGTGATTAATTACCTAAAATACATTATGTGATTTGAATAAAAAAAATTATACATTATAGACTTTCTCTTGTTTTGAGGTTTTTTTTTTTTTTTTTAATATACCACATGTATTATAACAACTCCAATTTAAAATGTTTTCAGGCTAAATGAGCTTTTTTTTTTTTCACCAAATTATATTAAGGGTTGATCTCTTATTTTGAGTTTAGACAGATTCTATGACCCTTTGAGGAGGAATTGTACTCACACCGTTAAGGTTTGGCATGAAACTGCTAGACGAGAAAGTTAGGTTGTTCTATAATAGCACCCTTGGATTTAACTGCTTAGTTAAGAATACTCACTTTAATTTGTATAATGTCCAAAATGCTCAAACACGGAAGGTGATAAACTGATAATTAAGAAATGATTAAACATTACTTATTCAATTTATTATTATTAAAAAAAACTTTATTGATGTCTAGATCATTTTGAAATCATATTGACTACTCTACTCGACACACCATCACTTCAGAAGTCATAAAAAGTTAAAACAATTAGCTAAAGAATATTTTGATTTATTTTAATTAAAAATTTTAGTCCTCTGAGTAATTTTGACTAGCTAGGGGTATATTAGAAATATAAAATGTTAATGATTATCAAGAGTAAATAAGTTTTTTTTGTTGGTAATGCTCAAATCCTATTAGACTTGCTTGCGCCCAAATCAAATCCAGTCCAGTCCATGCCTCAAGAACCTTAACCGTAGGGTGGGCTTAACAACTGGCTTGATACTGTTTATTCGGTTCGGCTTGATTCAAATAGTATCAGGCCTTGATCTAACCTAATATGTGATTGGACTTTAAAATTTTGGCTAGACTGACCCAGTCCGACCTTTTGGACACCTCTACTTCGATAATTGCTCCATATTATGAATGTGATTGTTAACCGATAAGCTTTAGCGATCTTCCTTATGGTGTGTTTGGTGGTCGGGATTCGACTGAAATTGAATTAATTCCAGTCCAATTCTATATTTAGTTGTGGCACCCGATTGGGGGAAAAATCCAATCGGGTGCCACTACAATTTTTTTTCTATTTTTATCTTATCTTATTATATCAAATTATTTATATATAAAATATTAAAACTAATTTAATATATTTTATTTTAATATTAAAAAATATATATTTCTATATTAATTTTAATTATTAATTTAAACAATTTCTTAACCAAACTTATTTTAATTTTAAATAATTTTATTTTTATTAAATTTTCATTAATTGCACATTGTATTAGACATAAAACACAATTATTTTGTGAGGCGAATTGTAATAAAGTACCCTAACATTTGGTCATATTGCAATGAAATCGTGAGTTTAGCCTTAATTACACATTAGTACCCTCTTTTAGTTGACTTGGTCAAAAATAAAAGTTTGACCAAAATATTTACCTAAAATGACAAAAATACTTCAGTTTAAAAAAAATAATATTAATTATTAAAATTAAAAAAATAAAAATTAAAAAATTTTAAATTTTTTAAAATGGATGAATCCATTTAAATTATTTTTTAATTATTTAATTTTTTCAATTTTAATAATTAATATTATTTTTTATTTTTTAACTAGGAGTATTTTTATTATTTTAGGTAAAAAATTTGGTCAAACTTTTATTTTTGGCCAAGTCAACTAAATGAGGGTACTAATGTGTAATTAAAGGTAAACTCACGATTTCATTAAATATGGCAAAACGTCAAGGTACTCCTTTGCAATTCGCCCTATTTTGTGTCTAATCCATACAACACCAAACAAGGTATAATATTTGATAGTCCGGTGCTTTTGTATCCCTTTTAACATTTTTTTTATATTTTTAATATTTAAATAGTTAGTATAATATATTTTATTTATAAATAATTTTAAAATATCTAATATAAATAAATTTAATTATTTAAAATATTTAGATTTATTTTAAATGATTTAATTTTCATTATAAAAAAATTAAAAAATAATTTTATTTTATGTAAAAATTAATTTAATCCGATCTAATTTTATTCAATCTCATACTACACCAAACAAGAGACAATATTATTTTTAGTCCATCCATACCATACCAAACACTGACCCCATTTGGTGTACGGAATTAGATTGAATTATTTTTTGGGATTAAATTGGATTGAGATTGAATTTGATTAGATTAAATATAATATTATCTATTGTTTAGTGTAAGATAAGATATGACTAAAATAATCAAATCCTATATTTAGAATGATTTGGGATTACACTAAAAATAATCATGAAATATTTATTATATAGTAAATTATAACTAACTTTAATAATTTTAAATATAATTGGTCTATTAAATAGAGAATTAGAGATATATGAATTGTAATTAAATTAAAATAAAAAATAATTGAATCAAAAGCATAAATTTATTTTAAATAACAAATATAAAAAAAAAGTTATAAATTCAATTCAATTTTATTAAAAATCATGATAAAAATTTATAATTTCATGAACAAAATTCCACTTTAATTTTTTTTTTAAAAAAACACGCTATTAAAAGAACAAAAAATATACATATCAATAATTATTAATTTTAATTTTATTTTATTTTTACATTTTAATTTGTAACATACAGTTATAAATTTTGTCAATATAATCATTGCAGATATGTAGTTTACAAGTATATTTATGTAACCTATATTTGCTAATAATGGGAAAATAATTATCTATCTTACATCAATTATGGTAGCCAAAATTGTTACTATTTTTGTAATTAAATGCTGACTTCGTATGAAAGTATTTCAGAACAAACATCACTTTTAAAAAAACTGGGGGTGGGGGGAGGACACCATTAAATAATATTAACAGACACTCTTAATATCACCAGATAATATAAAAAAGAGTTCATTGCATTTTACAGCAAATGCAATATACTTTGCAGCATCATTATTGTTATACGAAAAGTTGAAATATATATTTGATTCAATTTGCTATGATATACTATATACAAAAATTTGATGAAACTAATAAAACCTTATTATCAACTATAGTTATGGTTACCTATATGAAAAAAATAAGTCAGTGGGATTATACTTACCAAATACTTCCACACTTAGAGGTCATTTGGTATAGTAACTAGTCTAAAAAACTAGTAGGCATCAACCTGACATGCTTCAAAATAATTCAAAAGTAACTATTATCACATATACATCAGTCATCAAATTCACCCTCAAGAAGTTCCATGATAATTGAAATTTATCCTCATTATCAGATTTCCTTAAAGATTTTTGCCATTTCTGATTTCTGCATAAACATTTTCATTACTGATACTTGGTCCACGCTACGAATGCTCATTTTCTGCAGTTTATGAGTTATTCGTTCGTGTTCATTAGCTTTTTTGTAGCTAATATTTGACCAAACTCCTTAAAAGCTTCAGTGGTCTTATCAATTACTTATTTTATAACATCAGAAACTCTATTCATACTTGAAGCTATTGGATCTGTTGATCTTGAGTGTGATCTTCATCTTTTCCTATATAAAGGCTGAGATGCAACTTGATTTCCAAGGAGGCCAGATTGATTTTGGTTCATTGACGTTGGTGAGAAGCTTTCAAGTATCTCAAACTCATTGTTAAAATAGTCTCCTTCTCCAAAATCTCAGTCTGCTAATCATGAGTTTGTGCCACTTTTCTAATATCACGTTCCTTCCCAAATATATTAGCTGACCTTTCATAAAGTGGAAAATGTTTGCCTTTGAATCCTTTTGCCTACTTTATGGTGTTGTAAGGAAAAAAAGGAGACCAATAGGCATAAAAGAAATATATGAAAAAGTATGAATATGGTTGATTTCTAAAATATGTCTAGTTATGGTTATATATATATAGCTTCCAATAACTATAACAAAAATCAAGACCACTTATCTAGTTGTAGAGCTTATCAAACAAGTTTCATGACATTCACATTTTATGATATCTAGATGTCAAATTGCAACTGCTGAGATGACTCCACAAATAATATTTATTTATCATTATTCTTTGGATATATAAAAAAAATTTAAAAATAATGAAAGCAATTTATATTATGCCAAATGTAAATCTAACCTGAACGTAGGATTTCCATCAGGGATATTCCAGGCCGAGCGAAAGGACCAGTAACCAACTCTCCTTAGCAAAAAAGTATCTCTCCTTCCAACGACGTTTGTTTGTCGTGAAGTCCGTAATGAGATGAGGTCTATTTGGTCGAGCGGAAGTTAGGTATCGCCCTGGCTCGTCCTCATGGCTCTTCACATAGTATGAATGAAGAAAGTTCACCAAAACGTGAACGACCCAACCCTTTCCCTCGTGAAGGACCTCAATTATAAGAAGAAGAGAAGTCTCAAACCCCATTGGGCATCAACTGACATGGGGCCCATGTCGAGCATGTTGCTAGAAGCCAACGCGAAATACGATACGGAATGGGAACCTCAAGCCTTGTCTAAAAGGCAACTCGTTGGAAACAGCGGTCCAGTCGTAATCCGACGAATCCGTACGCTCGTGCCGGTTTTTTAGGCAACCTGAGCTCGGCCAGGACTCTGGAATCCCGTTACTGGAATATCTGATTCGTAGCATATCAGAATCTGTTGAGGCACGGTCTCAAGGTTAAGTTCTCACAGCCAAAAAGCTCTCAGCCTACCATTGAAGACACGGCTCCACTTATCGACGCCTCACCTACACTAGCTCCTTCGGTCGCGTCATCTACTACCCCTGGTCGCGGGGCTCATCGAACTCAAGGTCTAAGTTTATCACCCTAGTGGCCGTTACCATAGCAATAGGGTGGGGTTCGCCAGCTTCTCCTACCCCTCTACCTGCTAGAAGAGATAAAATCACTAACTCCGCTAAGACCGCCATCCTTTAAAATCTGGTTTGACATTGTTGTGCACCTAAGAAGAAAAAGAAGAATCTCATCAAAAGAGTTTTTATAAAACATAAGGCAAAAGCTACACACGACATAAGGACTAAGTACACGACAAAACACCAAATCAATCTAAAGGATATATCAACACTACCTTAACAAACGCACGACGATGTCATCAGAAGTCCTATAAAAGCCCTGGAATTCCCTAGGTTAAATATACTTACGCTCGACATGAGAGTACGACGAACATTTCAAACACATACTTAGTGCCTCACAGAACCCTAAAAATTATTCACTCCAAGAAATCGTCCCAGCATTCGACATCAGTATGCAAAAAATACTCTGCAGAGCGTACGACTTCGACCTTTAAAAATGCCCTAGGCGCATACACAAACAAGGTTTAACGCAAACAGTAACTTAGAGATGGATCTAGAGATGGTTCTTGACAAAAAGGACAAAACTTAAAACGCAAGTCACAAAACCACTCAAACAAACAGGGCATGACAATAAGCAAAGCAACAAGAAAACACATTTGTTCATGGCAAATAAAGAAAAAGGGATATTATTAAAAAAACTCCCAACAAATTCATATACATCATTTTAACTCCCACTGTTTCAGTATTTATCAAAAACACTCATAATTTAACTATTTCATCCAAAAAGTTAGTTAATGACACCATCAACGGGTAAAATGACAACAATGCCCTTATAAATAATTAAAAACATTAGAAAATACTGAAATGTCCAGAATACCCTTAAAATCAGTGTCAAGTTGAAAAAAAACTAAAGCATCATCTAAATTCGAGTTTAAAACCATCTAAACCCATTTTAATTGATTAAAAAAATGGTTTTTGTTCGAGTTTAAAACTATCTAAACCCAGAAATGATTAAAAGCCATTTCTTGCTCGATTTTTTCCATGCTGCTATAGAGGCTGTGGAAAACAAATTTCCAGCTACCTCCGCCGAAGCTGGCTTCGCAGATTGAGGAGGAGATCGATGAGCTTTCCACCCCGAGGATGCAATCCGGCCCAAAAGAGTTCCTTCCAGTTGAAGGCGACCTACGATCTGGTTCCTCCGGTGTTGATCGCGTCTTGGCCGGTTTGGTTGAAGTTAATATGCCTTTTTCTCGATGGCTGAGAGATTCACTTTCTCTTTTTAACTGGCGTCGAAGAAGAAGGTGGAAATGACTACTCCTCTGAGTAGCTACAAGCGAGCCAGAAGCTTGTGTGAGGGACCTTCAATGGAAACCATTTCTGGGTTTTGGAAACCATCTGAAGTTTGATTAATTTTGCTATTGTTGTTGATGGAATTAGACCGGAGATATTGCTATTGTTGTTGTTGTTGGTATTGGTATTGGTGTTGTTGTAAGTGAGGGTGCTACTCGATTTGATGACTTGTTTTTGGTAGTGGATGGAATTATAGATAGAAAGGAAGCAGATTGCTCTGATCTGTTGCGGTGGTGGTTCCTGATAATGGGAAGCCATTTCCAATATGAGTGTTGTTGTAGATACTGGGGTTGTTAGTATCAATGGGTTCGACTTCAGGTCCTGGGTTCGCCTTGGCTTCAAACCCAGATAGAGCTAGGTCTCCCTTCGAACCCTCTTCTGGGTTCGAAATTGGTTTGTTCCAATTTTTTTTTTTTTTGGTAATTGATGGACGGTTTGTTAATGGAGTGTTTTTGGTTTGTTTATTTGATTTATAAAAACAAAATTGGTTTGTTAATTTGGAACCCAGAAATCTGGGTTCGAAATTGGTTTGTTCCAAATTTTTTTTTTTTTTTGTGGTTAATGGACGGTTTGTTAATGGAGTGTTTTTGGTTTGTTAATTTGATTTATAAAAACGAAATTGGTTTGTTAATTTAGATTTTTTTTTTTTACTTATTGAATTACTTTAATACCCTTAAAACAAATGGTCAAACTTAACAATTTGACTTTTTGGATGAAACAATTAATGGTAGGAGTGTTTTTGACAAATACTAAAACAGTGGGAGTTAAAATCATGTATATGAATTTGTTGGGAGCCTTTTTTATAATATCCCTAAAGAAAATAACTAAAAAAAATCAGTTCTTGGAACACTAACCTAGAAGAATCCTGGAGGAAATTGAAGAAAAAGCAAGAGAAACTTTCAAAAAGCGAAGGAAAACCTGCGAATGAAAGTACAAAAACTACAAAAGAAAGAAGAGCACGGCAAAGAGAAAGTGAAAAGTAAAAATAAAAAGTGAAACTAAGGTGAAACAGTCACTTAAATATGCCTCAAGGCAATAATCACATGGACAACACGTGGCACCAAGTGATTAGTTGCATACTGTCCCGTGCGACAATTGAGAAGACAAATCATCATTGCAGCCACACTCACTCCTCGAAACCGTATGTCTCATTTAATGCGACAAAACGTTTCACGAATCGTCACCTCGTGAGTCAATGGGGCGCCAAACGACATTTTCAGTGTTCGATCTACGACGTTTCATCTCTGGAGTAAAATGTCGCCCCCTCACGAGATGTTTTATGCTTTACCTGAAAAGTCAGCAACTATGATTAACTTCAAAAATCGCCACACGACTAGATCGCAGCGTCAATGACAATACGACACACTACTCTTATAGTTTCAGATAAAAGACTAAGAGAGTATGGAGTAAATTGTAGTGGCCAAAAATAGCCCATAGAAAACTCAAGGCTCGAAAGACGGCCCAAAAAAGGTCGAAAACCCAAGACTCACAAAAAGAGTGCTCGACATGGTCGTGCCCTCGAAGATCGTCACGATGATAATCTGATCTACAACAAAAACGGGATTGACCATCGACCGTATGACATATACCATAACGGACGACCTAAGCCTAAGGAATGTTGACCGGTCCAGTTGACATGCTAAACCATCTCCACAACATTGACTTAATTCAGCACATTGATTAAGTCAAATGACCTGAGTCAAAGTGTTATCTAGCCACCATTCGATATTTCAGGGATCCAGAATATCTCGGGGCACGACATCCCTGAATATCCGGAACAACCGTCATCCCCCTTCAGACCCCTATAAATACAAGCCCTAGGCTTCACTTTTAAGGGTCAAGCATTTTTACTCTAAAAGGCTCATTACTCTGTTCTAAATTACTCGAGCACGCAACACGCTAGCCAGCGTACGACATAGCATTCGATTCACGTCATCATCATCAGTTCTTTGCACTACCCACTTAACGCATTCTGATTAATACCAGGCGACGCGTACCATTTGATACCGCATGACATACAATCATTCCAGGTATTATTCGCCCCCTTTTTGTCATTTCACAACCATATTCGCTATCTAACTTGGGTATCGGAGACTATTTGGCTGGCACCACCTCGGTGTCCCAAATGCACGATCTTTTCAATTATTTTGCATAACGTCGTCCCCTCAATCAATCAAGCTAGACCACCAGGTTATCAAGCGTAGATTTCAGCATCTACAAATATTATATAGTTGTAAAAGTGCACATAGAACTGAATTAAAATATCTATTAATTGTCTTCCTTGATCGTTGAAATCTATTATGAATTGTTCTATTTTTGACACGATGAGCTGGAATGTGCAAGAATATGCATACTTGTTCCTCAACAGGAACCTAACAATTGGTCTTCAACCTACCAGTACCACGAAGTAGTTCACATAATGCTGTGAAAGTTCTTTTATCCTTCCTTAATTGATTCACACACTCTTTATCATTGTGGCTAATTATGCTATTTATAGAAGAGATACGAGTTGCATGACATACAAATGTGCGATTATCAAGCAATCTTTTTTTACATTTATGAGTCATCACATAATACATCATCGAACTCACTGCAGAGTTGAAAATCCTTTGTATACGGAATTGTTGTGCGATTAAGAATAATAAAATATATTCATCATCTATGTTTGGCAAGCTTAACAACTCATCTATCGACAAACAAAAATAAGACATGATTGAATGCAAGTATTCCGATAAACATTTCAGAATCTTAACAAATAGACCAAAATAATTAACTCAATAGACAATACATCAATAATATATGACACTCATTGATATTGAATGCAGATATTGAACAATACCCCTTAATATTACTACATAAAAATGTATCATAAGATATGAGCAATAAAAATCAAAATATTGAATAAAATCCAAAACTAGCATAGTTGAATCATCATCTTTAAAGCCAAGAAAACTACAAGTAGGGGTGGGCACAAAAACCATATCCAAATCGATTCGAATTGTAATTTATAGTTTGAGTCGGTTTTGGGTTTGAATTCGGTTTAGTTCGATTTTGAATTTCAAAAACCCGTTTTGAATTCGGTTTTGACAGCCCAAAACCGAATTCAACCGTTTGAACTGTCATATAAAAAGAAAAAAGAAAAACCTAACATAATTTCTCACTAACTCATAAATCACCACTCATCAGATCTCACCCGCACCGCTCTCACAAAACCACTTTGAAAAATGAAAGGTTGTTAAGAAGGGTGTACGGGTAGGTGGTAGGAAGGGTAATAAAAAATCATATTTATTTAGAACTCTAGCTCCATTTCGATTATATTTATTAAGGTATGTTGGACTGTTATTTGAATTTGTGATGTAATTTTGGACTTTTGGAGTTTGAACTTAATATTTTGGACTGTTAGTAATTTTGTTAATAGACTGATTAGCAGCTAATGGAAAAATGCATGGATAATCATATAGGACTGATCAATAGTTATTTTGGCATGTTACTTTGGACTGATCAGCAGCTAATGGAAAAATGTATGGATAATTATAAAATAAATAAGTACATAAAAATTATAGTCCAAATCAACTTGAATTCTAAAATCAATACCCAAAGGATAAACCTAAAAACTATAGTTCAAATTAGCATTTAAAACCTACTAAAATTTAAATACATGAAAAATGTCCATTAGGCCCAATAGGCCCAAAACCATATTGAATCGAACAGTATTAATTCAGTTCGGTTTGATTCGGTTTACACCTTCAATTCTGTTCGAGTCAATTTCAATTTTTGAAAACCGTATAAATTTCAATTCGATTCGATTTCACCCAAAACCATACCGAATCGAACCGTGCCCACCCCTAACTACAAGTAACACCAAATAACTACAAGTAACTTTGATTGCGAGGTTTTTTTTTTTCCCTATATAATTATGCTTCCAGAACTTGATTGAGATTTTTTTTTCTTCTGCATAAAGCATAAGATTAGAGACAAATATAGAGATTCTCCAAAGAAATTGAATAAACAAAGTACACAAACTAATATTTTTATTTTTTATTTGATTCAACAAAAAGAAAACCTAAGATTTAACACACCTTCAAGAAGATGAAAATGTATTTTGGGAGAGAGAGACGATATCACTAATGAGAGATGATGGGTGTTGAGAAAACATCACTAATGAGATAGGCTGGTTTAATAAATATGTTGTCAGCTTTTTCTAGTCTCAGGGCTGTTAGTGATAAGGGTGGGGTAGGATTTGTGTAGTCCGCTCATAGTGAGACTAAATTAGCACATGGTAGTCTGAATCTCATGTTTCAATATGTCACCAAACACAGGATAAGAAATAAAATTGTCAAATTCTGAGCTAATCTGTCGTGCCAAACATGGCCTAAGGGTAAAGAAAAAGTTTTGCTTTTGTAAATAAATATAATGTTTAGTTTTAAATGAATGAAACAAGCATTGCGGTATACATTTAGAAAAACCGACTCCATCGCTTTGATAGTGCTATTATTCTTATCAAAGAAAAAAAGTAGGTCCTCAACCTCTCTGATGGTGTCATGTAACTTGGACAAAAATCAAATCCATACAACTTCAGTCTCAAAATATCCGACACAAATGCTAATGGGAATATCAAATAGATGCATAAGAAGTTGCATACAAAGGAGATATCCATAGACAAAATGCATATTAAGGTTTAAGGTCAGAGATTCCTGATGGTAACTATACAAAGGGATTTTAAAGTTATCAAACAAAAAATGTATGTGCATATTTGCATTTATATGGAAAGAAATTACACATTAGACCTAATCAGTAAAGCACCGAGAACAAAGCTGTTGGCATGCTTTTAAATTACAAGCATGAGTGTGATACTCAATGAGGTAATAAAGTTGAAAGAAATGAATCTTCGTCCAATGGTTTTAATAGATCACCTTTAGGAAGATTTAAGAAACCGTGGACTAGAGGAAACTCATCTCTGTTTTAAATTGATAAGAGACTTTTTTGGTCTATGTATATGGACTTATTCACATCTTTTAGACACATTGACCAATTGTTCTTAGAGGTATAACTATGTTAGATCGTGTTAACATTCCTTAGAAGAAGCCTAGGTCATGCATATCATTTTGGCTTATTTTCGTCGTTAATCTTAGCATTGCATGTTTGAATGTTTATGTGTTTTTAATTTCAATTACATGTTCTGAAATTAAGTGATTTCTTTATTAGTTTGATAATTGTTGTTTTAATGTTTACATTTTATATTTAGATATTTTGTGTACTTATATATACATTTTATGTTTACATATATTATATGCTTATTTTTACTAAACAAATAAAGTTAGATATTTTTAATTTTTTTATTAATTATTAAAAATACTTTGCATTTTTTACTTCAAATAATTGAATTTAATATTAGTTTGGTTGAATACCAAGTTGAAATTATAGCATTTTCTCATATCCATTTTAGTCATTACGTAAATTTACAACAACGAACTTACATTTTGCAATTTTAGCAAAATTGTTTCATCCATGAATTGAAATTGCACAATTCCCCTTGCATGAAAAAAAGTTACAAAATTGCCCCGAAAATCTCAAAATACCCTTAATTAACACACCACCACCATCATATTAATATAATACATTTAATTTTTACCAATCAAGATCTTAAAAAAAATAACTCAACTACCTAAAAACCCTAACATCATTATTCATTCAATTTATTATCTCCTTAACAATTATTTTTATTTGGATGCATACAATTTTGGAAGAAAAATAAGAAGTGAAATGAATATATTTGTTGATTAGATTGATAACAGTTAGAAAACAAATTATGTTGTGATGGAAATCACAAGTTTTACTTTTTTGAAAGTTGTTATCTCTTCCAAAAAAAATTGTGCTTTAGATTGGAGTGTCCCGAGATACATATGTCTTCAGTCACCCCAATCCGAAGCAAAAAAATTTTCTCTCAAGTTTTCATAACTTCAAATTGATTGTTTATGAATTTTTTTTTTTTTTTTGGCTTTGGGTGGCGATCATTTATGGTTGCTTTGGGTAGGCGACCGCTTCGAGTTGCTTCAGGATGGTTCATGCAAGGGTTTGTATCGAGTTACAAGGCTTGTGGTAAATATGAAATGACATTAGGTGTGATTTTGGTGTAAAGGTAGTTTAGGTATATTGGGGTAATTTTACAACTTATTTACAGAGGGGTAAATGTACAAATGACTTAATTTTATGGGGCAATTTTGTTGACATTCCTAAAATTTTCTAAACACATGCATATTGGTTTTAACATAACATTTTTTTTTTAAAAGGAAAATTTCATTAAAAACCACTAAGGGCTAAGAACAATGGGGAGATCACCCACAACTAGCTTCAACAGCCAACTAGGGAAGAAAACATGCCAACAAACAGAACAATCTAGAGACGAGGCATGTCTAGCTAAACAATGAGCCACATTGTTACATAGATGAGGAAAAAAAAAATAGAATCAAAATCCAAAACTGAGCAAAACATTCTAATTTTTGCAACCAAACTGCCCACTTTTAACTTGGAAGTGAAAGAGTTGTTACAAAGCTGAACTACGTTAAGGGCATCCGATTCAATTGATAAGGGAATCAGATCCATGCCACCTGCCAACTTGATACCTTCAGAGATGGTCATGGTTTCTGCAACCTGAACTGAAACATGACCAGAGCAACTTACAGTAGCAACAAAACATAAATAACCCTGGGAGTCACGAACCACCAACCCTAAATCAAACTTTCCACAAGCCACATCAAAAGATGCATCGACATTCAACTTGAAGCTGCTATGAATAGGAGGAACCCACCTATTATGTTGAGTTTCACCTAAAAGAGACTGTCTGGAGCCAATACTAGAAAATCTGGGAACAGCAGCATCTGAAGCAGATAGAGCAACAACAGCTAAAGAACTACCAACAGTACCTAAAGGCACAGCAGCAGCAACTGCAGGGCAACCAGGAGCAACAATGCCTGGCTGAAAAACAGCACCAGAATCTACAACAGAAGCAGCTACATCCGAGTGCACAATAACAGCAACTGAAGATCCAGCAGCAGCACTTGCAGAAGAAAAACCAGCAGCATCAGCAAAGTCGAGCAAGAACGTGCCAGTAGCACCCCACAGGTCACTCTTCAGGCCCAGAAACTCCTCAAACAAAATCTGACCTTCCCCGCCACAAAAACCATGCCACAACCAGGAATTGCAAAGTTAAATCAACTTCAACCTCGGACAGCAACTAACAAACCCTGTATTTGAAATTCCTAAACCAAAGGTCTTTAAACAAATTAGGAATAGGAGACTCCTTCCAAAACTCCTTGACAGACATACAACCCCAAACCATGTGATCAACAGATTCAGGCTCTTCACCACATAAGGAGTAAATAGAAGAATAGACAATATTCCTTTTATGAAGAATAGCTAAAGTAGGAAGAGATTCAAAGCAAGCCTTCCAACAAAAGACTTTCACTTTACTAGATATGTCCATACTCCACAACTTTTTCCATAAAGGCAAGGGACCCGTAGAACAAGAAGCTAAGTCTTTATTTCTAATTCTCAAAACCACTTTGTAAGCGCTTTTAACCGAAAACTCACCTCATTTAGCAAAATGCCAAAGTAGGGAGTCACTTTTAAGAAAGGTACACAAAGGAATATTCAAAATAACTGTAGCTTCATCTGAAGAAAAGTGATCCCTAACCAGCCTTTCATTCCACTAACCAGGCCAAGAGATCAAACTAGAGACAGTCAAACACTCAAGCAACACTTTAGGAGACAAAACTGTGAACACTGAATCCGTAGGCAGCAATTTATCCCCACAAAAAGAGATACTCTTACCATTACCCACTTTCCACCGAATCCCTTTTAAAAGAATGTCCCTGCCCCAAAATATACTCCTTCAAATATAATAGGGATTATGACCCAAACCACAATGAAGAAAAGAAGAACTAGAAAAGTACCTTACTTTTAGAATCCTAGCTATAAGGGAAGAGGGATTACTAACGATTCTCCAACCTTGCTTAGAGAGCATGGCTTGATTGAAGGCCTCCACTGCTCTAAAACCTATCCCTCCGTTCTCTTTTGACTGACACATTTGTTCCAAGCGATCCAATGAGCTTTTTTCCTCTTTTCTCTGAATCCTCACCAAAAATCAGCATACATCCCCTGAATATCTGTTGATAAGAAGTTAGGGAGCTTAAAACAGCTCATAGCATATGTAGGCACTACTTCAGCAATCGCTTTAATCATCACCTCTCTACCTCCAGCCGAAAACAGCTTGTGTTTCCAACCCTAAAACTTCTGCCACACTCTATCCTTCACAGTACCAAAAAGATGCCTTTTGTTCCTGCTATCCATAGATGAGAGATCTAAGTATTTATCATGACATGAAACCACCTCCATATTAAGCAACACTCTGATGGCCTCCCTAAGATCCTAAGCAGTGTTAGGACTAAACGAGAGAGCTGATTTATCAAAGTTTACAGACTGGCCCGAAACCACATCATAAATCTTAAGAATATCTAATTTACATTCCTAAACTTCAGCCTTAGCAAAAACCATACTATCATTTGCAAATAAAAGATGAGAGATAATAAGGGCCGATTGAGCAACTTTGATGCCATGAAGAGCATCTCTGGACTCAGCTTGATGGATGAGAACAGACAACCCCTTAGTGCACAGCAAGAAGAGATAGGTAGATAATGGACAGCCTTGTCTCAACCCTCTCGTCGAAAGCACTTTACCTCTAATCTCACAAATTATAAGGAATGAGTATGAAGCTGAAAAAAACACATTTCATAATCAATTCAATCCATCCCGAGTCAAAACCCAAACTCTTCATCACTCCTCTAAGAAAACCTCATTCCACCCTATCATAACCTTTATTCATATCTAACTTCAAAGCTATATGACCCTTCTTACCCTGCCTTCTACCTCTCAGGGGATGCAAACACTCAAAACCTACTACCACATTATCTATAATAAGGCGCCCGTGAACAAAAGCACTCTAATTTGGGAAGATTATAGTCTCAAGAAAACCCCTCAATCTATTGGCCAACATCTTAGCAATTAACTTGTAAGTCACATTACAAAAGTTAATTGGCCTAAACTCCTTAACCCTGACTGGCACCTTAACTTTTGAAATCAAAACAACTAAGCCTTCTCTAAAAATTTCCATTGAAGCACTATCATTGAGCACTGCCAGAACGGGTAAGGGTTACCAAATACCAAACTTCACAATTTAAACAAATAAACAAAAAAATATATATATAAACAAAATGACTGGAATAGAAGATAACTCTCCCAGCCCTGCATAACTCGAGTGAGAATGTAACTTCTTGTAGCCCAAGCGCAGCGGTTGCTCAAAGGGTGGAGGCGATTTGCGCTTTCCTTCTCCGACATCTATAAAAACAAATGTACTCTAGTGGCTATCTTCTTCTACGGTGGTACCGTGGACTAGATATAGCTCAAGTGGCTCTGAAAATGTGGATGCCTCATCTCCATGTGACAAGCTCTTGCTCCCTTCCATCTCTACTTGATCAATCTCAATTGGATGTTTAATTAGTTTTTCAACTTTCAAGGCAGTCTCATTGCATTGCTTCATCCGAGTGTCCGTCATTGTCATGAATTCGACAAGCATAGCTTCCAGCGTTGACTCATTTTCTTGTTGTTTGCTCCATGAATAGTCAACATGATTGCTCTACCCAAGATTGTATGCGCTCGGGTAAGGGTTGTTCTGATCATAGTCAACATAATCCTCGTACTGCATTTGCTCATAACTGCTAGCAGCAAATGGGTTGTTCACCTGGCAATCGATACTCACATGCGACCCTCCACATAAGAAACAATTTAAAGGTGCTCTATAGTCACCACTTCCTCAATAAGATCGTGTGCCTCAAATCAAGAATACATTTCCTGTACAGAAAAAGAAAAACAAAATTAATAAAAATAAAATAGATACAAATCTAAATTAGCTATAGACCTAATCGGTATTAATATCAACACAACTAAAAGATCCCCGACAATGGCACCAAAAATCTGTTATACCTTTTTGTTACCCGCAAGTATACGGGGTCGACACAAGTAATAAAGAATGAGTAAATTATCATCTCCACAGGGATATCTAGGTATTGAATACTAAAATTAACTAAGCCTATATGTAACATCCCGGATTTCAGGTAATTAATTTTACATATGTGAAAATAAATTTTACTATTTGAGGGGGTGAAAATGTAATTAAATGTATGTTTATTTTATGATTTCCAGCGGACCAGATTGAATAGTGAAAAATAAAAAAATTGAAAACTGGACCAGAGAGCATCGCGACCTGGTCACCGCGACCACAGGTCGCGATAGCTCGCTCGCGGTGAAAAACGCAATTTCGGGCAGTGAGCATCGCGACCTCAGGTCGCGATGGCTTGCTCGCGATGAAAATGGCAAAAATCTGGCAGTGAGCATCACGACCAGCCACCGCGACCACAGGTCGCGATGGACTGCTCGCGATGAAATTGTCAAAGTTTGGCAGTGAGCAACGCGATCTCTCGCGCGACCAAGGCGCGCTCGCGACGAAGGCGGTGCGAATAGTCCAGTGAGCATCGCGACCTGGTGGCGCGACCACAGGTCGCGACGGCGGTCGCGGTAGCGAAAAAAAATATAAAAAAAAGAGAAGCTTCTCGCGGAAGCTAGAAAACAGCTGAGAAAAGAGAAAGAGAGTGAGAGGTCGAGAGAAACAGCAAGAGAAGAGAGAGTGAGCGAGAAAAGAAGAAGAAAGAAAAGAAAAGAAAAAGAGGAAGAAGAGGAAGAAGGAGAAAGGGAAAGGAAAGGAAAGACGAAATCGTAGAACCAACGAAAAACACGGATTTGAGGTAGGTGTACTCTTGTTTTCGAAATCGTTTCAAGAAGTATTTCGTTTACTTTTTCGTTTTAGTTTTCGATTCGTTTCTCGTTCTTGTTTTCGTTTTCGATTTCGTTAAAAGTTTTCGATTTCGATTTTTGTATGAAAAGTGTTTGCTTTATATGAATAATTGAGGATTGATGCATCTATTGTTTATTTGGAACTGGTTTTATGTTAGATCGTGTTTTGATCGTGTTTCGATTGTGTCGATTTTGTTAAAAATACATGATTTATACTTTTGTATGATTATTGTTGATATTCTTAAAAAAAATATATTGTGCGAAATGTATACTTATTGCATCTGATTGTGAACCTTGCTTATTGTAACGGCCCTAGGATACCTAGACATAGATATGGATATAGGAGGTTGGTATACCAGCTGGGTTTTACTGAGCAGTACTGCGCCGTTATTATTGTGTGATTGTTGTTGCGGGGCAATCTCGGACAATCACACCGATTTTAGTGATCGTTGTTGCGGGGCAATCTCGGACGATCACAATGATACTAGTGATTGTTGTTGCGGGGCAATCTCGGACAATCACGTTGATATCAGTGACTGTTGTTGCGGGGCAACCCCGGACGTCACGTTGACCCATATTCCAGTCCTAGAATGTTTAGTATTCTAGTGGGCCAGAATTGATTGAAATTGAAAGATGAACCGAATGATTCTATTGATTGCATTTATATGCTGACCGCATTATTGAAATTAAAGTGATTGAATTTGTTTAATGCTCTGATTTTGAAATTCATGTGATTTTGAAATTGACTCGAAATAAATTATATATATATTGTGGTTTAAAAGATATTTATATTGTGATTTATTTAATTGAGTTTATAGTACACCCACTAAGCTATATGCTTAGCGCGTTAGTTTGTTCTAACGCGTAGGTACCAGGGATCCGGAAGAGGCTAAGGACTAAAGAGATAAAGAGTTGCGGACCGAGTCCCAGAGATTTGTACAGTTGGGTAGCTATATTTTGTTATGTGTATATATAATCTGGAAGCATGCATATACAGGGAATTTGTAAATATGTTTTGTAAAATGTTTTGTAATTGATTATTTTATGATTTCTGTCTTTTATTATTTAAATGTAAATAGTAAGTCTGATTTGTTTTATTTTATAAATTGTGATAAAAAAAAGGCTTTGATAAGTCGCACTAAACGGCAGAGTGCGCAACTGTTTGAATATGAGATATTGAAGTGTTGTTAAAAAATTGCATTTGAATTGATTTGTGTAAAAGCAGGTTTTGGAAAATCCGAAAAACAAACGAAACTCTGCCGAATTTTTGTAAAAAGTTTATTTATTGCTATGGGCTCACTTGAAAAGGATTCCTAAACTGTTTTATGGGCTCACAATGATTGTGAAATGTAAAATGAAATTTTGAAAAGTTTTGAAAGTCCGAGTAGCGCTTCCCAGGTCGGTCCGGCCGGATCGGGTCGGGGGGTGTTACACTATATCTATTTGGAAAGCAATAACGTTTTTAAGAAGAAAATTAAAGATGAAAATACATAAACATAAAAACAAAGCAAATGACTAATATGAGAGATTAGCTAGGGTATTTGAATTCACCTAATCCATCCAATTGAGTTTCATGAAAGCACATTATTGCAATTTAATTATCAAAGTTGATGACCGTGTTTATCTAATTTATCCAAAGTCCTCTCTCGAGATAAATCGGACCTATTACCACATACACTAACATCTTATCTCTCGATGGATATCCAAGTGCATGAAAATGCATTTAATCACAATAAATACTTTATATGATCACAAAAGTAAATTAGCATATCTCTATCT
This sequence comes from Xanthoceras sorbifolium, assembly GCA_003430845.1. NCBI lineage: Eukaryota > Viridiplantae > Streptophyta > Magnoliopsida > Sapindales > Sapindaceae > Xanthoceras > Xanthoceras sorbifolium. The sequence continues at coordinate 25,827,179 of CM010615.1, forward strand.
AATTCTACCTATGGTAAACATTACATCGAGCACGTTGTGGGCGTCACCTTTCAGTCCATAACACACAACCATAATATCAATTCAATGCAGGCCATTACATTTAAAAGCATTAAGATTAATAACATCACTCAACAAATAATAATCAATCACAATAAATTAGACAATTAATTCATTCAATTATCAAGAAAAAGGTTCCATCAAAACCCTAACATACAAGTTTAAGTCATAATCAAGAAATTACAACTAAATATGTCTAACAATGATAAAAGAGAGATACAAGAATGAAAATTGAAGAAAGAAATGGATAAAAGAACTCTTGGAACGTATGAACTCTCGTCCTTTTCCAATTGTGATTTCTTCTAGCTTTCACTTTCTCCCAAATCCAAGCTTAATGTTGAGAAGATGACTCAAGGATCGAATCCGCTCCCTCTTGTCTCCAAGATGATCTTCTTCTCTCCCTTTGCCTCTCATTTTCTCTCTTGTTCTCCTTTTGGTCGAGTTTTCTAAGTCCCGACCAAACTCCATTTTGTTTTTCACGTTCTTCCTTTTATACTCGAGTTGATTAGGGCAATATTTAGTCCGCCTGCTACTTGCGCAAGTTGCGAGTCAAGTAGCAGGTCAAGTCGCGAGTGCCTCGGCCTATTTCTGGAATTATAACGCCGCGACTTGCACAAGTCGCGACCTAAGTCGGGGGTCTGCACACTGATACGAAAATGAGCATAACGTCATCTAGAAAAATAGAAATCACGAACCGTAAAATTTTCCAGAATGTAGACATTTAGACCTTTCCAGAAATATAAGGATCGCAACCCAATTCATTCAGTGGAATATATGACGGCCTCTGAAACACGACAGCTGTGCACTAACAATTCTTCAAATATTTGATTTAATCCACCAAAGTTCTTCAATTAAGCACAAAACCTTTTTACCTGCACACTAGAGTAAAACATCAAAAATAACCGATAATTACCCGGGAATGGAACAAAAGTAGGTAAAGATAGGTAAAGACGGAGGTCCATTTTTAATCAAGAAATGAAGCCAACAAATATCCCCAAACCTAACGTTTGCTCGTCGTCGAACAAAATCGGAACAAAACAAAAATGCAAGCAAAAACAAAAGGAAAACTAAAGCAGAAAATAATTATAGACAAACAACTAGCCTAAACTATTTTAGTAGGTAACACGATGGCACTTAGCATGTGCTACAAGACTTTAAACCCCTAGGTGTCTCAAGTGGATGAGTTATAATCTCGTGAGGGTTTACCAGCAACGATACCCACAAACACATCTCTAAACATTAAAGAACAATTAATTTGCCAAATGAAACATAATCCATTAAGATAAAAATTAGCAAAACCAATAAGTAAAATTCGAAAGCATCCACTCTTAAATTTTTGCACCGCTTGCCAACACTCTAAGAATTTTAAAAAGAAAACAATTGTGTTTAAATAACCGAGATAGAATTCGCCTCGACTCTAAACCTCTCAGGATAATTCTCTAGAAAATCGCTCAGAACCTAGGCAACACACATCAAACACATGCGAAAGGAATTTATGCTCAAAGAAATATGAATATATATCACATGTGAAAATCAATTTGAATAACGCTACTTTTAAGCACAAAGAACTCATTGAAGGGATCGAACATTGTGAACAAAATATCGACATGAAAACTTCTACATTAAAGGTAGACTCTCCAAAAGATCAGTAGATCTTAATAAAGGTTGTAATAACGCTATTGGGTGATGGGTTAAGAAAGAAAAGAAAAAAGGAATGCAAAGAGCTTGATCACATTAAGAGATCACTTAACATTTTCAATACATGGACCATCCTCTTTTATTGACATTTCTTATGCCACAATGCTTTGCATGATTCCTTTCAGTTATTCTTTTCTTTTCTTTTTCTTTTTCTTTTCTCTTTCTTTTCTTTTTTTTTTCTTTTTTTTTCAACAATCACTACAATAGCAACATTTACCTTGACATATTTCTTGTGAAATTCATCCATGTATTTTATTTCTTTTATTCATCCATGTATTTTATTTCTTTTATTACCATCCAATTGAGTTTCATGAAAGAACATTATTGTAATTTAATTATCAAAGTTGATGACCGTGTTTATCTAATTTATCCAAAGTCCTCTCTCGAGATAAATCGGATCTATTACCACATACACTAACATCTTATCTCTCGATGGATATCCAAGTGCATGAAAATGCATTTAATCACAATAAATACTTTATATGATCACAAAAGTAAATTAGCATATCTCTATCTAATTCTACCTATGGTAAACATTACATCGAGCACGTTGTGGGCGTCACCTTTCAGTCCATAACACACAACCATAATATCAATTCAATGCAGGCCATTACATTTAAAAGCATTAAGATTAATAACATCACTTAACAAATAATAATCAATCACAATAAATTAGGACCAGCCTCCTGACCCTCAGTTTCTGCTCTCATTCCTGGTTTCTCAAATTCACTGCGTCCTCGCATACGATCAATAATAGGAGCTCGTAACCAAGCTCTAAATTCAAATCCGAACCATCTAACAATCCTCTATCATTCGTGCGACACTCCCTCAATAAGTGGCCTATCGTTCCACAAAAATAGCATAAATTCGACAGCCTCTCATAACAAATGACCACTGAACACACCTCATCCCCTTCTCTCATTCTCACTCTAAGACCCTTCAACAAAGGCTGCGTGACATCAATCAAAACCCAAACCCTAATAAACCTCCCAAGACACTGTTCATTTTCCCCTGTATCAATTTCTTTCACAGCCCCAATCATACCACCCAAATAAACACTAACTTCTTAATTCAACCAAGCTAGAGGCAGATTATATAATTGCACCTAAATCGGAAATAATTTAAAATCTGATTCATAAAACTTACTCATACCATCAGCTTCTTGAAGAACGATCAACTGCTTATCGAAACACCATGGGCTGCCTTTAAGGACTCTTTTTCTGTCCCAAACGCATTGGAATCTAAAAATGTACATGTTCATCCCAATCGATTCAAAACCCATCTCCTACATGTTCATCCTAATCGATTCAACACCCATCTCCTTTGTAGTTCGCAAAATTTTAGCAATCGTTGCTTTGAAGGTGTCCTTGTTCACCTCTTTGTTTGAAATAATCTTCCCCACCAAACTATACGACACATTCCGTCCGCATCCTCAATTCGTGAAGTATAGGATCAATCTGCACATCCTGAACTCCTTATTTAGCTATTGATATATGCTCACATAGACGTGAGATTGCCTCATGATCCATAAAGACCAGCGAGCGTAACAACACAACAACTTCAAAAAACTAGTAACAGCACAACAAACTCCACAGAAACATTAACAGCACAGAACAGTAGTAACACTTCGGGCCACAGAACAGCAACAGCACAACAAACACCAAAAGATCACAACATAATAACAGCACAGCAACTCCAAAAAAACAACAGTAACAGCTACAAACTTCGGCCAATCATCTCCCATACTTCATCATTACCATCCATCTTCAATTCGATCCCACACATAAAACTTCAACACATCACTACTGTCCATCTTCATCATCACTCTCATCTCTATTTTTCATCACCATCACCACCACTCAATATCAAAACCCTAACCTTCCACCACAACATCAAACCAGCCAAACCAATCTCCAGTGAAAGAGATTCGGCGCCAGTCTCCTTCACTACACATTTTTTTCACCAAAAATCAACAAAAAAGATACAAATCAAAGAAAAAAAAGAAAGAAAGAGAGAAAAAAAAAAGAATCAGAAAATGAGATGGGAAGAGAGCGATGAGTGAAAGGGGAGATTAAAGAGAAAAAGAAAGAGAGAATTGAACATGGAGATGAAAGGGGTGTGGGAGAAGATGAAAGAGAAAAGAAAGGGGAGAGAAAGACATGGAGTTTAGAGATGGTAGAAAGAAAGAGAGAATTGGAGAGAGAGAGAGTTGAGTGAAGAAAGGATGAGAAAGAAAATAGAATAAAAGGAAAAGAGAATGAAGAATTTTTTTTATTTAAGGATAAATGGATTTAAGGGCTGTTTTATCTTTTTACTTTATAATGGAGAGAGAAAATTACTTTATGGATGAAATACTAACTATATGAGATTTTTTAACTAATATACAAATGTTGGGAGGCAAAATGATGTATTTACAAACTTGGGAGGATTTTTAATAATATCCCTAGAGTTTATTACCAAATGAGATAAATGGAGGAGAGAGAAAAGAATGAGAATGACAGTGCGCAAGCAGACAGAGAAAGAGATGACGGAGGAGTTAGGACTTTTAGGGTATGTGATTTTTGTTTTTTTTTTTTTGTTGGCTAACTGTTCATTAACAATATATCACCTAATAATTTGAAAGCTTTTTCGTCCCGTGTGAGTTGGACCCAGTAGCCACCAAGAAAATCAAATGACAGTGTGGACGAAGCAAATGAGAAAGCAAAAATGGAGGGCAATGAGCGCACTATTTGCAGTCGGGAGAGGTCGAGGATTTCGATCAGATGCAGCGCTGGAAGCAATAAACAAAGCTCGAGAAGAGAGAACACGAAACCTTGTGCTTTACAACTACCCTTCTTTTTCAGGAGCATTCTCCGCTTTCTTCGCTCACCTCTTCCACTCTCGCCTCCATTTCCCTTGCCTCCTCTTGCCTTTCTCTTCCGTTGCTCCCTTCAGGGTTGAAGATTTGTGCATTGAAGGGCTTGAGAGTGTTTATCTTCTCGATTTTCTTGGTCCAAAAGGATTTGCAGCCGAGCTTTCGCAGCGAGTCTTGTGCCAGTAAGCTTAAATTAGATTGTCAGAATAAGCATTTGATGCACCTCTAAATGTACTGCCTCATGTGTTATTTGTTGATTCATTTAGGGTGATTGGCTTTGATCATCGAAAATCAGTACTTGCACAACTTACACAAGATCGTCCCAAAGAAGTGACATTTTATGTTGATCTTGAGAAGAGTAGCTCCAGTGCTGTGTATGAGTATTTTTCTTCCAAGCTTTCAGATACGAAATCTCCGGATGTAAGTACATTTTAGGTTATGCTCCTTCGTGCCTTAGTTTAAGTGCACCATAGATAGATAATTTGAATATTTAGATGTGAAATAATTTCTATTATATCAAAATTAGGGGGAAGTAGTCAGTTTATTAAATCCAGAATACCAAGATCGTGTGGAGATGGTTCTGAAGTACATTGAAGATGCAGATCTTCGTCGAAGGAGCTTACCCAACGCAAGTGCTTTTAGTGTTGGGCTAAAGGAATGGCGCTCAAAGTTGAATTGCATTACTAATCCATACATGTATGAACAGGTCCAGACTTTGAAATTGAATTCCTTTTTCTAATTGCCTTTTCAGGTTTATTTTTCCGACTCATAGATGTTATAAGTTGACTGTATAATTTACATTCATAATTAGTTGAGGACTGTTAAACTTTTGACATTGTTTGATTGCTAAGAACAAAAAAATGAAAGGAAATGTTTTGTAAGATTTGTAATGTTATGTGCGAGTTATGTCTTTATGACATTTCAATTCTACACCAAATGTTGTCCCAAAATGTCACTAGAATAGTGAAAATAATTTAAAGGATTCGTATCATTTCCGCTCATTCTCTGAACCAAGAGAAGCTTTGGTAAAATTTCACTCCATGTGACACACTTTTGTCATGTCATGGGTTCACATTTTGATTGTCAAGGACTGATTGGTAGCCCTGATTGTCCATTATTATTTGGATGTCAGCTCTTTTTATGTGTATCAGTATAATGCAACCTAATAAATGCATGTAGGGTTGTCTATTTTGAAATCAGATGCAGAATTGACATGTTTCTAAGAACATTTTGCTGGTTAATTACTAATTACCATCTCTGTTTTCAGTACTTAGTATCGGTAGTGGTTAAAATCTTATTTAAAAGAGCTTAGTAGTCTAAGTTTTGTAGAAAGTTTAGGTGGAAATGCCAATCAGTAATGTTCCATACTAGCCAAATTCGATTTGAACAATCAGGAATGTTCTTTTTCTTTTGGCTAGATATATTAGTCTCCTAGTTTTTATTTTATTTTATATTTTTTTTTAAATAAATATATTTTTTACTTACAGTGGTGTATAACAGTTTCTATGTATTAACTATACATTACAATGTATGCTTAGAAAAGTTATAACTTTATGCCTTGTAGATTTTCCTTTGTAATTTTTGCTTATTTCAAATTTGAGAAAAATTCAGTTGTTGCTATTTCATTTGAATTATTGATCTCATGATGTGATATTCATAAATAAACCTATTAGCTCTAACTTCTTTTCTTGATGGTAGTTTAGAATTGGGATGAAATTTTGAACTATTTTGAAGCAGTTTACTATAAATGTATTTGATGTCCTTGGCATAGACAGGCTACAGCTACTTAAAAAGATGAAAATAAACTATATAGTATACGTATCTACAAGTGTCTCTGTCATTTTCAATCAAAATCATGTAATGCTTCAGACTGTTAACCCTTTCTGAGTTAGAATTCTGATGAAGTTAACACAGTTAATTTAGAGAACTGATTTTTTTCTTGACGTAAAGCGGGGAAGGGGAGCACAAGATTAGAACGAGTAAAGTGACCACTATCTGAATCTTGAGCTTAAAATTGAAACAGAAATCAGGCAATTTGGTTGAGGATGGTGTAGAATACAATATATCTATGTGGCAGGCATATAGAGACAACTTGACCTAATTTGAAGTTTAATAGGATGAAACAAAAGGTGAATATAGTGTGATGTTGTGTGAGAATTCGCTATAATTAATTTGCCTTAGTAGCATGTGCCATCTGTTATTGAGCTTAATTGCAAATTTGACAAGATAAACGAACTTTTGAAGGGTATAGGAATTAGGGTTGTGGGCAATTTTGTGACAATAAAGGGCTCTCAAAGTATTTCATTGCCTTGTTATTTAAAAAATGTTGGATGGAAATTTGGGGATTTGAGGCGAAGGCCACTGGTATTCTTCTAACCATTAGCATGTTTTTCTCTTTTGTCATTTAATATAGTACTCTACATGTGGAAGTTATACTTGGATGAGTAATTATATGTTGAATCCGTCTCCCTCCGCCTACATTTTGTGTCTTATACTTGTTGTTCATTGTTGAAATCCTTTTAACTTGCTTTTGTGGCAGTTACTGGAGATGAGTTCTATTGATCTGATTTCCAAGGGAAATTCCTATATTTCTGCTCGCCAGAGTGCTGCAAGAAAGTTACTGGATAAGGTTTTCAAAGTTCGGTTGGGCAGAGGATTTTATGGAGAGTGCCTGGTAATTACAAGTCACAATATTTCAATTAACTGTTCCGTGAATATTTGTTTTTACTTTAACATGAGTGATATACTTCTATTATTTCTGTTTCCATTTACCATTTTCTTATTCCCATTGAGTACCATGGAATTCATTCATGTTCTTTAATACCTCGTGCAAGACTAAAAACTTATGAGATGGCCCTTTTTTCCCTTTCTACATTCTATTCCATTCCATATAACATTCTTATCATAGTACTGTGATTCCAGGCTGTTAGAGCAGATGGGAATTCTAACTTAAGCGATGAAATTGGCAAGCAACTTAGTGTGAAGAGTGCTGCATCCGCGCTAAGGTAATTTGTCTTGTATAGGATGGTTCCAGACTATCACTTACTCATTCTCTTCTAGACTTGGTATTTTGACATTAAATGGTATTTGGGGATTGGATGCAGACACCCATCCATTACCCTTAAAATCATCAGGTAAAGTTTTAGATAGAGCTAGTTGAATTGAAGGCACCAATTACATGGCAAGTGGCTGTGTACTTGTCCAGTTTTACGACTCTTAGTTTATCATTCTTCTTTGACAAATTTCAGTGTCTTAGAGTTAGTTTCCTTTTCAATCATTCGGTAACTAGATTCAAAAAGTTAAATTATTAGGAAAGAGCCCAATCAGTGATATAAAGTTTTATAACACACTCTTCATATGCAAGACTAGTGGGCTTGCCACGTGGACAAAGCCCAAATACAAGTACATAATAAATTCATATAAAAAATAACAAATTCAGCTATAATTACGATGGGGGACATGAACCAAGCACTCCTGGTAACTGGCTCTCCATGTTAATCTCCGGTAGACCTAGAAGCTTAAAATGTTAGGAGAGGGCCCAAATAATGATATTAAGCTCTCTAACACCAATCTTTCTAAAGGTTTTTAATGTGATTTTCTAGATCCTTGGTAATAAAATTTAGTGTTATCGATACATAAGTCAATAACATTTAAAATAAAATTCAATTGATTAAGTAGATAAACTCTTTGGAATGGCCATGAATAGAACAGCAAGACATGACTGTTGGGGTCTGTTTTGTTGTTAATATGAATAAAGCTATATTGATCTATTGGCACAGTTGTTAAAGTTTCACCTGCAGGTCATTTTAAATCCCCTAACTCTCAGCATTCGACCTTAGTGTATTAACGGTTGTTAAAGCTACATAGGCCTTTTATGTTTCCTTGGGAGGGTCAATCAGATACAAACCAATCAGATACAAAGGTTAAGTGTTGCTACAGAGGCATTTATGTTTCCTTGGGAGGGCCAATCAGATGCATTTCATCTTGGCATAGGTGACACTGCTATAAAATAACTTTTTAGTGCTGCCATATTGATAAGTTTAAAAGCTTCCTGCTTTATTAGCCGAAGATAAGCAAAGGGAGACAGGGAAAGAGAAGGAAGAGAAAGAAAAACAAAGCGAAGAAAGAGAAAAGAGAAAGAACAAACACTAGTATTTATCTGTTTTCCAATTTATCACAGCATACCTTTAAAAGAATTACATCAAGAGCTATTGACTACTGATTAATATTTCAAACAGTGAAGTCCTTGAAATAAAGTAACAAGCAAATGAGAGTTACTTCACGGACTATTGATAGATGCCCAAACAAAAGCCAAAAGGAAATCAAAGTAACAAACAAATAATTTCCATAAAACTGAAAACGAAAACCTAAACAAATAAATTAGGACACAAAATCCCTATGCTCTAGCTCTATACGATGATCTCATCCCTCTCTCTAGTGGTACCATTGATTCATTACATAACCTATCCCTGGTTGCTGCTTTACATTTTCTATTTCTTTCTTTGCTTTACCATCATAATACTTGTCATCTTAATGTCAATGATTATTTCAGGCCAATAGGAGCTGTCATATACACATGTCGGAATAACCTTAAGATGTGCTTAAGGAGTACTGATAGTGCTACTGATACGTCTGAGATTGCAAAGGTGAGAAAATCATAGTTAATGCAACTATCTATTCTTACTTATATATGAATATTTGGGGATGAGACATCACCAAATTTCATTTATCTCTTCAAATGTTCAGGCATATGGTGGAGGTGGCACTCCAAGTTCAAGCTCTTTTATCATAAGAATGGATGAATATAATCAGTGGCTTTCAGTGAACACATCATGATGGCCTCAAGGTATGAAACACCATTTTTAGATTACTGGGCCTTCTTTCTCAACATGTTTTTCCTCGTATTATTTCATGGCAAAATTACCATGGCTTATTTTTTCTTTCTGAAGCTGCTATTTCTTATATGCCAATGTCTTCATCTCAGGCTTTCTCAATACACATGCATGTCTCTGTTTTGCCTTCTTATCTTTTGCTGTTAATTAAATTTCATTATAAAATTTTCAATAAAATACAACTGCTAAAAAAAGCTCTGGAGAAACCTGAAATTCTAAAAGCAACTTGAAGGAAGAAATAAACAATGTCAGAATTGCTTTCCTGGCATTCAAATACAATCATAAAGATTTTGGCCCTTTCAGTGATGGACACCTCTCTGTTTGCGACTGTATGGCTTACACCTTTATATTTTCAACTGTATCATTTTATCCATGCTTCCCTAATTCCTTGCACGCACTTACTTGGGCATACAGCTGTACTTAGAGCAGTATCAGCAACAATCACTTCATCCTTATCACAATAATATCGACCTGGATTTTTCTGTTAGCATCTATTTAACTTAACCTGTTTGTTTTCAACTGCAACTTATTCATGCTTCCTTAACATGCACTTACTTTGGCATAGTTCCTTTCAGTCACACCTAGAGTTAGCGCTAGAAGGACTGAGATCTCTCCATGCTCTGGTTTGCAAAACTCATGTCATCTGTATTTTCTTTTTCCAGTTCTGGTTTCTTGTAGCTTTTCTGATAGCTTTAGAGGTCTCTTCTAGTTATGGAAGTATTTTACTGGGATGTTGGGAAGGGCTGTTCAAGGATGATGAAGCTTTCAATTGGGTTCTGCAAATGGCCAAATATATTTCCATTTCTCATTTATTTTTTGCTGATAGCACAATTTTTGTGGGGCGTACGTGATACAGCTCAGAGTTATGCAATGTGTGCTTCTGTGCTTCAAAGAGTATTGGGAACAGCGGTTATTCTGAGTAAAAGTGAGATTCACAGTGAAGAGGTTGTTAGCTTTTAAAATTTAGCAAGTCATTTGGGATGGAAGGTTAGATCTTTGCTGCTGACTTACTTGAATCTTTCTTTAATCGGGTTATCAAGGTGGGATTGGAAATTTTATTTCCATCCTTGTGTTTGGACTAGCTGATGGGATTGGCTTTTGAATCCCTCCAACCCCCCTCAGGTTTTTGGTTTCTCATCCCCACCGTGGTTTCGGGTGGATGGGATTAATATTCTACTCATTTATTTTATATATGTTAAATATTATTTTATTTATATTTAAAATAAAATTACTTTAGATTAATTAACAATTCTTATTTTTTTAAACATTATTAAAAATAATTTTTATTTATCAAAATAGTAAAATAATTTTATAGAAATTGAGTTACTCAAAGTCCTATTCAATCTAATCTAATCCCATTTTACTGCAAACAAAGGTCTTAGTACTTTTATAATTCAATCTAATCCTATCAAATCTTATCATATCTAGGGCACCAAACACAAATTAGGGAATTGAAAAAGACTATGGATTTGGAATTTGGTTATGTATGGAGAGGAGATTTAGCACATTGGATCACATATTTGTTTATTTGAAGGAGCTGAGAGCCTAGGATTATGTCATATGGATACATTTGGTGCACCCGACAAGGGGGGACTGGATTATGTCATATGGATACATTTGGTACACTCGTGTAGCCTTACTGAATGTTGTGCAACTTCTAGACCACTAGTTTACTGGACAACCATCCACCATTATGCCTTTGGCTGTTGGACAAGTTGCTAAATCACAATGTTCACCAGCTGTTCCCCACCAATCCAAACCCTTGTCCTCCATGCTTACTGAGAAATACAGAAGCACTGCCATGAAAGCTACCCCGGCATCCAGGGCTGCTGAAAGAATGTAATTGTACCTCTGCCACCACTGCTTTCTATAACGGAATATGAAGAAGTTGAAAATTGTTCCAACTATAATCCAAGCATTATAGTTAACTGCAGTCGCCGGAGGCATCATTGCTGTGGCTCCTAGAAGGACTGGGAGGTTAATTAGGGGAATCCAAGATTGCTTGGGAAATAGCTTATGGAATATCCAAACTATTACAGGTCCTACTGCACCACCAAGGAAGAACCAATTCATTGTCGCATAGTTTCCGAGACTTCCAAAGATCCGTTTAGGTCCCACCAGACCCCATATAACTGATGCATCAAAGAAGACGCGGTCACCTGGGCATGTCCAGGGACTGTCAGGGGGAAGGAGATTATCTCGGCATATGTTATCAATTGAGGTCAGTAGCCACCATGCCACTGCAAGATTGATGGTTCCGGCGAGAATTGTCCCGATGAACTATGCATCCAGAAATAAAATTAAAAGAGAAATGATAGACATCAGCAATTGTAAACACAAAAAAGAAAAGGAAATGCAAAACAAAGATTAAAAAGTATCTTATTTATGTTACACAATTTAGGGTCAGTTGATCCATCAACCAAGGCCAAGAAGTTGTATTTTAATCGAATTATTTACAGCATCATTAAGTTCAACATCCATATGTATCACCTCATATTAATTCTTTCTTCCCATACAGCTACAATCTTACTTTCTAATATACCTGCTGCATTAGAACTTTGTAATTCAATTGATCTGTATGTTGGTTTTCCAACGGCAATGAATAAAATCATATCTGGTTTCTTATGATGAGTGCAAACATCAAATTCTTTTCACGCAGCTGGATGATGTTTTCTTTAGTAACTAACTAGTAACCATTAGCCTTTGGCTTTTCCTTTGATATGATTGCAGATATTTTGGAGCTGGAAAAGAACTATAGTTCTATCATGAATTACATAGTTATATGGGCAAGATTATTAGCCACCCTTTTTGAATGCAAATTGTGGCACAATTCTTCAGCCATTAGATTAGTGTACTTACATCGTTGAGATTACATTTGACGTGCATAATATGCAGTTTGAAGTAATACCTATCAAATGCAAAATGTTTGGGTGTTTGTTAGAATCCATATATGAAAGTTCAACTGTTGGATTCATCTAATGAATGAGATTTGCTTTTCAGTTGTGGGAGACAAGATTTATTTAAAAGCTTTTTTCATTGGTTAGATGCATTTGATGATGTTGAGGACCTAACATCAAATTCGTTAGATCCAACAACAAACCCTAATTTGCATTCCAAACAACTCACGCACACAATAGATTTGAGTTAGATCACCTTAATTAGGAATCACCAACTCTCTAGAACACGGGTTAATTAGCTCTTGTCCTAGTCCAAGAAATCCTCGAGCACGAATTTCCAAGAAAAGTCGACTAATCTAGATCTAGGTTATTAGCCTTTAGAACTAGCCCAAGCTTAGAAAAGTCGAAATAGAAAAAGTCTATCTCAAGTTTATTGATAACTGAATAATTGAATAAATACAAACCTAGTCAATTTATAATACTCAATAATCTAACCTAGACCTAATAGAAAATAAATAAAAAGAATCCTAAAACAACTCTAATAGGAAATAACATTAACTCCTAATACATGTCAAATAGGCAATAAGATAGAAACCTAATAAAATATACAAACCTAAAAAGGAAACCTAACTAAAACTCCTAATTAAACTGGTTAATTCTGGGCAAAGAGCTGCCCGCCAACGTGTACCGTGACTTGTGGTCGCGGCCATGAGTCGCGGTACTCACTATCGCAAATCATCAATTTAATCACGACTTGGAAAGTCGCGGCCTAAGTCGTGGTTATCTCTTTTCCTCCGAGAGTAAACCTCATCAGATGATTAAGAGATCGGGACTTACTTTTAAATCAGGACATCCTAACTTAAGAATTTATATATATTTGTATGTATATACATAAAGTAATTATTCAACATCTTTTTTAAGTGGGTATGCGAGGTCATATTTTTGATGAAGTGTTTACTGGCATATCCTTAGTTGATTCTTAGTTGATTATGGAATTATATGTTAGCTTTGTTTCATTTCTTCCTGTTGCCTTAGCTTTGTTTCCTTTCTTCTAATTGCTTAGCTCTGTTTCATTTCTTCTAATTTCAATAGTAAAGTACTTCTAACAGGTAGAATGAAAGACGTACCTGAACTAAGAACATTGATCTTGGAGGGATCTTCATGTAGTGTCCTAGCTTGAAATCATTGAGGAAAGAGACAGCTTGAGCCATGCTCATGTAGCCATAAACTTTGAAGCATACATTTGCGATAGGTCTTCCAGGGTATATGAGACCCATAGCATACTCTGTGATTATGTTTAACCCTGGTGTCTGTATATGGAGGATAAGAACATTAATAACTAAAATATTTAACTATATTGTCAGAGAAGAAGCTTGCATAAATGCTTAAGATACTACAAATTACGAAAGCTATGATCATGACCAAATTCAATCATGAAGTTGGGAGTGTTATCCAATAGATCCATTTCCTTAGACCTGTCATGTTTTTAATGGTATCTTGAGCTTTTGCTAGGATGTTGGGAAGCGGTTGAATGAAACTTGGACATAGTTTGGACAGAATGTTAGCATTAGTTGTAATAAGTCTGAATGTTTTGCTGCTTTTGCTGCAGAGATAGATTAGGGAAAAGGGTCAGTTGTCTAACTCAAGTACCTGGTTTGTTGTGGCAGTTATGATGCTAATTGGAAGAGTGAACACGAAGGCCATAGCAGCGGCAAAGAGGAGTCCCCACCATGGCATCTGAACTTGATCTTTCAAAAAGGTGCACAATACAAGAGAAACTGCTAGTGTCACCGTGAGCAGTACGTAGAACCACCAGGGAGGTATGTCCTTGTATTTTCTCATCAGTCTTGTATGGATATCCTCCTTTTCCTTGTAAGAAGCACGAAATCGATCATAGATCTCCCTGTTGATGATAGTTGTAAATATAAATTTCATAACAATAAAATTATAGATGAGAAGATGATGGTTCTAGTTGTTCATTCTGTTTGAAAGGGTTTTGAGGTGCAATTTGTTCATCTCTACGAATGAAGATATGGTTTTAGTAGAAGAAACCATGCCCATGTTTCTCAAACTATTGTTTTAGCAGGAGAAACTAGCATTGTCAGTAAATTTGAATTTAAAAAGAAATGATTATAGTAAACATTACCTTCCATAGAAGAAACCCACATGTGTTATGGTGGATGCAATGGTGGCAAAACCAAATCCATAAGTGAGAGCAAAAAACGTGCTCAAGTGAATTCGTCCTTGCTCCCCATACTTCACCATATCTATCTCGAATTTGTCATTGACAATAGCAGTTATGTTGTACTGTTGACCTTGGGCTGTAAACAGGTGTGAAGAGAAAATGGGAAATCTCTGTGCATTGTACAAGTCTAGACCCCAGTAAGCTATAGGGATTGCAATGTAAACTATCAATACATAGCCCAAGAAGACGTTGACTATGGCAAAGAAAGGGCTAATAAGGGGGCTGAACAAGAAGGATGCCACGACAGTCCAGTCAACTGTCAGGGCTCCAAGTCCAAGTCCTCTCATGCCTGAGCCAATTTGCTGGGCTGTCACTGACTTGGTGAACACCCAGCAGATCCACGAAATGCTTGAAAGTGAGGGGATCAAGTATCCTGGGACCAGGTACCATGAAAAACTACAAATAAGTGCAATGACAAAGAACTTTGCCCGTGACATTCGTTGGTCATCTTTCTCGTGCAAAGCCCTGCATATATCCAACAGTTGACAATAGTTTATCATAATTGTATTGTACTGGAGTGGTGAGCAGAGATGGTTTGGTTAATCTTTTCTGTGATTCTGGATTATGTGAAATGAGGACGTTAAGATGAATGAGTGAGAACTATATAATGGGGAGCAGATGCAACATTCGTTTGTTATATGAAGAAAGTTTAGATGGTTATTTTGAAACTAATGTGGAACCTGGGAGGTATTGAAAAACTATTAGGTAGATAATTTTGAATTGACATTGAGATGTAGAGACTGATTAGATGGTTCCGAATTGGCATGCAGTTTAATGAGGAAGTTTTAGTGAAGTAGTTTCACTCTTTAAATGTTTCCTAACATCATTTTTTGCACACTCATTTAAACCTCAAATTTTTAGTTTAAACTAATGATAGATATAGTTTTGTTTGGTATGCTGGTATCCTCTCAAGGAATGTAGTGGTCATCTCTATTAAGTAGCATCACACATCAGAGATAACTATATGAATATATCTTGTGCCTGGTTACATTTATAGCCATGTTTTGGATGTTGTGAATTATCATTTGAATACAGATTTTTTTTTTTTTGAGAGAATTGAATTAAGTGGAGGACTGGATTTAGGTTTTCTTGAGCTCATCATAATCACTTTGACAATTATTGATTTTGGAGTAACACAGCAAAGAGCCCACTGAATAATGTCTTTTTGAAGTATTTTTTACAAACTTTTTTTAAGATCTCACAATTAGTTTAGCCATTTAGGTATGCAGTTCCTTTTGCTTTGCTAGTTACTCAACCATCATCAGCACTTTAAGACAAGACGTTTACTAACCACAAATTTGTGGTCACCCACCACCACCACCTTTTTATTAGCTTCAAATTAGAATTGTATGCATAAAATAGATTCGATAATTTTAAAAAGATGGTTATAATTTATGTAATAATTAAGACAAAACTCTTAAATTCATCTACAGCATCTGTTATATATTGCAAGCAAATTCTATCCATGGATTCCAACTTCAGACAGATAGAGACAAGTGATATTCTTCCTCTAATTATATATTAAATATCTAGTGTTAGAAAGTCAAATAAATACAAATTAATTGAGAATTTAGAGGGGTGGACCAACTGGCACATTTAAGACTCCAAGTTGAAAATAAAAAAACGAAAGAAAAAGAAACTAAAAACAAATCAGTTGTGGTGTCTGTGGGCGTATGTATGTATGGGATGGCCAACAATTTTGGCGCCGCAAAGAAAACCTCAAGTTTTGGGAGTTGCATGTGAACCCATTTGGTCAATCATTCTTATTATAAATATATATTTAGTTTACCATGCAAAAAATAAAACAAAACTCCCAAGTCCCAACTATTATCTCAATCAATATAATTGTTGAATTCATGATATCAGATCATTATTAAACTCAGATAATTTTAAAAAGGATAAAGTGACAAGTAATGTAATAGTATCAACTTAAAATAATTATGATATCTATAAGAGTCCTCTTTATGTGAGTCCTTTCAACCCATTAACATAATCCCACTTATAAAGAAAATGTTGAGATAATTATTAAAAGTATAGACTTTAACTAACTTTCAACTTTTTTTCCAAATCTAGCCAAAACAAATCACTCAAATAACAAACATTGTGAAGCAAGAATAATTTTTGGCATAATTCAGAGTAGGATTAATTCTAATAGAAATTAGAAATTAGAGTGAAATTTTTGGGAGAGTATATAATAGACAGCAACCATGTAAGACTTTAGTACACATATGAGAGAGACATACCGGAAAAGAGAGACCTGAACGAGGGTGCTGGGCCACCACATATGAGCTGGTTCCACCACATACTTCCTCAGCAGCCCTGCCCATCCATATCCTAGCACCTTCATGTTCATTTTCAACCACCATGTATCAATATCAATATCAATACCATTTTTACACTTTTTCATATTTACAAAACATCAAAAACTATAAAGAAAATTTTGCTTTCTACTCTTTTTCTTGGATACTTATCAACTAAACAATAAACAACAAAAAGCAACTTTTATACCTGAGTTGTGATAATAAGCAACCAACCAGCCAAGAAGGTAATCTTCCTGCCATAAAATGCTTTGATGATGGTGACAATACTAACAGCATAGGCAGACCCAGAACCAAAAGCGCTTCCAGCATTAGCAAAGATAGTGATAAGCACGTGCTCTTTGATGTTAAAGGGACCCGGGTTGAGAGAAAACAGTTTCGACCCAAATCCAGGGATCCTGAACTTGGTGCTAGGCAGAACAGTCGCCAAGAAATGGCCGATGGGGAGGGTCCCCACTTGGACTGTGATTTGGGTTATCACAAGAGGCTCTGTTCTGTATGAGAAGAACTGGTTAAGGAATGATAGCATAGCACATGAGAATAGACCCAAGAACCACATCCGGAACGTCCATACCGGTAGGGTCGGGTCATCCGTGTTGGTCACAGTCAGCCGGACCTCTTCTACAGGGGAGACCTCTTCATCATCATCACCAGCGGTGGCGGTGGTGGTGTTTTTTTCTGGTTCTTTGGTGGCTGAGTGAGGGGTTTGTAGTTCAAGGGAGGCCATGTTGGGAGGAAAAGAGAGAAAGCCAAGGTGGTGGTTTCCTGTTTGTGTAGTAGAGGACTTTGTGGTGCTTTTTATTACGGATCAGCTCCCCTCCTCATTTAAACTGTACTTACTTTCTTTTAATATCATAATACATAAATATTGTAATAAATAAGTGCTTAAAATATGTGTACTTTTCACTATTAATTTATTAACATTCAATCACATACTTTAAAAAAGGTAAAAAATAAAGGTTAGGTGAGGAGAGGATCTAAATTCTTTTATCACATCCCGTGTTGGCGTGTTATAGGAGCTGACTATAAGTAATAAGTGCTTATATTTTTGGGAAGTAGATTTTTAACTAATAAAGTGTAAAAATAAAATCATATTTTTTTTTTAAATCTGAAATTACTGGTATGAAGACTAACAAATAAAATTATATTTAATACTTACATTTTTAGTTATTAAATGCCTCTTTGCGAACTGTAGATAGTTTGGTTGGTGTGGAAGCTGTGGTTCCAAATCATCTTGGGCAGTTTATGGCTAGTTTATGGCTAGTTTATTGCGTAAGTTAATTGGGTCCGTTTTGGTGAAAATTGCAGAAGCTACAACTATTTTGATTGGTTTACACTTGGCCATTGATGAGTCAAGTGTTAACCGTTTGATTATGAAATTCGATGCTGTGAATATTATTAACTACATTTCTAGTAGGATTCCTTCCCTCTCTAAAGTTGGTTTAATAGTTTTGAATATTCTTTTATTGAGCTCAAAAGATGATGTTAGGTTTTCTTTTATGTCTAGAAGCGTTAATTGTGTGTCGTTTTTTTCTGGTTAGGAATATTTTCTCTTTTGTTGATGTCTCTATTTGGTTGAAGGATCATCCTCCTTGGCTGGATCAAGTTCTGTTGTGTGATGCCCATGTCTAGCTGTATTGGTTTCCTTTCCTCAAAAAAAAAAAAAAAATACAAACTTATATATTTTTATAGATAATTATTCCATTTTAAATTATATTGGTAATTTTTATTGACTAGTATAATAAATGATATACTGCACATCCATTTATATTTTAAGTGGTTTGTACATCTTCCTCCCACTTCAGTGGTGAGGGTTCAATTCTCACCATATATATTTACCAGTATGTGTGGGTAGTTTTCTCCCTTATTATGGGAGTAAATATCTCTCATTATAGGAATAGATATCCGGACCGCTCGTTTAGTAATTAATCTCGGCAGGTTCGGCAGTTATTAATCTTGTAATTGTACTTGTTTAAACAAAATAAAATAATAAATGATATATTTTATTTAGAAGCAGTCAAGATTTCTAATTTTACGCTTTAAAAATATAATATTTATTCTGAATACCAATCTTTTATTTGATGATGTTTTGCAAATTAAGAGAAACAAACAAACTAAAGTAAGATGTAGAGAGATAAATTATATTAAACTATATCGTATAAAAAAAATCTTTAAAAAATATTATTTGGTCAAGAATTAGATAACTAAATTATTAATATATTTAAAGAGGTGATTTACACGGTTGCGGCACAGCCCCCAACAAGTGACGGGGACAGGTAAGGACCACTGGGAGCTACCGCTTCCCTAAACTTTTAAAATTTTATACTTTTACCTCTAAACTTTTAAATTATTATAATTTTACCCATTATTTTTCTTCTCAAAAAACTCTTCTATACAATACTTAATTTGATTTATACGGTTGCTTATTTTTTCCATTTATAATTTAATGGGTCTGAATTGAATCCATTAAATTATTTTGTTTATTTTTTTAAGTAGTTAAATAAATTAAAAATACTAAAAATAAAAAACTTAAAAAAAAAGTAAAAATCCTGACATTTTACTTAATTGTAAATCACTTTTAAGTATGTTTAATATATAAAAAATTATAATAGAGCACCCTCACGTTTAATTATATTGTAATGAAACCGTACTTTTACAACTATGTACCTCGAATAATTATTAATTTGATCCCTAACGTATATAGAAATATTACTTTTTTAACCTATTTTTAGTTTTTAACTCACATTGACCCTAATGTTATCAAAATATATCAATTTTGTCTCTATGACCAAAATTTTGACAGTCAAACCCGATATAAAGTATAAATTGTTCATTTTACTATTTTTTATTAAATTATTAAATTACAATGATGTTTTTACCCTTTAAATTTTTAATAACTTTATCTATTTGGATAGTCCAATAAGAAATTAATATATGTTCTAAAAATTTATTTGTTTTGAATAGACTATCCAAAAAGGATTAAATAAAAGATTTAATATAATAAAATTTATTAAAAATTAGATAAAAACTTAAAAATAACATCACTTATTAAAATAAAAATAAAGTTCAAGAGTGAATACTTATAAAATTTAAAATTTAATTAAAAAAATAAAATATTAAAATATAATATATATATATATATATATTTAGAGTATATTATATAGTATAGATACATTATATATTATAAAAATTAAATTATAATATATACATTCATTATTATTATTATTTTATAAAAAAAATATAATAATAAAACTGTAATATATATAATTTATATATATTAGACTTTTATTATTATATTTTTATTTTCATAAGTATTTAATCTTGAATTTTATTACATTTTTAATAAATGATATTACTTTTAAGGTTTTTTTTATTTTTAATATGTTTATAATTATTTTTAATTTTTAATAAATTTTATCATATTTATTTTATTATTTAATCATTTTAAGTCTTTTTATAAAAATTAAATTTTTATAATATATGTTAATTTCCTATTGGACTATCCAAATAGATAAAATTATTAAAAAATTAAAGGGTAAACCGCCATTCTAATTTAATAAAAAATAATAAAATAAACAATTTATTTTATATTATGTTTGACAGTCAAAAAATGGTCATACATACTAAATTGATATATTTTGAAAACGTTTACATTTAATTTCCACTGTCCATTAAGATCCATCAATCTTGATGGACGGTGGAGATTTATTTAAAAAATTTAAATACTTTTTAATTTTATTTTTTTAAAAAAATAATATAAAATGATCATATTATCCTTCTAATTGCTAAATAATTTAAATTAATTTAAAATTTAAAAGATCATTTTATCTCTTAACCATTATTTTCTAACCGTTCATCATTAACGATAGGAAATGTTTGTGTCAATTTCGATAATATGTCTATATACGTACAATTAGATCGAAATTTATGAGTGTTTGTTAAATGTCTATCCACAGTTATGGAATATAATGTTGAATCTATCCTCACGGGACCATTTTTTTTAGGTAATTATTAAATAAGTCTTGAATTTTTTTTTTTCCGTAATTTCAAGAAGTTTACAATTTTTCTATTTTCAACCAAATAAGTACCCATATTTTTAACAAATACTAAATAAGTCTCTAATGAGCAAACCTAATTGTTTGAATTTTATAAGAAAATTTCAAAGTATATTAATATCTTTAATTTATTTTATTTGAGTCAAATTGATTAAAATAAAATTAAAAAAATTAATTAAAATAAAGAATAAAATATATTTTCCTTATTTCATAAAAATAATATTATTTTCGAAAATTACAAATTACAGTAAATATAAATCTATATTTATAATTAACTAATCTAAAAAAATTACAATAAAATAATATTAGAAAATCTAATAAATAATAAATAATTAAAAACAATAAATAAATAAAAAGTCAAACTACCAGTATTAGTTTTTTTTTTTTTTTTTTTTTTGATTTCAACAAAACTTCTATTACAGAAGATCAACAAGGAAACTAGGTTCAAGATTGAACCAACAAAATTCCTTCTTAGAGGAAAAGGCTAGGGAAGCAAGAGAATGTGCCATTCCATTCCCTGAACGAGGAATGACATGACAGTTGGAAACTCCCACAGCCCTGAAAAGAGCCTTAACATCAGAAATAATAGGATCCATAACAGAACAAGGAAAAGAGCTAAGTACCCTAGCCACAACATTAACAGCATCTAACTCAACCCACTCAATAATCAGGTTAAACTCCTTTGCCAGTAGCAACCCCTCTCGCAACGCTAGCAGCTCGCCAAGCTCAGCAGGAGTATTAGTTATTTTTATCTTTTAGCATACAATGTACAAATGTCATATTTGTAATACATTTTAATTAAAATACAATTTTATCCCTCCAATAATTAATATTGACTAATGAAAGTTAGTCAGAGATTTGGTACTTATAAATAATATAGGGACCAATTTAGTAAAAAAAAAAAACACAAATTATTTAGAATTAAGAAAAAAGTGTAGGACTTATTTAGTAATTGTAAAAAAAACATATAAGCTAAACATGTTTAAAGAGTTTTCTCTCTATTATATTGGAGTAGTCCCCCCCACCCTCCCCACAAGAGTAAATATTCGAATACTAATATAATAATTAATATCAGTAGGACCTAATAAATTTCAGATCTGTTTAGTATTAGTTTTTTATTTAAAAAAAAAAGGAAATAGAAAAGCAAAATATGTATTGTAATTGTGTGGCCAGCATTAGCAATTCAAAATCTTATAACCACTGTTCACTCATGGCTGGAATGGTCTCCTCATGATCCTGCTTTTTTACAGTATAGGTACCTTATCTAACATACATATTTCAACAATTATGTATTATCTTGAAACCTGGTGTCGTGGACCCTATTTCCCTAATTCCCATCTTTTACTTCCACCCCTGCCTAGGCTACTTTATTTAAGGAGGATTTATATCAGTGAAAATTTTGGATAGAAATTAAATTTTTATTTTTTCAATATTTATGAAAATCTGTGTAATTTATAATTAACAAATTCTACTTAAATAGCTCAACTCATCATATGGACATGCTTTTTCTTTTTTTTGGATAACCAAGGAAAATCCGTCTTTGGACCACTCACGTCATTAGGTTATGATGTCCCAAGCCCGCTTGTGGAGACAGTAAAATTCCTGAACTCACCCTTTCGGTCTTACAGTAGGTGAACATAGTAAGTCAAGAACTTGCGCAACAGCGGTAAGATTCGAACCCTATACTAAGTACTTTCTAAATCCTTGAGGATGACCCCCTTACCACTGCGTTGTCGCCCCTTTAAGACAACTTTTCTTTGTTTGAACTTAGATCTGAATCCTGATGATGAAAAAATGCACCACCTATCATATATATCTATTGGTTAAAAAAAAAAAAAAATCTTTTAGAGCCAAAAAAAGAGAAAGAATCTAGAAGTCAACAGAAGCTGCATCAAGATTCTATCAAATCGCCATCTTGTGATCATCCCACCTCTTCCTCCACCAAATCCGGCACTTTTTCAAGTAAACGCTTTTACTTATAACATTTCCTAGTCGATTTCTATTTCTTTTATTTATTTATATGTAAATTTAAAAAATAATTACACTTAGGGTTTGTTTGGAATTACTTATGAAGGTGGTTTATTGGCGTTTTAGACCCAAAAATCATTTTTGGGCTCATTTAGATGATCACATAAAAGAATTTTTAAATTTTAAAAGTTATTCCAAGTAAAGCCAAAATATATAGTTTCTGCACGAAGAACTTTCAATAAACCAAAAATTCAAAGTAAAAATTCTGTCAAATAAGGGCCGTAGTTTATCTAATTTTTTTTTATTACAAGTAAAAAATAATTTTTGTTTAAACGGACAAAGGCCACCTCTGATATTTAAACTCTGTTTACTTTAATCGCTGACCGTGTTAAAGTCCATTATACATTTACATAGAAATCATAATATGTTATTTCTATTTTGTCCTGGAAAATTTGTAAATATATATATATATATATATTGTGTTGGCGCGAATGTGGGGAAACATTAGGTTAATAAGGTAACAATTATATAATTTGTTCTGGATCAAAATATCCTTATAAATTTCTTGAATTCTATTTTATAAAATAATATTAAGTTTTAATTATTATTGAAATAATTTAACTCATTAAAATAGAAAGAAAAAAAAAAAAAAAGCAGTGAAGTCCATCCACCGGCGGGGAGCTACCTAGTAAGGGCCCTAGATCTCCTTTTTCCATTTTTTTTCCTTTTTCTATTTTTTGTTTCTTTTAATTTTCTATTAAAATAATAATTAATATTTTTATGGATTTGGTTAAATTAAATTAAAATTTGACTTAAATTTTGAGTTCAACATTCATCTATCCAATTCCTTACATTCCAAGGGTGAAAAAGAGAAAATAAATTCAAGGTAGATGACAATTTCAAATTGTAAAAAAAATATATGGATGAATGTTGAAGTCACAAATTTAAATTTAAATTATAAGTTAGTATAGCTTGACCCTATTTTTATTATTTGTTTAATTTTTATTTATCAATTATTCATGAAATTTTGTTATTTTTATTATTTTCTTTAAATAAATTTGGATATAATGTGTACATTGCGATTGGACGAATGAATTATTACTGGAAAAAAACTGTCCTTTGAGTTGTTAACTCTAACGAGCCTATCGCTAAAGGTGGAGGAAATTTTTATCAATTTCAACAAAAGTTGTTTTCACATGTAATTAATAAAATATCATGTATATTAGGTGCAACTACTTCTAACTTTAAAATGTATAAAATTATTTATCAATTTTCAATTTTAAAGAAATGTCTGAAAATGTTTTAATTTAATTTGAAAACTTAGCATATATTTAAAGACAACCTATTTCAACATTTTGTATACATAAGAAAGGAACTTAAAAGGCACGAAAACTTGTGGTTTTATTCTAAAATATTACCACTTACTAATAATGTATATAAAATAATATCAAAACAACTCTTAATTTGAATATACATGATAAATATTTTTTTTCATATTAAACATTCATATCAAATAGAATCATATAAATTTGTCTTTGCATGATATAATTGTCCATTTAACAATTTGAAACAAATGACTACTATTACGAGTCAACTTTGGAAGATGTCCAAATTTCCAATGATCTATGACTTTCCTTTTGTTTTGATTTTGACAACTATCGTTACTTCTAAAACTAATCAAAGCATTCTCACACAAATATTGACTGTCACTATCCTCCATCGTATACAATACACAATAAAATCACAATTTTTCTCAGATGGATGGAATCATCTTTTTTATTTTATTTTATTTATTATTTTACACAATCTGAGTCTTGAGATACAGATTTTAGAGCATTCCATTAATGCATTTGAATGGCAAAGATTGTATATGATACAGAGTATTTCAGCATCACAAATGCAATCCAATAATTAATTTGTAATATATATTTTAACATTTTTTTACAAAACATGATTAGCATAAGAATGAGTTTTTGAGAATGATAAAATGTGTAAATCTTTTCCCTTTTCTTCTCTTTTATCTCTACTATTTCCAAATCGCAAGTCAAAAGTCTTCTCTTAATAATTTTATTTTCTATATATAATTTCAAAGGCTTTCCTTGCTTTTACACTTGAGAGAAAAATTTGAGAGCTTCCAGGCCACTTGTGTCAATTTTTTGTCTACTTCACTTATACCACGTCATATAACGTGAACATTCAATCACGTGCCTAAAGCATATAATATCGGAAATGCAGTGCAGCTGTCCCTCTTACGTTTTGTTGTTTCTAAATTCTAATGAAACCAAATTGTGGTCCAGATTCATAATTTTAGAATAACAATAGTGACAATGATAACTAGTCTAGGGAGCCATTAAATTTTCTAAATTCATGACTGTAAGAGTACTGGATTACAAGATTAGTGACTTTGACAGTTTAATTAATAATTAGTTGCACTTTGAAATATCCAATAATTAATAATTAGCCACATACTATATATATACCGCCATTGATGAAAAATATGATATGACATATAAAACCTTCTGCCACTGTTTAACTTAACAGCAAATAATTCATATTTTTTTAACAAAAAAAATGAATAATAAAATAAAACTGACTTTGAATTGTACAAGTTATTTTAATTGCCTACAACAAGAACAATTGAAACATTTGTTTTCTTATTTTTAACATCTGCTATTTGTTTTGTAGCAATAATGTTCTTGAGAATACAAACAAGACTTCTCCATCGTCATACATGTCATCCTATCATATTTCTTCAAAATATATGACTTGCATACTTCTTATAGAATTTGAGTCAAAACTAAACTCTTTTCCATCAATTATGAAGTTTATATATACAATACAACCTAGAAAATTGAGCCTAAGATTAAGGCAATAAGCTAAATACAGAAACTATGAACGTGTGGAATGGGTTTTTGTTGAGAAGATAATGCGGGTCCTTGGATTTTCAGAGTCGTGGATTTAGAAGATTTTGGTCTGTATCTCTTCGGTTACCTACTAATTCTTACTTAATGAAGAAACTGTAGGTTTCATCAAGCTTGACAGGGGACTGCGACTGGGGGACTCGTTGTCCCCGTATTTAGAGCTAATTGCATGGGCCTCCCTTGAGGTTTTACCAACTACAAGCGGAGTCAACTTTATCATTTATTGACAAACACCTCCCCTGCCATTAGTAAAATTTAGTCAAATGTAGCAGTTGACCAGGGAAGGTCTTTGTTAAAAAACGGAAGAGTTGGCTAAAAGTTAACTCCGTCTGTAATCACTACAAGAAATATGGCTTTTCTAATGATTGAAAGTTGTCGGTAATGACTAAGGACCGTTGGAAATACACATTTCCGATGGAAAAAGTTCGTCAGTCTTCGTTAGAAATGGTATGGTTGGAAATAATGTTTTTTTGACGGACCGTCGGAAATATAGCTTTTCCGAGGGCAAAGAGTAGTCAAAAATGATAAAAATATACCTTAATAATATTATGGCAACCAATTGTTAAGAGAATATTTTTAACTGTATTTGTCGCTAGAAATAGTTCGATCATTACTAAGGAACCGTTTGGTTGGAAATAATATTTATCACCGATGACTATTATGGTTACAAAAACTTCTATTTCCAAGGAGCTTCACTGTCAGAAATAATATATTACCATGCGAGATTGCAATTGGAAATAAAAATATTATCAAGGAGGATCATAGTCAGAAATAATATATTATCGATGAGATTCGTAGTCAGAAATATTGTATTACCGAGGAGTTTTACAGTAAAAAATAAGACAAAATTGAGGAAAATAATCGTCGGAAATAATGTATCACCAAGGAACAATAAAGTCGAAATTAATGTATTATTGATGAGATATATAGGCGGAAATATTGTTTTACCGAGGACCTTTATAGTTAGAAATAATGTATCACCGAGAAAAATTATGGTCGGAAATATTATATTATCCAGGAGATTTGCAGTTGGAAATATTGTATTATTGACGAGCTTCGTTGTTAGAAAAAAATATATATATTACTGAGAAACACTACGTTATTACCCAGATGCATTACAGTTGGAAATAATGTATTATCAAGGACATTCGTAGTCAGAAATACTATATTACGGACGCGCTTTGTGGGTGGAAATAATGTATTACCGAGCAACATTATAGTTGGAAATAATTTATCGCTAATGATATGGTTCTCTGAGAAATATTTTTTTCCTTTTAAGGAATTGTTAGAAATGATGTATTAGCAAGAAAGATAGTGATTCGAAATAAAATAGTACTGGTAGAAAATAACTTATTATCGAGAAATGTTATCTAAATATAAAAGTTATAAATATCTATTAATATTCTACTAAATGAAAGCAAGTACAAAAATAAAATAAAACACTTTATCAAATCATTGACA
This sequence comes from Xanthoceras sorbifolium, assembly GCA_003430845.1. Classification (NCBI taxonomy): domain Eukaryota; kingdom Viridiplantae; phylum Streptophyta; class Magnoliopsida; order Sapindales; family Sapindaceae; genus Xanthoceras; species Xanthoceras sorbifolium. The sequence goes on from CM010615.1 coordinate 25,854,545, forward strand.
ACAATATCCAATGTATCATGTGAAATTAAATACCCAATTGTCAACAAAAATATGCATAAAAGAAAAGGAACAAAGTTTTTTTTCCAAATGTTTAAAGGTAGAATCATATGATAAAGAACATGAGTAGACATCAAATTAATTATCGAACGCTCCTTCAATGTGAACATTTAAATCTTCAGTGGCATTATCCTGCATAATAAAATATAATATTTATTAAAATCATATATAATTCCATAATGCAAATTAAAGATAATAATAATAATTTTTTAAAAAGAATAAGGTAGTACCACTGGTGGTGAACTCCCCCGTGTCATCGTTTGAAGTGAATTTTGTAATTCATGTACCAAATTTGACAAACTGTGAATTTGTTCCTTCATGGTTTTTACTTCATCATAACGCTCTAAGCAAGTACACTTATGGCAATTTGTACTGGTAGAGGAACCGAATACATTACTAGGTTTTAGACCAGCACCTAACCCAAGAACACCACCATGACTAGACTTTTCGATAACCTCCTTATATATCTCCCATTCTTTTACCTTTGGAATTTCAGTTTGAGGAGTAGGTTTTTGTGACTCCATTTTTTTCTAAAATAAATAATTAACGCATAAAAATATGCATATTTTAAATAAAATAAAAAGAAGAAATATCATGTAGTTGATGATTGAAAAGAATATATAATATAAGACAACTTACGTGCATATGCTCAGCTTTATCACTAGCCCAACGACCATCTTTCTTATAGCTATGAAGCTTCTTAAAGAACTCAAATGGGGAAGGTTCATTTCCAGTTCGATCAAACTATATTTAAAAACAAAACAAAACAAAAAGAATAAATGGAATAAACATATATTTATTCATATTCAATTTACAAATGTATTGTATATAACTACACTATATACACAAATTTCAAAGTTTATTAAGGGTTAAAATAATTGTTACCTCTTCCTTTCTATATTTTACCATTGGAACAGAGCCTGAAGTATGAACTACTATTGCATTAGCACCACGATTACTTTTATTTCTAGTACTTTTATCCTACAAATATCATGAGAAAGTTAAACAAATAATAAATAATATTGCAATGACAAATAGTATATGTATTATTTTCTAATTAATTTACCTGCCACTCTTTAGAAGCCAAATATCAACCATCTCTGACCATACTGCAACATCAATCTGACTAGGACCATTGGTGTATCATTCTGCCCTTGTCTTGAAATGATCAAAAACACCACGTCTTATACTCGACATCCATTCTGAATATCGAATTTTAACATGTGCATCAAATGCTTCCCTCAACATTTTCTCAGAACATGTATAATTGAAGTTGGACTTAAAACGTGCACATAATGTGTCCCATTCTTCTTTGGGGTATAAAGCAAATGTTACCCAAGGGCCTTTGATGGATTGCTTGAATAAAACACCTAGATTACAGACAGCTTCAGGGGTTACAATCCTGAAAAATTACCATTACATATTATTTTATTAATCAATTACCATAAAAAGTACAAAATATTACAATCTTTAAAATATATATATATATCGACTGATTTTTTTTACCTATTATCATAAATTTCAATTGTCATGCCTTGTTCCTTTATACCTTTACCCTTTCTTCTACCTTTTCTTTTAACAGAACCAGAACCAGAACCAGAATCTGTAGTCGATATATATATATATATATATATATATATATATATATATATATATATATATATCGACTGATTTTTTTACCTATTATCATAAAGTGATGGTATCACAGAATCATATAGTTGCTCAGTAGAAGCACTAGTAACACGCTTGTTTCTCCTTGTTACGACCATGACAGAATGATGTTGCTTAGCGAAAGTATTAGGATGACGCTTGTTTTTCCTTGCCATGACTATTATTTATAATATTTAATGTATAAATACAACATTTAGATATCATTGACAGACACTAATACATATTGATATTTCAAGAAGTACTGAAATCATGAAGAAAATCCAATCCAGTCAACTTCAAGATCATCTTATATAATAAGAGAGACGAATTTATCTTAAAACAAAAGTAAGTCTATTAGGTCAACTCTATCATGTGAGAAGCAAAGTAAATTAGAATTTTCTAAGGTTTTTATCAATGGATTTCTGCACAGAGCTGTTAATTGCATGCTGGTTTTTATCAATGGTTGTGGAGTTTTAGTAGGTTTTGAATTGTATGTGACTGTTTTTTCACATGGGTTTGTAACTGTGTTGGGATTGTTTATTGCATCCTCTCTTCTTATTTTTTCAATTTAATTCTATTATGATTTCTTTACTTCTCACATGATAGAGTTGACCTAATAAATTTATATAAGTTCAACAACAACCTATCAAAGCAAAATTACAACTTAAATATCAAGATATCTTAATAATAATAAAAAAAAAAACCTCTAACTACTACAAACAAATAGGTATACAGTAAATTAATGAATTTCTACTTGATTGAATGCTATTAAAATAAGTTTCAAAAAAAAAAAAGAATACTATTAAAATACTTATACGAACAACAGTCATACAAGAGTTTCAAACCCTTCACCAAAAAGTTTACATGTAAAAAATAAACTTTAACTTTTTCTTTTTCTTTTTGTGACCTCGAGAATTACAAACAAAAAACCAATAAAAACAAATATATACCAAACAAACATCACAAATAATTTTGAAAAGAACTATACCAGAGATTGAAGAGGACTTGTGTACAGGAGATTGAAGAGCACTTGTGCTTTCTTTTGGACAAGTTACTTTGCTTCGCTTTTTCAAACCCTAAAAAAAAAAAGATGATTCTCAATGGTGATAATAGGAGACGGCTATTTCAAAACTTAAAAATAAGTCTTCAAAAAAAAAATTTATGTTCAAACCCTAAATAAGAGTCTTGATAAAATTTCCTAAAAATAATAAAGTTGGATCCTTTTTGGGTACATTTTTAGTATAAAATCGTAAGCATTAATGTTCTGGTTGAATACAATTAATGTTAACATATATTTAGTTGGTGTTTCCAATTATTGTGTAAAAACAAATAATATTGTTATTATTATATATTAAAATTAATGTAATTAAAATTGATTGATCATGCAATTAATTTTTTTTTTTGGTTTGATATTACAGATGAGGTATTGGAAAGCTTGGGAGAAGGAAACTTAAACAACAGAGTACCTTGTTGCAATAGAACTAAGACTTAGTCCTGTCCAGTTCAAGTCAGTCTCATATACCAAACGTGCCCTATTCTAATGGCCAATATCTTTCCTAATAGTTTTTTTAATTGTAGGAAGAAATATATTAAAAGTGTAGTGTAAGACAATATCATTTTAAATTTTAGGGGGATAATTAATAATATCCCATCGAAAAAGGAAAAACATAAACGATAGTTAAAAACCAATGGCCTCTAATATTATGATGTATTTTTAAAAGCAGGATTTGACAGGAAAATGACTCCAATGCCCACACAAGTAAATGACGTAGCAGGTATTGACATTAGTGTCCATACAACTACTGACTATTGACTCCAATGCCCTACCAAGGCCTTGTAAAAGTAGGGAAGATTGGTGGAAAGGAAAAAGAGAAAATTATAAAATTTTAGAGTTTTTCTAATTACCTTGTTCTCTTTCAAATTATTATTAATATCTCGGTAATATTATCATACTTGTACATCAGCTAATCCTCAGTATTATCAGTAGCCTAATACTAAAAAGAAGAGCTTAATTTTTATATAATAAACTTATAAAGGGTTGGTAGAAATGGACATTTTTATTCCCACGGCTTCAAATCCTCAAATCTCTATTTTTTTTTTAGGAATAGAAAAATCATCTATAAATGGGGATGTAAATGATTTTTAACCCTATTTCTAAATGGAGATGAGGATGGAGATAGGTCCCCATCCTCGTTTCTCAATTTCCCTCAAATAAATTTTCAAAATATTTCCTTTAGGCTCTCAATTACAAGTTTTTGATGCATCCTGCTTTTAAGGGCAACGAACTTTGTGGATCTTCACTTGCTAACAATTGTATGGTTCCGGAATCTGATGATGAAAATGGAGGAGGAAATGATGGTGAAGATGAAGTTGGATTGGTTTCTATGTAAGCATGTCACTTTAATTTTGGTGGGCTTATGTTTTGTAATAGATTCTTTACTTGTCAATAGAAGACGGAAGTACACGTACTGGAGATAAATTTTTGAAGTGTTGTGGCAGGAAAATGATATGTGCCAATTTTCCAAGGCAATGAAGACAATTACATTTCATTAGGAAAATGATATGTGCCAATTTTCCAAGGCAATGAAGACAATTACATTTCATCATGAAAATGATAGAAAATTCCTTAGAAAAGTAGTTTTTTTTATTATTATTATATATTTCAAATTTTTATAACAGATTAAAATTTAACTTTAGTGAAATTAGACCCATGAGTTAATTAATAGAACGATTAAGCTTGTGTTTTACTCCCACAAGGTTGAATTCCCTCATGGGTACCTACACGACCAAATGCAATAATTTCCTACTTCCCAAAGATCGTAGTGTTCGGCGAGGGCTTTAATTTTGAACTTTGGGCACATTAAGCGGGTTCAAGCGATGTCTGGATTATATAAAAAAAAATAAAAAACACACTTTACTATTAGTGTATAAGTTATGTATTCCAATAATTGTTGGATAATTGTAAAGATAATAGTTAGGTTTGTGTAATTGTGAAAGAGAAAGAAGTTAAAAAGCCTTGACTTAAAAGTCTACTTCGTTAACACCGGGACCTATAGCTCTTTAAAAGTTCTTGACTTTTGATGCAAAGTAACTATTAGGAAATTTCCTACAAATTTCCTAATCAGCTAAATGGAGTCTTCCTCTTTCCATCATTGACTTGGAGTCTTCCTCCCTCGGGCCATATTTCTAAATGGAGATGAGGATGGAGATAGCTCCCCCATCCTCATTTCTCAATTTTTCCCAAATAAATTTCCAAAATATTTCCTTTAAGCACTCTTAGAGACCAAATTGATAATTGCCCTCCATAATATTTTTTTATTTCAATTTTTTTTTGAACTAGTGGAGTTCCACCAAAATTTTTTTTTTTTCAATTTTGTGGTGCAATTATCATCTTGCCCCATATAGTCTAACGGTCAGTATCCTTTCTAATAGTTTTTTAAATTGTACGAGGAAATATTTTAAAAGTGTGGTGTAAGAGGAAATATTTTAAAAGTGTGGTGTAAAATGATATTCTTTTAAATATTAGGGAGAGAATAATAATATCCCGTTAAAAAATGAAAAACGTAAAGGATACTTAAAACTGAATGGGCTCTAATAGTATGATCATTTTTCAAAGCTGGATTTGACAAGGAAAATGATGTGTGCCAATTTTTCTTTATAAAGACAAAAGGAAATTAACTTCAGAAAATAAATAATGTTTTGGTCCCAAAACAACACCTATAGGGACCATTAAGTATTAGTCCCGATGTAACACCCCCCGACCCGACCCGGCTGGACCGACCCAGGGAGCGCTACTCGGACTTTCAAAACTTTCTAAATTCATTTTATAAACCAAAAATCGTTGTGAGCCCATAGAATAAATTTTCAAATCATTGGAAACCATAGAGTTTATTAGTTTAAAACCATTTCTAGTGAGCCCATCGATAAACTTTTTACAAAAATTCGGCAGAGTTCCGTTTGTTTTTCGGATTTTCCAAAACCTGTTTCAAATCAAATTCAATTTACACAAAATCCACCACACTTCTATATCACTTCAAACAATTGCGCACTCTGCCGTTTAGTGCGACTTCCACAAACAGTTTATAAAATAAAATAATTCAAAAGTCATCATTTACAAATATTCTAAAATGAGAAACAGAAATCGATAAATAATTAGTTACAAAACATATTACAAAACATATTTACAAATCCCCTGTATATGCATGCTTTCAGAATATATACACATATCAAGAATATAGCTACCCAACTGTGAGAACTCTGGGACTCTGTCAGCAATCTCTCTCTCTTCAATCCTTAGCTTCTTCAGGATCTCTGGTACCTACGCGTTAGAAACAAAACTAACGCGCTAAGCATATAGCTTAGTGGGTGTACTAAACTCAATTAAATAAACCACACTATAAATATCTTTTAAGAAGAAATAAATCACAATATGAATTTCATTTCTAATCATGTACAAATCAAATGAACTTCAAAATTAAATCATAAAACAGTTTCCATCACTTTAATTTCCACAATAAAAGCAACATATACAATCGATTAATAAATTCATTCAATTCACTTCCCAATTCGTTTCAAATCTGGCCCGCTAGAATACTAAACATATACGGACTGGAATATGGGTCAAACTCCCACCGAGGACGAATCCTACGAGTGGTACGTGTCTCCCAACTCTAGGACCGTGGGTACGGAACCTAGAGAGGTACATAACTCCCTATCCCAGGAACGAATCCTTGGGAAGGTACATGACTCCCAACCCCCAGGACGAATCCTGAGGAGGTACGTGTCTCCCAGCCTCTGGACGAATCCAAGAGGAGGTACATAATAATCATCAGTATCAATCAGTAGCGGTGCATACTGCTCAGTAAAACCCAGCTGGTATACCAACCTCCTATATCCATTTCTATGTCTACGTATCGTAGGGCCGTTTCGATAAACGATTTTCACAATCAGTTACGAATCAATAGTTACCCAATGAATATGCACTTCGCACAATACTTTTCAAGAAAGTAAACCATAGTCGTACAAAAGTATAAATCAAGTATTTTTAACGAAATCGACAAAATCGAAATACAATCAAAATGCGATCTATCATAAAATCGTTCCAGAATCAACAATAAATACATCAATCATCGATTTTTCATATTAAATAAACAAATTTCAGACAAAAATCGAAAACGAGAAATTTCAATGAAATCGAAAACGAAAACGTAAACGAAAACGAAAACAATAACGAAATACTTTTCGTAAAGATTCCGAAATCGAAAGTACACCAACCTCGATACCGTTTTTTCGTTCGATAGATCGCGATTCCACGATTTCCTTTTCCTTTTCCTTTTCTCCTACACTTCCTTTTCACTTTCTTCTTCTTCTTCCTCTTTTTCTTCTTCTTCCTTCTCTTTCTTCTCTTTCTTCTCTTTCTTCTCTTTCTTCTTCTCTCTTTCTTCTTTTCTCTTCTCGGTCTCTCCTCTCTCTTTCTGCTGTTTCTATTTTTCTGGCTTCTGCGAGAAGCCTCTCTTTTTTTTTTTTATATTTTTTTCGCTACCGCGACCGCCGTCGCGACTTGTGGTCGCGGTGCTCACTGGAGCATTCGCATCGCCTTTGTCGCGAGCGCACCTTGGTCGCGCTGGAGATCGCGTTGCTCGCTGCCCGAATTCGACGTTTTCATCGCGAGCGAGCCATCGCGACCTGTGGTCGCGGTGACCAGGTCGCGATGCTCTCTGGTTCAGTTTTCAATTTTTCATACATTTAATTACATTTTCACCCCCTCAAATAGTAAAATTTATTTTCACATATATATCATTAATTACCCGAAATCCGGGATGTTACACCCAATATATGACGTATAGCGATCAAAATATTTTCGTTCCAACACCATACCTATAGGGACGAAAATTCGTCTCAATAGACATTTTATAAGGACGAAACGAAATTGGTCCCTAAATTCTAGATATGGAGATTCGTCGTTATAGTGTTTTTATTGGGACCAATTTCATTTTTGGTCCCAATAGCTGTATTGCGACCCACTTGTAGGGACTAAATTTAGGACGAATTTATTTTGGTCCCTAGACACTTTAGGGACCATTTTCTATCTATAGAGACCATTAATTTTGGTCCCTACAGGCACAATTTCTTGTAGTGTATATCATATTACATAAAAATAGTTCAATTTAATTCAGCACACCAAACGCACCCGAATGGTCTGTCTTACAATGGATGATATGTTTGTATTGGTTATGTATATATTTGCCTTGAAGACAAACAATTATGGTCGGAAAAATTTAACCTTTTCTGAGGACAAGTTACTTATTGTCGAAAATTATAATATTTTTAAGGACTAAGACCATGGTCGGAAATGTTTGTTTTTTCTAATGAAAAGTTACATCATATCAGAAATGTCATGACATTTTCGAGAAACAAGTGTTTTGGTCGGAAAAGAGTCAATTTTTCCGATGGCTATATACATATGGCCAGAAATAGTGTTGGCGCCAAAGGTTAGCGCTATTTTCATAGTATTTCTAACGACTTTCAACACCATTTTTAAGGGCAAATATTCCGTCGTTAAAAATAGATATTGTTTTATACTTTTTCGATGGTTATATTTTTACTATTGGAAATACTACTTTTACCGACCAAATTTGGACTCCGTTAAATATTGTTCGTTAGAAAAACCACTTTTTCTTGTAGTGAATTGAGCAAACCCAAAAGAGGGGATGTCTTTGTCAATAAATCCAAAAGTTGACTCCGCTTGTAATTGAGCAATTAGTGGAGTTAGGCTCTAGATGGAGTCCCGCATCATTTAACTTTTAAATTGTTCTCCCCTCTTGTGCTTTCCCCCTACTAAGGTGGCTGATCTGAAATCTCCTAATGGCGGATTTGGTTTGGAGCTCTTTTCTACCGGATGAGGCTAGGCTAATTCTTAATCTTCCTTGTTCCTCTTCGGGTCATGAGGACTTTCTTTTGTGGCACTTTAAAAAATCTAGTTTGTATTCGGTTAAGAGCGGATACTAGGTTGCTTTGGAGAGTAAATTTTGTGCTGCTTCCCCTTCTTGTTCTCCAGCAAGTGGTATGAGTTGGTGGAAGGCTTTATGGCGTGTTAATCTCCCTAGCAAGCTCAAAAATTTCTTTTGATAAGCTTGCCATGGTTGGCTTCCACTTCTAATTCCAATCTTTTCGTTCCACCCCTACTTAGGCTACTTTATTATGCTCACAATGGCTCCAGTTACATATATTTAAGGATGATTTATATCAGTGAAAATTTTAGATAGAAATTAAATTTTTATTTTTTCAATATATGAAAATCTGTGTAATTTATAATTAACAAATTCTACCTAAATAGCTCAACTCATCATATGGACATGCCTCATTCCTTGTTTTTTTTTTTTTTTTAACTTTTCTTTGTTTGAACTTAGGCCTGAATCCTGATGATGAAAAAATGAATCACCTATCATAGGACGAATTGTAATTGAGTACCTTAATGTTTGGCCATATTACAATGAAATCATGAATTTAGCCTTAATTACATATTAGTATCCTCCTTTAGTTGACTTGGTCAAAAATAAAGTTTGACCAAAATTTTATTTTAAAATGACAAAAATACCCCTAGTTAAAATAAATAATATTAATTATTAAATTAAAAAAAATTTAAAATTAAAAAATTTTAAAATTTTAAAATGGATGAATCCATTTAATTATTTTTTAATTTTTTTAATTTTTTTAGTTTTAATAATTAATATTATTTTTTTATTTTTAATCAGGGGTATTTTTATCATTTTAGTTAAAAATTTTGGTCAAACTTTTATTTTTGTCCAAGTCAACTAAAGAATGGTATTAATTTATAATTATGGTTAAACTCACAATTTCATTACAATATGACTACACGTTCAGAGTACTCTATTGCAATTCGTCCCCTATCATTCATATATATATATATATATATATATATATATATATATATATATATTGGTTAAAATAAAAGAATCTTTTAGAGCAACAAAAGCGGGAAAGAATCTACAAGTCAACAGAAGCTGCATCAAGATTCTATCAAATCGCCATCACGTGATCATCCCACCTTTTCCTCCACCAAGTCCTCCATTTGTTCCAGGAGTCTGGCTACAATACCGTGAAAAACAAGTGCTGGTATGATACTGACACCTTTTTGTCCCCAGCAACCGGCAGTAACCGGTATTCTTGGTTGCTGCAAATTTTTTTAATTTAATTAGTAAATTAATAATCAATAATGATATTAAAAATACCAAAATACATAAAATTGAGTAAATAATGGAAATATCTAATAATACCTTAAAACATAAATAAATAATTAAATTTACAATAACACAAAATTATTTAGTAAATAAAGAAAAAATAATAATAACAACAAATCTTGTGTATTTAATAATTATTTGTGTAATATTTTAATAGGAATACATTTTTTTTTTGCAATGAAATTGCAATATTTAATAATTTCGCGACACGTTTTAAAATTGTTCGCAACTTCATTTCAATAAGGTTGCGCCTGTACATAAGTTCGTGATAAAAAACTTCGACACTGTTGGAGGAACTTGGACGTTGTGGTAAGGAACTCGGACGTTGGAAGAAATCCATAAAGTTCCTTATAGAACTTGGACGTTGGTGCGGAGCACTCCAACGTTCGCCACCAACTTCGGTGTTCCTTCCCATTGAAGTTGACGTTTCTCTTTGGAGGAAGTTTGACTTGGGAAGGAACACGGACGTTTTGGCAAGGAACTCGGACGTTGGGAGAAATCCATAAAGTTCCTTAGGGAACTTGGACGTTGGTGCAGTGCACTCCAACGTTCGCCACCAACTTCGTTTTTCCTTCCCATTGAAGTTGACGTTTCCCTTTGGAGGAAGTTTGACTTGGCAAGGAATTCGAACGTTGTGACTAAGGAACTTGGACGTTGGGAGAAATTCATAAAGTTTCTCAGGGAACTTGGACGTTGGTGCGGTGTACTCCAACGTTCGCCACCAACTTCAGTGTTCCTTCCCGTTGATGTTGACGTTTCCCTTTGGAGGAAGTTTGACTTGGGAAGGAACTCGGACGTTGGGAGAAATCCATAAAGTTCCTCATAAAACTTGAACGTTGGTGGGTGCACTCCAACGTTCGCCACTAACTTCGGTGTTCCTTCCTGTTGAAGTTGACGTTTCCCTTTGGAGGAAGTTTGACTTAGGAAGGAACTCAAATGTTATGGTAAGGAACTGAGACGTTGGGAGAAATTCATAAAGTTCCTCATAGAACTTGGACATTGGTGCAGTGCACTCTAACGTTCACCACCAACTTTGGTGTTCCTTCCCGTTGAAGTTGACGTTTCCCTTTAGAGGAAATTTGACTTGGGAAGGAACTCGGACATTGTTGCAAGGAACTCGGACGTTCGAAGAAATTTATAAAGTTCTCAGGGAACTTGGACGTTGGTGCAGTGCACTCCAACGTTCCTCACCAACTTCTTTGTTCCTTCCCATTGAAGTTGACGTTTCCGTTTGAAGGAAGTTTGACTTGGGAAGGAACTTGGACGTTTTGGCAAAGAACTCAGACGTTGGGAGAAATCCATAAAGTTCCTCAGGGAACTTGGACGTTGGTGCGGTGCACTCCAACGTTCCCCACCAACTTCGTTATTCCTTCCCATTGAAGTTGACATTTCCCTTGGAGGAAGTTTGACTTGGCAATGAACTCGGATGTTATGGCAAGGAACTCGGACGTTGGGAGAAATCCATAAAGTTCCTCAGGGAACTTTGACGTTGGTGTGGTGCACTCCAACGTTCTCCGCCAACTTTGGTATTCCTTCCCGTTAAAGTTGACGTTTCCCTTTGGAGGAAGTTTGACTTGGGAAGGAACACATACGTTTTGGCAAGGAACTCGGACGTTGTGAGAAATCCATAAAGTTCCTTAGGGAACTTGGACGTTGGTGCGGTGCACTCCAACGTTCGCCACTAACTTCGTTGTTCCTTTCCATTGAAGTAGACGTTTCCCTTTAGAGGAAGTTTAACTTGGCAAGGAGCTCGAACGTTGTGACAAGGAACTCGGACATTGGGAGAAATCCATAAAGTTTCTCAGGGAACTTGGACGTTGGTGCGGTGCACTCCAACGTTCGCCACCAATGTTAGAAACTAATGAGGAAGTTGATCTACGTGGGTTGAATGAATTATTTGTAAAAAAAACACAGTATACCGTGACTTATGGCCCTCCGCTTGGTTTTGCATTCTTATTTTCCTTGGTAGATTTTGTAAAGTTACTAGCTTATGCTCGAAATTATATCCTGTAGTTCGAAAGCAAAAGAGACGAACAAGAAGATGAAGTAAGAATATTTAGTGATGGAGAAATTATGTTACGCTCTCTGTTGGTTGTTGAGTACTTGAGCAGGTTGAAGTCATTTAAAAGTAAAAGTTGCTCCTTCCATTATTTCCTAGACAGAATCCTTTCGTACATAAGTAATTGATCGGTGAACGCTGACAAGGGTAAACATACTGAAAAAAAAAATCGAATATATATACTTCGTCATTCAGATTATATAAAATTAAAAAGTTTAGAATATAAAAAAAAAATATCTTACGTTACGAAGAGAATACTTGTATGAAGGTTACTGAACAACTTGGTACACTTGATGTATAAACCCTAAACCCTAAGCATGAATATATTTAGGATATATAAATTTTGGTAGAAATGAATAACCAGCAATTAGAAAAGAGGATGTAAAAATAATTCCTATGGTAAATTAGATGTCAGATAAGATTCACTATTTATAGAGTTTGATTACGTAATTAATTTTCTAGGGAAGTATAAAGGTCAAGGTTATGTGAACTTTAGGTACATATGGAAATAATTTGGTCAAGATTATGTATTTAAATCCCTTGGCGATGATGAAGGTATTCCTGGTTATGTTTTATAGAAGTATGAAGGTTATGCTTAAGTTCAGAAAAGGGAATTTGGAAGTATGAATGAAGGTCAAGATCATGTATATATATATATATATATATATATATATATATATATTCAATTTTCTTAGGAAGTATGAAAGTCATGGTTATGTTATTTAATTAACTAATTTAAGTACGAAAGAATATATAATAACAAAGTAATCTTCCTTCCTTCTCGGAAACAGTTGGCATCTGTATATAGATATCCTTCACTGCGGTTGTTGATAAGTTCGCGACACTTGAATTAATGCAAACTGATATAGTCGCGTTTTAATTGATTCATTCTCGTAAAGATATAATTGTGGTATTTCTTGTCATGCGAACCGATTCACTCGCGTTTCAGTTTATAACAAAGTTCACAACGTCAAAGTACTTCACTACATTAAAACTTGTTAAATGATTTGGGATATAATACAATAAATATCAATGACCAGTATACATCCATAGTTAATTAAACACATGACGTTCCCCAAGAAATATCCCTTGTAAATAAAATACATAATACCGAAGTTCATACTCCCGTAGGAATTAAACACATAGTCATGACCTTCATATTTCAATATGAAATTAAAAAACATAACCATTACTTTCATTCTTCCCAAGAAGATTGTATACATTATCTTCACCTTCATACTTCTAAAGTAAATTTCTTATCGTAACCATGACCCTCCATACTTTCCTTAAACATAACTAGGACCTTCATCATTTACCAGAGATTTAAATTAATAATATTGACCAAATTAATTCCAAAGGGAATTTAATACATAACCGTGACCTTCATACTTCCCTATGAAATTGAATACACAACCTTGACCTTTATACTTCCCCAGGAAATTGAATACGTAATCAGACTCTATAAATAGTGAAACTTATTTGACATACATCTAGTTTATAATGAAAGCTAGTTTCGGTATTCTGTTCTTCAATCGCTAGTTATCCATTTGTTATGGTGTTCAATATTACATGCGGAGCAACAATTCGCTTCTTCTTCAAGAAGAAGGGGATTGTTGAACGGTGTGTAATATTCAATACCTTAACACTTACGTTGATAGCTTTGACAGTGGCAACTGTTCAGTTCGCAACACATGAACTCACGAGAAATAACCAGTGCCCGTGTTTTGTGGTACTCAAGTAAGTTTCTTATTAATTTTTACTTTTCATATTACAAAATCATGGAGATTAGTTTGATTTTTTTTTAACCTATCAATGGGAAGTTAGGGAGATTACTTAGACCATGTACTTATAATATATAATATTAGAGTTTGATTCTGCAAAGTGTCGCAAGACAAACTTTAAATAACAAATACTTGTATTTATAGTGCATGTTTCTGTTTCTTTTTATTATTTGTCTCACTAAAATTTAATGTACTCCGTTTAATATGTGCATGGGGAGGTGTATTGACCATTATGTGCCCTATATAGAAATGTTTTCTTTACTTTTTCATTTAATTAAATTTATTCTACTTTTTATTGTTGGCTGACTGCATATTCTCAGCAGTATCAATGCCGGGTTGTGCTCGCGGAGGCGGGATGATCGGGTGACTTGACTCATTTAAACAAACTATATCCATTGAAACATTCGTTGAACGTGGATCGGCATAATGAGAGGTAGTACTGATGTCATCAATATGTTGTTTTCCTTTGTCCCCTTTCATTGTCCCCTTGAAGACGGCATCCATCAGGTTGTTGAACTTGGATATCAGCTCGGTGACCTTAGTCCTCAGTGCAATGACCTCATCCCTAACGGACTGAATTTCAACCAACAAAGTCTGGAACACGTGATTGTGACCACACGGGCCTTTGATTGTGGTGGCATCAGTTACCGGATTCACGAAGCTGTTAGGTGCAGGGGATGGGGCACCCACCGGATGTTGTCCGCTGCGTGATGCATTTCGGACATATTGAGCAACGGCCACCTGCATGCAACGCACATTAAATTAATTAGTTTTATCCGATTTCAAATGGACGAGACTATTAGTAGATAAAAACAATTATTGAAACGTCATAAATTTAGTAGTGTACCTCCGTACTGTGAAGTCCGCCTGCGGTTTGGAGACGACGGAAAAAAGTTCTTATTTTATCGCTCGTCCAACTTTTAATTGGTGGGACTAATTTATCAACAACAGGAGGATCCAATTGAACCGAATCGAGATAAATTAGCTGAACACAAGTAAATTAGTGAAAATTTGATAATTATGATGACGTTATAGAGAGTAAATTGAAAATTTAAGAAAAAAGAGTTATGTACCTAAAGAAACAATAAGCAACCAGTTACGCATTGTGTCTTCGATGATTTGCCACTTTTTTTAAACTTATCAATGCCATCGCACAGGACGTTGAAACACCAGGTAGACCAATCCATAGAAGGGATGTCAGCAACATGGGTAAGAGGTGCGATGAAATCTACACTTACAAAATCTGAATTTCCGGGCGCAAGGAGAGAGCCCAGCAAGAACAAGCAGAATGTAATTTTAAATTCTGTACCGGCTAAGGTCATGTCAAGAAGGCGTCTCTCTAAATGATTAATGTAGATTCCACGACCACTTACAGAGAACTTAGACGCCCATTCGCTCACGGAGGGGTGCTCTCCTTCCATGGGAATCGACTGTCCCCAGATAATGGTCTTCTCATAGATACGGAGTGAACGCGAAATGACATCAAAATTTTGGACTAGCCAAAGGCACAACCCTCTATGAAGGTGCCCGCTGGGGATAAGGAGGATGTTGCCAAAACCGATATCATTGACAGCCTTTTTTTGGACGTCGGACACCCACTAACAACCCGAAACAAACGGTAAGGGGTACAACGAGTGGTGAACGTTCGATCGACGTGAAAGTTGTCTAAATCGGTGGGAATATCTTCGTCTTCGGGTGAGCCGCTACGGCCCCCTGGTACACAGGGGATAATTTCTTCTTGTTGTTATTGTTGTTGATATTTGCCATACCTCCCATACCGCAACTTTTCTTTACCAGGTAATGACTTCCACATTTCAGCAATCTCTTTACGTGTCTGAAGAAAATTTTGAAAATTGTAAATTTATATAGTGTTAGTAAGAAACAATAGATTAACCTAGTCAGTAACATGTAACAATAATTATTTTCAAGCACATTTGGGTATACCTTAGTTTTCCCCTCACTATCGGTGCATCATGCCTCTTGTTTGCTGACATATGACAATTTAAAGTTACTTGAATTTATAAAAGTAAGTTATTAAGCTCGTAACCTATAAAAATAATGTAATTTATTACGCACAAGTAGTAAAAAAAAACTCAATCTGCCAGTCCTGACTTTCACAATCGAAGATGAATCCATAATGATTGGATGACAATCAACCCGGATAAAATGACTGTAAAACATTATTTTAAACAACAAAAAGTTAGTAATCAATAAGTAAACGTCTGTTGCTTTATAGCATTTCATAACAATACAAACATAAACCAAATTAATTATAGGATCGAACAATAACCACAATGACAGCCATAAAAAAAATAAATAGATCAAAACCAAGAGAAAGAGAGAGAGATTCTAGTAAGAAAAAGAGCTAGAAGAAGAAGAAAAAGAAAAAGAAGGAAGGTGAAGTTGGTCAAGAAGAGTTTTGTGTAAAGAATAGCATTTCAGGTTTGGTGATCCGTTTTCGTATTTTTCAGATTTTCCAGAATATTTCGAAATCGTTATATTATATTGTTTTTAGTTTATTTGAGCTATATTGATTATGATATATTGTTTGAAATTGATTTTGGGATGTTTTGGATTACGTATATTTGTAATATATTCTGGATCCGTAATATTGCTTACGAAAAATATTATGAATTGATTTTCGATATGTTTTGATTATAGTAATATTACGGGGAATATTATTAAAAGCGATTTCGTATATATTGTTTTGCGATTTGTTTCGAAAAGTGATTCGGGGCATTTGGATTTACTATGGATTTACGATATATAATTGCATGTGATTTTAAATGTGATTTGAAGCGATTTCTGGATTCAGAAATATTTTCGGAAACTGATTTTGTAATTTGCTTGTATATGTATATTAATGCGATTCGAATTTCGAAAATGTGTATATTGATTTGGATATGATTTTAGAATTTAAATTGACGATTCTGTTCGGAATGAATTATATGATTTTCGAAAAGTGATTTGGCTCTGATATATGTAAATATAGATATGGATATAGGAGATTGACATGTCAATTGGGTTTTCTGAGTAGTATTACGCCGATTCTGATATGTATATGGGATACGCAGCGGGTCCTCCGTTGGTGTCCAATTCTGATATGTATATGGGATACGCAGCGAGTCCTCCGTTGGTATTCCAACTCTGTTCTGTGTAGCCCATAATCCAGTCCGAAAAATATGTTTAGTATATCAGGAGCCCGAAATGGAATTAGAAATGTGATATGATCTGTATATGATTTGAGATGAGAAATGATTTGATTTGGTATTATTATGTTTTCATAAGATATTTATTCTGATTTCCGATGGATTTATTAATATTTACTTCGATATGATATTTGTTTCAGTTTTCCGATGGATTTGATATATTCGATTTACATGGGCCCTATATGTTGATATTAAATGTTATTTTGCATATTTGAAAAGTTATTGTACTATTTGCACATTTGACTTTTGGGTACACCCACTAAGCGTTATGTTTAGCGTGTTGAGTTTCTCACACGCAGGTAAAAGAATTGTTGAAGGGGACAAGGATCAGAAAGAGTAGAATATGCTGGGATATGTTCAGAGTCACATCACTCCTGCATTTTTTGGTAGCTCACTACGTATTTGATGTTTTATATGTATTATATCGGCATGCATGGATATAAATGCTTTTTTTTTTTTGTAAATATATGTAATGGATATTTAGTTTTATGTATGTTTGTAAATATTTGTGATAATTGGGCCCATGGATTTTAATGCTTTTGAAGTTAAATGTTTATAAATATTTTATATGAATTGTGTTTACGAAATTGTTGAAAACTAGGTTTTTTGAAAGTCGGAAAAACAGAGGAAACTCTGGCGAAAATTTCAAAAAATCTTTTTTGACCATAATTTTTAATATTTATTTGGATTATTGCTTAAAGTTCGTGTTCTGAAATTTATTTTCGTATATGGTAGTGCTTCCCGATTCGATCCGAGCAGGTTCGAATCGGGGGGTGTTACAGTTTTTGGTATCATAGACAATGGTTTAGGCGTTCCTAAACCAGAGCGAAATATTTTGTAAATGTAAAATGTTTTGACATGCATGCATTATAGAAAAGACATAAAAAAAAAAAATAGGAGAATGTGACTCTAATCTGCAGAATTCCTCTTCTGTCTTATATAGGAAAATGGAAAGTGGAGAAGAAGAGAGATAGACCTGGAAGCCCCGCTAGTGTGGTTGGGGAAGCAGCGGAAGAATCAGTGAGTCTGAGAATGGCTGGACCGGAATCCAGGATTAGCCAGTTAATGTGCGACAGATGATTGAGATTCTGCGGACAGTAACTAGAGCCCCACCCCAGAGATCAGCGGTTGAGAGGTTGGCTAAATACCGACCTACAGATTTTTGAGGTAAGAGTGATGATGATGCAACAGCTGCTGAATACTGGTTTGAACGGACAAAGAGAATTTTACAGCAGATGCATTGTACCCCAGAGGAGAGTCTGGAGTGTGCCGTTTCCTTATTGCAGGAGGATGATTACCATTGGTGGACTGCCATCATTTGGACAGTGCGGCCAGCGGAACGAACTTGAGAGTTTTTTCAGAGGAAGTTTCGAAAAAAGTATGTGGGTCGCATTTACATAGAGAACATGAAGAGAGATTTTATGAATCTGAAACAGAGATAGATGTCCGTTACTGAGTACGAACGGGAGTTTAACCAATTGAGTAAGTACGCCAGTAACATGGTGTTGACAGAGGAGAGCAGGTGCAGGAGATTTGAGGACGGTCTGAATAATTATATCCGTCTTCAGGTTGCTAGAGACCTCCAGCATCAGCCAGACCAGGTCAGTCCACAACATATGTAGCTAGTGCTCCTGGTAGTACAGCTAGGGGACCAGCCTTAGCACCTTGTGACCATTGTGGGAAGAGTCATTCGAGTGAATGTCGGAAGTTGACCGAAGCCTGCTTTAAATGTAGGTCCCGCGATCATTTTCTGAGAGATTGTACGTGAAGTCAAGCTACTTCTGATATACTATCGGTGAGACCAGCTTCCCCTATTTCCAAAGGGAGAAGACCTAGTTAGACGGGAACTAAGGTTATTAGGTCTGGAGGGGCAGCAGAGTCTTCTGGGAGATAGGAGAGTCGAGCCCCAGCTCGAGCTTATGTTATGAGGGCTCAAGAGGATAGGAATGCACCAGATGTGATTACTAGTATGGTTTCTATTTTTGACCTTATTGTAATTGTATTGATAGACCCAAGATCTACACATTCATATATATGTGATGCCATGATTAGAGATAGAAATCTGAAAACTGAGTCTATTGAGTTTGATGTGATAGTGAGTAATCCCTTAGGTCACAGTGTGATCATGAATAGGGTTTCTAAAGATTGTCCTATTAGAATACAAAAGTATGAATTTTCAGGTGATTTAATGGAGTTGCCATTCCATAACTTCGATGTAATTTTGGGCATGGATTGATTATCTAGACACCGGGTTATAATTGACTGTAGTCTAAAGCGATTGACGCTTAGGACAAGCAAATGGTGCAGAGGTATTAATGGTGGGCGATAGAATGAATTATCTTTCTAATGTTATTTCGACTATTACTGCTCTGAAATTGATCAGAAAGGGGTGTGAAGCCTATTTAGCACATGTGGTCGATTCACGGAAGGTTGATTTCAGTCTACAGAATATACCTACCGTATGTGATTTTTCAGATGTATTTCCAAAAGAAATTTCTGATCTACCACCGGTGAGAGAGGTGGAATTTGTAATTGATGCAATACTGGGAACTGCACCAGTATCAATTGCTTCGTACAGAACGTCACCTGCAGAATTAAAAGAGCTGAAGTTGCAGTTGTTAGATAAGGGATTCATTCGACCTAGTGTTTCCCCATGGGGAGCACCAGTACTATTTGTGAAGAAGAAAGATTGGTCAATGAGATTGTGTATCGATTACAGGCAACTGAATAAACTCACAATCAACAATAAATATCTGTTGCCTAGGATCGATGACTTGTTTGATTAGTTGAGAGGAGCCACTATCTTCTCGAAAATTGATCTCAGATCAGGATATCACCAGTTGAGAGTGAAAGATTCTGATATTCAGAAAACAGCTTTTCGGACACGGTACGGACACTGTGAATTTGTGGTGATGCCATTTGGGTTGACTAATGCACCAGCAGCCTTTATGGATCTGATGAACCGTATCTTCCGTCCATATCTGGATCTGTGTGTTGTAGTATTCATCGATGATATTCTGATATACTCTCAGACTGTAGCAGAACATGATCAGCACCTTCGAATAGTGTTACAGATTCTGAGAGAAAAGAAGTTGTATGCCAAGCTCAGCAAATGTGAATTCTGGCTGAATGAAATGGCTTTTCTGGGACATGTAATATCGGCAGATGGTATTAAAACATATCCCAAGAAAATTGAAGCAGTTATGGAGTGGAAGCCTCCCAGAAATATTTATAAAATTCGGAGTTTTCTGGGTTTGGCCGGATACTACAGATGGTTTGTAAAGGGGTTTTCATCCATAGCTACTCCTCTGACTAAACTGCTGCACAAGAATGTCAGGTTCGAATGGAATGAGAAATGCCAGGTGGCTTTTAAGAAATTGAAAGCGATGTTGGTTGAAGCACCAATTCTTGTACAGCCAGTATCAGGAAAAGACTTTGTGGTTTACAGCGATGCTTCACACAATGGCCTGTGATGTGTATTGATGCAGGATAGGAAGGTAGTTGCATATGCTTTCAGACAACTGAAAACAAATGAACAGAATTATCCGACGTATGATCTAGAACTTGCAGCCATAGTGTTTGCTCTGAAAATATGGCGGCATTATCTGTATGGAGAGAAATGCTATTTTTACACTGATCACAAGAGTCTTAAGTATCTGCCTACCCAGAAAGAACATAATTTGAGGTAGAGAAGATGGATGGAGTTAATAAAAAATTATGACTATATGATTAAGTACCATCCAGGAAAGGCAAATGTTGCTGCTGATGCTCTAAGCAGGAAGTCTCTATGTGCATTGAGAGCTATGAATGCTCGATTGAATTTGAAATCAAATGATGCTGTCTTGGCTGAGTTGAAACTCAAACCAAATTTGATTCAGTAGATACAGGAAAAACAGAAACAGGATATGAACCTTCTAGCCATCTGTGGACAAGTCCAAGAAGGGAAGCAGACCGATTTTATAATCAGGGATGATAGTACTCTGTATTTCAGGGACAGAATATGGGTTCGAATGATGATGAGTTAAGAAAGACCATTTTGACAGAGGCACATAGTATTCTATATTCGATGCATTCTAGTAGTACAAAAATGTATCGAGATTTGAAAACTCATTACTGGTGGTCAGGCATGAAGAGAGATGTGGTTGAATTTGTGAACAGATGTATAACCTGTCAGAGGGTAAAGGCAGAACACCAGGTTCCATCAAGTTTGTTACAGCCAATATCCATACCTGAATGGAAATGAGACTGTATTACCATGGATTTCGTTACCAGATTACCCCTCACACGAAGTAAACAGGATTCGATTTGGGTAATTGTGGATCGACTGACAAAATCAGCACGCTTCCTACCTGTCAGAACGGATTATTCTCTAGACAGGTTAGCAGAGCTGTATATCAGAGAGATCGTTCGACTACATAATGTACCGGCTTCGATAATTTCTGACAGAGATCCGAGGTTTATATCCAGATTCTGGAAGAAATTTCATGAAGCAATTTAAATTCACATTGTCCACAAACACTTCTATATCTCGTATCAAACAGTTGCGCACTCTGCCGTTTTGTGCGACTTATCAAATAGTTTATAAAATAAAACAAAACAGACTTTACTATTTACATTTAAATAATAAAAGACAGAAATCATACAATAATTAATTACAAACGTTTTACAAATTTCCTGTATATGCATGCTTTCAGAATATGTATACACATAACAAAAATATAGCTACCCAACTGTACAGTCTCTGTGACTCGGTCTGCAACTTGCTCTTCCTTCAGTCTCTAGCCTCCTCTGGATTCCTGGTACCTACGCGTTAGAAACAAACTAACGCGCTAAGCATAAAGCTTAGTGGGTGTACTAAAATCTCAAATAAATAGATCACAATATATATATATATATATATATATATATATATATATATATATATATATATCAATTCAAATCATGTTCAAAACAATTACATTTCAGAATCAAAACATATAATAATTTTAAGCACTTTAACTTCAATAATGAGGTCAATAGAATTTCGATCAATAAAAGCATTCAATACACTTTTCAATTTCAAATCAATTCTGGCCCGCTAGAATACTAAACATTCTAGGACTGGAATATGGGTCAACGTGACGTACGGGGTTGCCCCGCAACAACAGTCACTGATATCAACGTGATTGTCCGAGATTGCCCCGCAACAACAATCACTAATATCATTGTGATCGTCCGAGATTGCCCCGCAACAACGATCACTAAATCGGTGTGATTGTCCGAGATTGCCCCGCAACAACAATCACACAATAATAACGGCGCAGTACTGCTCAGTAAAACCCAGCTGGTATACCAACCTCCTATATCCATTTCTATGTCTAAGTATCCTAGGGCCGTTACAATAAACGATTTTCAAGTATTCGCAATAAATTACAAATCATAAACAATAGTCATGCAAGCAACTAAATCAAGTATATTATTTTTTTCACAAATCGTAACAATCAAAATATTCGACGATCCAAATGCTGTCTATCGTAAACGTATTACAAATCAACAATAGATATGCAGATCATCAATTTTTCTTCATATAGCATAAACCATTTTCATACGAAAGTTGAAAACGAAGAATCGAAAACGTAAACGTAAACAAAACGAAACGAAATCGAAAACGAAAACTCAAAAGAAAACGGAAATGAAAACGATAACTAAATACTTTTCATAACGATTTCGAAAACAAACGTACACCTACTTGGAATCCGTGTTTTCGTTCGACAAACCGCGGTTCCACGGTTTCTTTCCCTTTTCCTTTCCACCTACACTTCCTTTTCTCTTCTCTCTCTTTCTTCTTCTTCTTTTTCCTTTTCTTCCCTTTTCTTTCTCTTCTCCTTCTCTTCTTCCTCTTCATTTCTTTTCTTTTTCTCTCCCTCGGTCTGTCTCTTTCTTTCTATTTTTCTGTGGCTTCCGCGAGAAGCCAAAATTTTTTTTATATTTTTGTCGCTACCGCGACCGCCGTCGCGACCTGTGGTCGCGGCACCAGGTCGCGATGCTCACTGGAGTGCGCTCACCGCCTTCCTCGCGAGCGCGCCTTGGTCGCGCGAGTGGTCGCGCTGCTCTCTGCTCGTTTTTGACAATTTCATCGCGAGCAGTCCATCGCGACCTGTGGTCGCGGTGGCTGGTCGCGATGCTCACTGCCAGGTTTTGCCATTTTCATCGCGAGCAAGCCATCGCGACCTGTGGTCGCGGTACTCACTGCCAGATTTTGCATTTTTTTCACCGCGAGCGAGCCATCGTGACCTGTGGTCGCGGTGACCAGGTCGCGATACTCTCTGGTCCAGTTTTCCAATTTTTTTTTTCATTTTTCACTATTCAATCCGGTCCGCTGGAAATCATAAAATAAACATACATTTAATTACATTTACACCCCCTCTCAAATAGTAAAATTCATTTTCACATATTTCACATATATCAGAAATTCATCACCCGAAATCCGGGATGTTACAGTGAAGACAAGTTGGTTGGACCTGATGTGATTAGATAGATAGAAGAGAAAGTTAAGATTATAAAAGACAGATTGAAAGCTGCTTCCGATCATCAAAAATCGTATGCGGATCTGAAACGAAGAGACATTGAATATGTAGTCGGAGACAGGATATTTTTGAAAGTATCGCCATGGAAGAAGATACTGAGATTCGAAAAAAAAAAGAAAGTTGAGTCTGAGGTTTATTGGTCCATACGAGATCATTAAACGTGTGGGACCAGTAGCTTATCGACTGGCTTTACCTTTGGAACTGGAAAAGATCCATGATGTATTTCATGTATCCATGTTGAACGATACTGATCTGACCTGTCGCACAGAGTTTAAACTAAAGCCATTGAGATCCAACCTGATCTGACATATGAGGAAGAACCCGTGGAGATTCTGGACAGAGAGATAAAAGAACTCCGGAATAAGAAAATACCCTAGTGAAGATACTTTGGAGGAACCATAATGTGGAAGAAACTACATGGGAGAAGCGAAGAAGTGATACGACAGCAATATCCACAACTATTTGAATGAGGTAAATTTCGCGGACGAAATTTCTTAAGAGGGGAAGAATTGTAACGCCCCTAATTTTCCATAATTATGAAAAGTATTATTATTAATAATTATTAAGCATGCAACAGTCAAGTATGTGATTTATATTGGTGGAAAGTATATATATTCGATCTATTGAAAAATGAATAGTGATTTTAACTGAGTTAAATCTCATTAGAGATATTATTTTTATGGTGTATTTGGATGATAATGGGTCCAATTGAATATTGGTGAAGTCAATTTGGTAATTGGATAAGTGTGTAATATTTTTGGAATAATTCTCGAGATGGAATGTGATTAATTGTAAATTAGTTGTCATTTTGTGATTTGTAGAAGTCAAGGGAGCAATTTGAAATTTAGAAGATATTTATATATATATTAATGTGTTAGTGGAGAATTGAGGTAAAAAAATAAATAAATAAATAGAGCAAAACCAAGAACAAAAAAAATATACAAACCATAAACCAGAAAGATTGGCGTGAAAGAAGAAATATAGAGAGAAATAGAGAGATTCTAGTGAGAGAAAGAGCTAGAAGAAGAAGAAGAAGGAAGGTGAAGTTGGTCAAGAAACGTCTCGTGTAAAGAATAGCATTTCAGGTTTGGTGATACCGTTTTCGTATTTTTCAGATTTTCCAGAATATTTCAAAATCGTTATATTATATCGTTTTTAGTTTATTTGATCTATATTGATTATGATATATTGTTTGAAATTGATTTTAGGATGTTTTGGATTACGTATATTTGGAATATATTCTGGATCCGTAATATTGTTTACGAAAAATATTCTGAATTAATTTTCGATATGTTTTGATTATAGTAATATTGCGGAGAATATTATTAAAAGCGATTTCGTATATATTGTTTTGCGATTTGTTTCGAAAAGTGATTCGGGGCATTTGGATTTATTATGGATTTACGATATATAATTGCATGTGATTTTAAATGTGATTTGAAGCGATTTCTGGATTCAAAAATATTTTCGGAAACGATTTTGTAATTTGCTTGTATATGTATATTGATGCGATTCGAATTCCAGAAATGTGTATAATGATTTGGATATGATTTCATAATTTAAATTGACGATTTTGTTCGGAATGAATTATATGATTTTCGAAAAGTGATTTGGCTCTGATATATGTAAACATAGATATGGATATAGGAGATTGACATGTCAATTGGGTTTTCTGAGTAGTACTACGCCGATTATGATATATATATATGGGATACGCAGCGGGTCCTCCGTTGGTGTCCAATTCTGAGATATATATATATATATATATATGGGATACGCAGCGGGTCCTCCGTTGGTATCCAACTCTGTTCTGTATAGCCCGTAATCCAGTTCGAAAAATATGTTTAGTATATCAGGAGCCCGAAATGGAATTAGAAATGTGTTATAATCTGTATATGATTTGAGATGAGAAATGATTTGATTTGGTATTATTATGTTTTCATAAGATATTTATTTTGATTTCCGATGGATTTATTGATATTTGCTTCGATATGATATTTGTTTCAGTTTTCCGATGGATTTGATATATTCGATTTACATGGGCCCTATATGTTGATATTAAATGTTATTTTGCATATTTGAAAAGTTATTGTACTATTTGCACATTTGACTTTTGAGTACACCCACTAAGCGTTATGCTTAGCGTGTTGAGTTTCTCACACGCAGGTAAAAAAATTGTTGAAGGGGACAAGGATCAGAAAGAGTAGAATCTGCTGGGATAGTGTTCAGAGTCACATCACTCCTGCATTTTTGGTAGCCCACTACGTATTTGATGTTTTATATGTATTATATCGCCATGCATGGATATAAATGCTTTTTTTTGTAAATATATGTAATGGATATTTAGTTTTATGTATGTTTGTAAATATTTGTGATAATTGGGCCCATGGATTTTGATGCTTTTGAAGTTGAATGTTTAAAATATTTTATATGAATTGTGTTTACGAAATTGTTGAAAACAGGTTTTTAGAAAGTTGGAAAAAGAGAGGAAACTCTGGCGAAAATTTCAGAAAATCTTTTTTGACCATAATTTTAAATATTTATTTGGATCATTACTTAAAATTCCTGTTCTGAAATTTATTTTCCGTATACGGTAGCACTTCCCGATTCGGTCCGAGCAGGTTCGGATCGGGGGGTGTTACAATATAGGTGGCGTTGTTACATCTAAGTCTTCCAAACGCTGAATAAGTGTTGAGGAAAGTCTAGGTTTTCAGCAGATATACGTCTACTAAACAAATTCCCCAACTTTACTAAACGAACACGGATTTATGCATCACAAGTTCAAGTAAAACGTACATTCGACAGTTAATGTTTAAAACTCCTTCCCTCAATGCAGTTAACAAAACTGGATTATAATAATATAACCTTCATTATTTATTCCATTACTGCATCTCATTGACCAACAAGATACCAATTTTTAACAACGGACATTATAGGATAGCCAGCCGTTGCTTTTGTAGCAAGCTGAGAATGCAATTTCATATCAAATAGATTGCGGTGTCAAATATGTGATGGAATATTAAAAGTCCAACATTGTAGGTCCCCAAAAGCTAAATATTTAACACTTCGATATACCAAATCCAGGACTTGATGCTTTGAACCGAAATAAACCTTCAAAATTGAAGATTTTTAATACTCATTATTGTACAGTAGTGCATATTGCAAAACAGTAAACCCAAGAAATTGAAGAGTTTCGTATACCAGGAAACTTACCTTTTGACGATTATTAAAGACCTTAACCTTACAAGATAAAGTTTGCAAAGACCAAAACCCGAAAAGTCATAGGGACCGTAGACAATGCAAATCAATTAAAAACGGTTTCGATTAAAGAAGCAATGAAGCTAGCATAACATTACCAGTGAGTTGAAGCTAGCAAGTACCAAAACTCAAACCTTACAGGTTCCTGCAAAATAGAAGAAACAGGGCAAAAGATAGAGACTGAAAGTAGGGAAAATCAATGAAAACAGTTTAGATTGAGGAGAGATAGAAATAAAGAGAAGAAAGGGAGTAAAGCGGAACCTTACCTGTTAAGTTTACAATAACCAAACCACAAACGGATACGACGTTAAAAGTTCGTTAAAGATAGAAGAAAGAGCAAAGGAGAGGGAAAGTCGAGATTGATAGTGGAGATGGAAAGAGAGTGAACTGATGGATTTTTTTTTATTAAAACTTGTTTTTGAAATGCTAACTTGAGCAACCGGTTGCCTATTTCAGTTACCATCTACAGTTTTTCTTTCTTATCCGTTGGATGAGAAAACAACTCATCCAACGGCTATGGTTTGACAAAAAAGTGCCGGTATGATACCGGCACTTTTTTATCCTGACATTGTAGCCGAACCCTTGTTGAAGTAAACGCTTTTACTTATTAACATTTCGTAGGTCGTTTTCTAATTTTTTATTTATTTCCAAAAATTTTAATTACAAGTAAAAAATAATTTTTATTTAAACAGAAGTTTTAATAATATGAAGTTTTAATTATTATTGAAATAATTTAACTAATTAAAATAGAAGAAGAAAAAATAAAGCTGTGAAGTTTTATGGATTAGGTTAAATCAAATTAAAATCTTGACTGAAGTTTTTTTGCTGATAGCACAATTTTTGTGGAGCGTAGGTGATACAGCTCAGAGTTATGCAATGTGTGCTTCTGTGCTTCAAAGAGTATAATCTGCGTAAAGTGAGTAAATGTGTGGTCCCCCGCCACGGTTTCGGGTCGGTGGGATTAATATTCTATTCATTTATTTTATATATGTTAAATATTTTTAAATTATTTTAAAAATAATTTAAAATAATATATTATTTTATTTATATTTAAAATAAAATTACTTTATATTAATTAACAATTCTTATTTTATTAAATATTGTTTAAAGGACAAATTATAATAGAATATCCTAACATTTGATCATATTATAATAAAATTGTGAATTTAGCATTAATTATACATTAGTACACTCCTTCAGTTAACTTAGTTAAAAATTAAAGTTTGACCAAAATTTTTATTTAAAATGATAAAAATACTCATAGTTAAAAAAATAATATTAATTATTAAAATTAAAAAATTAATAATTAAAAAAATTAAAATTTTTAAAATTGATAAATTCATTTAAATTATTTTTTAATTATTTAATTTTTTTAATTTTAATAATTAATATTATTTTTTTAATTTTTTAATCAGAGATATTTTTATCATTTTAACTAAAAAATTTAGTTAAACTTTTATTATCAAATCTTATCCTATGTAGTACACCAAACACAAATTATTAGGGAATTGAAGAATACTACGGATTTGGAATCTGATTACGTATGGAGAGGAGATTTGGCGTATTGGAGAACATATTTGTTTGTTTGAAATAGCTAAGAGCCTAGCATTATGTTATATTGATACATTTGGTGCACCCGAGAAGGGGGGGACTGGATTGTTTCCAGCCCTTCTCCATTGTTTGGGGACAAACAGAATTGGAGAAGGGCCAATCTTGTTGGACACGCATAACAATCCTTCCTAGGCTGGATTGTTGTATAATAATATATATATATATATATTCTTATTATTTTATTAATAAATAAATTATAAAAATAATTTAATATATTTAATTTATTTATATATATATATAAGTAATGGTAGTTTCAAAATATATTTACTTTTAATGTGAGATTTGAAAAAATAGTTATATATATAAACAAAAATAGTTCAAATCTTGTGCACTTTCAATGTGGGATTTGAAAATATAGTTAAAAATTATGTACACCAGTCCCACATTAAAAGAAAAAGAGGAATGTAGAATATAAAGTATATATAAAAGTTAAGCACTCTAGTAGTCCCACATTGAAAAGAAAATAGTAGTGAAGAAGATTGAATGATTATAAAAGGAATAATGTTGGGATATGGATAAAGTGGTATGTGGCCTAACAATAATATTGTGCATTATACTCAAATTATTTTTAAATCATTTTATTTGGCTGTTGGGATATATATATTATTTTTTGTTTTTTTTTTATAAAAAAAACAGTGAACCGAATCGGAAACGTCGGCTCCATGAACCGACCTAATTGGCGATTCTGGTTCAATTTCTTAACTAATCGGGACCGAATCGGTCCCAGTTCCAGTTAATCGGTTCATTTGTCCTGGTGTGCAGAATCCTCCACTGGAGGCAAACACAGAGCATACTAGAACAGTTTAATAGGATTCCATTATAAAAATAAAACCAAGAGTAGTCTGGAAAGAAGATAAAAAGTTTAAACAAACATAGTTTATTATTGATGCTAATATTTTACAGGAGAGAATGGCTGATTGATCCAATTGGAGAGGGTCACACCTAAAAATTCATTAATTTGTTGTCAGTTTCAAATTTAAAATTATTATCAATCAACCGCATGTTTTACCAAACAAAGTATAATATTAATTTCGTCCAATTCCATATTTCACCAAATAAAGTATAGTATTAATTTAGTGCACTTTAATCCCATTTCAATCCTATCCAATTATATAAAATAGTCACTGTTTACTATTTATTTCTGTTCACGATTTCTAATTTGATGGATGCATAGACTTGAGAAGCTGAAAAGGGGTGAATTTAAATTTATTTGGTTGATTTGAGTCCTTTTCTTTTGCTATGTCATAGTCTGCTATCTGATCCATATTTAAATTTATTAGGTTCAAAAGAATGTATGGACTCGTGTTGCCTTACTGAATGTTGTGCAACTTCTAGACCACTAGTTTACCGGACAACCATCCACCATTATGCCTTTGGCCGTTGGACAAGTTGCTAAATCACAATGTTCACCAGCTGTTCCCCACCAATCCAAACCCTTTTTCTCCGTGCCCACTGAGAAATACAGAAGCATTGCCATGAAAGCAACCCCGGCGTCCAGGGTTGCTGAAAGAATGTAATTGTACCTCTGCCACCACTGCTTTCTATAACGGAATATGAAGAAGTTGAAACTTGTTCCAACTATAATCCAAGCATTATAGCTAACTGCAGTTACCGGAGTCATCATTGCTGTTGCTCCTACCGGAGTCATCATTGCTGTTGCTCCTAGAAGGACTGGGAGGTTAATTAGGGGAATCCAAGATTGCTTGGGAAATAGCTTATGGAATATCCAAACTATTACAGGTCCTGCTGCACCACCAAGGAAGAACCAATTCATTGTCGCATAGTTTCCAAGACTTCCAAAGACCCGTTTAGGTCCCACCAAACCCCATATGACTGATACATCAAAGAAGACACGGTCCCTTGGGCATGTCCAGTGACTGTCAGGGGGAAGGAGATTATCTCGGCATACGTTATCAATTGAGGTCAGTAGCCACCATGCCACTGCAATATTGATGATTCCGGCGAGAATTGTTCCGATGAACTATGCATCCAGAAATAAAAGTAAAAGAGAAATGATAGGCATCAACAATTGTAAATACAAAAAAGAAAAGGAAATGCAAAACAAAGATTAAAAAGTATCTTATTTATGTTACACAATTTAGGGTCAGTTGATCCATCAACCAAGGCCAAGAAGTTGTATTTTAATCATATCTGGTTTCTTATGAAGTGCAAACATCAAATTCTTTTCACGCAGCTGGATGATG
This sequence comes from Xanthoceras sorbifolium, assembly GCA_003430845.1. Taxonomy (NCBI): domain Eukaryota; kingdom Viridiplantae; phylum Streptophyta; class Magnoliopsida; order Sapindales; family Sapindaceae; genus Xanthoceras; species Xanthoceras sorbifolium. The sequence goes on from CM010615.1 coordinate 25,885,201, forward strand.
TTTTCTTTAGTAACTAACTAGTAACCATTAGCCTTTGGCTTTTCCTTTGATATGATTGCGGATATTTTGGAGCTGGAAAAGAACTATAGTTCTATAATGAATTACATAGTTATATGGGCAGGATTATTGGTCACTGTTATAATATAAGGTAATAGAATGATTTTATTATGATATAAAGTAATGAAGTAAGAGTGAAGGAGAAAAGGATTTAACATACCAAAATCAAGAAATGAAAGCACCACAAAAGAAGTTCTTAATTTAGAGAGAATTTTTTCCATCTTATTTCAACAAGAATTGACTCATATTTATAGTCATTCTTACCTCACCTAATTCAATCCACTCAACCAATAAATCAATAAGTTATTGGTTGATAATCATGGTGGAATTTACTATTTACACCATTATCAATATGGTGGACATTCATCATTTACAACACTCCCCCTTGAATGTACACCATTTTAAAGTAAATATGTTGGTAAACAATACAATGATCTTCTGGATTATAAATTGTATTTGATGTGTTCAAACTGCCTCATTAAAAACCTTGCCGGTAAAACCCAGTGGGACAAAATCCGGTCGAAGGGAAAAAGAGTGCAGTACACATGTATTGTTATCTTCAAAAATCTACTCCCCCTGATTGTATGCTCCCCCTGATAAAAATTAATTCTGTAGTTTACAAAATCGACGCATACCAATGCCATATACTAATTTCTCAAATGTTGACGTCGGTAATGATTTAGTAAACAGATCTGCAAGATTATCTGTAGACCGTATCTGTTTTACATCAATCTGTCGACTTTGTTGAAGTTCATGAGTATAGAAGAATTTTGGAGAAATATGCTTAGTTCTATCCCCTTTGATATATCCTCCTCTTATTTGAGCAATACAAGCTGTATTATCTTCAAATATTGGTGTCTGCATTTCTTTGGATGATGAAAATCCGCATGTACTTCGAATATGATGAATAATAGAATTTAGCCAAACACATTCTCGACTTGTTTCATGAAGTGCAAGGATCTCCGAATGATTAGAGGATGTAGCAACAATACTCTGCTTTATAGATCGCCAGGAGATTGCTGTGCCATTATAGGTAAAAACATATCCCGTTTGTGAACGAGCTTTATGGGGATCAGATAAATATCCAGCATCAGCATAACCAATTAAACCTGAAAAATTGTTAGACACATAAAATAATCCCAAGTCTATTGTACCACGAAGGTAACGAAAAATATGTTTGATTCCATTCCAATGTCTTCGAGTTGGTGCTGAACTGAATCTTGCTAATAAATTTACTGCAAATGCAATATCAGGTCTAGTACATTGTGCAAGATATAATAGAGCACCAATTGCATTTAGATATGGTACTTCGGGACCAAGTATCTTTTCATCATCTTCTTTAGGCCGGAATGGATCCTTTTTAGGATCAAGAGATCTAACAACCATAGGAGTACCTAATGGATGAGCATTGTCCATATTAAATCTTTTCAGAATCTTTTCAACATATGCCGATTGATGAACAAGTATTCCATTTGGTGTATGCTCGATCTCTAGGCCGAGACAATACTTTGTTTTGCCCAAGTCTTTCATTTCAAATTCCCTTTTTAAATATTCAGCAGTTTTCAGGAGCTCTTCAGGAGTTCCAATTAAATTCATATCATCAACATATACTGCTACAATAGCAAATCCAGATTCAGATTTCTTTATAAAAACACATGGACATACTAGATCATTAATATACCCTTCCTTGATCAGATATTGACTAAGACGGTTATACCACATCCGTCCAGATTGTTTTAATCCATACAGGGATCTTTGCAACTTTATCGAATATAAATTACGAGATCTCGATTTATATGCTTCTGGCATTTTAAATCCTTCAGGAATTTTCATATAGATATCTGAATCGAGTGACCCATATAAATAAGCAGTCACTACATCCATTAGACGCATTTCAAGCTTTTCTGAAACAGCCATACTTAATAAAAACCGAAATGTGATTGTATCCATCACTGGTGAATACGTTTCATCAAAATCAATACCAGGTCTCTGCGAGAAACCTTGTGCTACGAGTCGTGCCTTATATCTCATGACTTCATTTTTCTCATTTCGTTTTCGTACAAAAACCCATTTATATCCGACGGGTTTGATATCTTCAGGTGTCTGGACTACAGGTCCAAATACTTCACGTTTGGCTAAAGAATTTAATTCTGCTTGAATTGCTTCTTTCCATTTAGGCCAATCATGCCTTTGTCTACAATCATCAATACCATGAGGTTCATAATCATCATTAATAATTTCAATAGCTACTGTGTAAGAAAATATATCATCGATGATTGTTTCTTCACGATTCCATATTTCTCTTGCATAATTTATGGATATTTCTTCATTTCCATTTTCTTGTCTCTCTTCTGGGATTTCTGCCACTTCAGGGGCTTCTGCCACTACAGGGGCTCCTGTCGCTTCAGGGACATCTAACTCTACTGGAGTTGATTCAGAGAAAGTGGATTTATTTGTAACTCGAGTTTTATCAGAATCCTGATAATTTACTTTCCTCTTCCGGGGAACTGTATCTTTTGATCCAAGTGGTCTACCACGCTTCTGTCGTGCAACAGATGATTCAGTTGCTGCTAATTGTTTATATCGTTCTTCAGGAACAATCACCCGGGCTGGTACATTAGCAGCTGGTATATATGACTTTGTTACCCTATTAGCATCTGTAAATGCATCTGGTAACTGATTAGCAATTGTTTGAAGATGCACTATCTTTCGCACTTCATTCTCACACTGAGATGTGTATGGATCTAAATGGATCAAACTTGGAACCTTCCAAGAAAATTCCTGCTTCTCTTCAGGAGAAGTTTTTCTTTCCCCGAAAGATGGAAAATTTGTCTCATCAAAATGACAATCCGCAAATCGTGCGGTAAAAAGATCACTCGTCAAAGGTTCCAAATATCTAATAATTGATGGTGAATCGAAACCAATATATATCCCTAAACGTCTTTGGGGTCCCATTTTAGTTCTTTGAGTTGGGGCAATTGGGACATATACAGCGCAACCAAAAATACGTAAATGGGATATATTAGGTTGATGGCCAAACACAAGTTGTAATGGTGAATACTGGTGGTAAGCAGTAGGTCGAAGACGGATTAATGCAGCAGCATGTAAAATAGCATGTCCCCATACAGAACTTGGTAATTGTGTTCTTAATAATAAAGTTCTCGCAATTACCTGTAGGCGTTTGATAAATGATTCTGCTAATCCGTTCTGGGTGTGCACATGTGGGACTGGATGTTCAACATCAATCCCCACTGCTTTGCAATACTCATAAAAAGTTTTGGATGTAAACTCACCAGCATTATCAAGGCGTATTGATTTTATTGGATAATCTGGAAAATGTGCTCGAAGCCTAATAACCTGTGCAAGTAATCTGGCAAAAGCAACATTACGAGTAGACAATAAACAAACATGTGACCATCTTGCAGATGCATCAATTAGAACCATAAAATAGCGAAATGGTCCACTAGGTGGGTGAATAGGTCCACATATATCCCCCTGAATTCTTTGTAGAAATGATGGGGATTCAAAACCAACTTTAGGATAAGATGGTCTAGTTACTAATTTTCCTTGTGAACATGCAGTACATATACTCTCATGTAACAACTGAATCTTCTGGTTCGTTAATGGATGTCCATGAGAATTTTCAGTGATTCTACGCATCATCGTAGATCCCGGGTGACCTAAGCGGTCATGCCAAAGCATGAATATTTTTGGATTGGAGAACTTCTGGTTCATAACTGCATAAGCCTCAATTGATTTGATTATCGTATAATATAATCCAGATGAGAAAGTACGAATCTTTTCCAAAATCAATTTTTGTCCTGAAACAACAGAAGTAATATAGAGATATTCTATATTATTTTCACTTATTGTTTCAATATGATATCCATTACAACGAATATCTTTAAAGCTAAGTAAATTTCTTTGGGAACTGCTTGAATATAAAGCATCATGGATACATATTTTTGTTCCATTTTCCAATAGAATTGTGGCTCTTCCAGAGCCCTCAATTAGGTCTGCAGGACCTGATATAGTATTCACCTCAGCTTTAAGTGATATCAAATTTGAGAAATACTTCTTATCACGAAGAATAGTATGTGTTGTTGCACTATCAATCAAACATATACTTTTATCTTCTCCACTGGAAACAGATGGCCTATCCATATCCTTTATTTCATTAAACAAAAATATATATTAGTTATTAATGAAAACGGAGGCACAAAAGATACATCATACTTGATTGCAGAGATAAAGAAAGGATAAAAACAAAACAAAAACACAGAACAAAAACGCATACACAAAACAAATCGATGATTGACATATTTTAGTTGGCATAGACATCCCTTTGATGATCATATCGATCTTTTAAATTTTTCCACAATATTAATGGATCTTTCACTATGAGATATTGGACTTTTAGATTCTCATGTAGATGATGTCTAAGAAAGATTATAGCCTTAGCCTTATCCTGCAGGGATGTCTCATTTTCTTCCTTAATCGTGTCTTGCAAATTCATGACTTGTAAATGCATTTCAGCATCCAGAATCCAGGAAAGGTAATTGTTCCCAGAAATATCTAGGGCAAAGAACTGCAGGTTCTTAAGGTTTGACATTTTTTAGCAGCTTTTATTCATACAAAACAATAATAGTAATTAGTTTTGAGTAAATATATTCTATCAATATAAAGCAAAAGTGTACGAAGATAGAAAAAATACTTAGTAAGTAAAAACATAATAAATCTTTATCAAGTATTTGGGTGTACAACAAGTACGACCCCCTTCGTTATATTTAAAACAAACGTTTTTATTATTTTACGGGTTTATAAACTTTTGCCATTATTTTATTAACTTTATAGACATTCCACTTTTAGATAATCTTTTTAACATTATGGTGATTTGAGAATTAATAACCACTATATCCATGCCCATAACCATGACTATAGCCATGTCTAAAATTTTTATAGGTATTTAGCATTCACTTCTGGGAATGTTACAGAACGGCCGAGCAGTAGAAATAATCATTTCTTTCTCTTGGTAATATATGTCTTTAATTTTTGCCACAGAACTTCTGGTTCTATAATAATAATATACTGGATCTTCAGGTTTTAGATGTAATTCAATATCATATATTTGTACCCAAAAATGTAAAGTCCATCAAATCTTAATCCATAAAATTTATTACATTTAGATCTTCTGGATCTAAAAATCTCAGATAGGATAAAAAATGATCCAGAACTGCCGGACTAAAATATATATAGAATCAGAATTTTTGGTCTGATGCAACAAATTTTAAATTCTCATCATATATATTTCATATATATATATGCACAATTTAATTAAAATTGAAAGGCAATAAAATTCATAATAATAAATGAAAATGCATAAATATAGTGTCAGCATATTCAACATAAGATACACAACAGTAAATAAATTGCATAATAATAAAAATAATAATAATTATGTTGACATAGCCAACTTGATATGCATAACAATAAATAAATATATATATATAGTATATATTGTTGGCATAGTAACTTTAAGATGCGTAATAAATAAATTGCATAAATAATAAATATGGTCGGCATAGCCGACTTGAGATGCATAACAATAAATAAATTGCATAAATATAAACGTGGTCGGCATAGCCGACTTGAGATGCATAGCAATAAATAAATTGCATAAATATAAACGTGGTCGGCATAGCCGACTTGAGATGCATTATATTTATATAAATTACATAAATATAAATATATATATATATATATATATATATATAAACATTAAATTAAAAAAATAATAATAATATTATGTCCAGAACTTCTTATTGGATTAAAGTTTATGATATTTATAGTTTCTAGCTCTTTTATTTATTTTGTAATCTTCATGTTTCAATATAATAAATATAAGTAAAAACTAAACTTATTTTCTGATGTGAAAGATCCAACAGAGTGGCAATCACAGAGCATACTAATAAGCTAGTCGTGCTGATAACGTGTTATAATATAAGGTAATAGAATGATTTTATTATGATATAAAGTAATGAAGTAAGAGTGAAGGAGAAAAGGATTTAACATACCAAAATCAAGAAATGAAAGCACCACAAAAGAAGTTCTTAATTTAGAGAGAATTTTTTCCATCTTATTTCAACAAGAATTGACTCATATTTATAGTCATTCTTACCTCACCTAATTCAATCCACTCAACCAATAAATCAATAAGTTATTGGTTGATAATCATGGTGGAATTTACTATTTACACCATTATCAATATGGTGGACATTCATCATTTACAACAGTCACCCTTTTTTAATGCAAATTGTGGCACAATTCTTCATCCACTAGATTAGTCTACTTACATCGTTGGGATTACATTTGACGTGCATAATATGCAGATTGAAGTAATACCTATCGAATGCAAAATGTTTGGGTGTTTGTTAGAATCCATGTATGAAAGTTCAACTGTTGAATTCATCTAATGAATGAGATTTGCTTCTCAGTTGTTAGATGCATCTTATAGTGAGACAAGATTTATTTAAAGGCTTTTTTCATTCGTTAGATGTATTTAATGATTAAGAGATCGGGATTTTCTTTTAAATCAGGACATCCTAACTTAAGAATTTATATATATTTGTATGTATATATATACATAAAGTAGTTAAGCAACATCTTTTTAAGTAGGTATGTGTTATATATATGGCTCCTTAGTGTATTTGTGAGAATCCCACATGAATTAAGAAACCATGGTGGGTTGGCTTTGTAAGGCTATAAATAAGCCTTCCCCTTTCACCTTTAAAACATCCCAAAAAATATTTGTATTTCTTCCTTTCTATTGTAAGGGTGATTGCTAAGCTCAATCTTGCCCAAGTTGTAATTTGGAGTTCATCCAATTTTGAAGATAGTGGAAGTGGTCAGCGGCGCCCGAGGACGTAGGTAACATTTGTACCGAACCTCGTAAATTTCTGGTGTTCTTTATTTTTCTGCTTTTGTATATTTTGTTTATTATCTGTTTCGGTTTCTTTCAATATTATTTTGTTGGGTTTGTTTGGAGTTCTATTCGCTGGTATTTGTGAATAGTAACTATTTCGGATAGGGAAAATATACCCGATTTTCCCAACAATTGGTATCAGAGCCACGGTTGTGTTTTAAGCTGCTGAATGTGTCAGATTCTCTAGAAAATTCTTAGTATGCTCTGTGGTTGCAGTATTGTCTGATCTTCCACATCAGAAAAGAATTGTTCTTGAGTTTGCTGACTTGGTGGTTGCTGGAAGTCAGTGTGGTGGTGTGGAAAGTGCATGTCTAGGCAAGGTCTGGCTAAGGAAAGACTTGGTACTTAAGAGTGTCCGTTGTGACCCACCTCTCTTTCCTGGGACGTTACCTGGTGCACTATTCACAACTATATACACTATTTCAGTATACGGGTACTGTTCATAAATACAGTACTGTTGCAGTTTTTTGAGTTTAGTAGCTTAAAGAAATGGCGGAAGAAAAGTCTACCTCATTCAAAGGCCAGTCATCCTCCCAGCCATCCACGTCATCTATACTGGGCAGGGCATCTGTAATGAAAATGAAGTTTGAGGTAGAAAAGTTTGATGGAACCGGCCATTTCGGTATGTGGCAAGGCGAAGTTCTAGATGCTCTCTTTCAGCAAGGTCTAGACATCGCCATTGAAGAAGAGAAACCAGAAGGAGCAGATGAAACTGAGTGGAAAAATATCAACCGCTTAGCATGTGGTACAATTCGTTCGTGTCTTTCAAGAGAATAGAAGTATACGTTCATGAAGGAGACATCTGCAAGTAAGTTGTGGAAGGCATTGGAGAACAAGTTCATGAAGAAGAGCGGCCAGAATCGCCTCTATTTGAAGAAGAAATTGTTCCGATTTGATTACCTTCCTGGTACCACGATAAACGACCACATTACTGCTTTCAATCAGTTAGTAGCAGATTTGTTAAATTTGGATGAAACCTTCAAGGATGAAGATTTGGCTTTAATGTTGTTAGCCTCCCTTCCTGATGAGTTCGATCACCTTATTACAAGCTTACTAATTGGGAAGGATAAAGTGTCATTTGATGAAGTCTGCACTGCCTTGTATAGCCATGAAATTAGAAAGAAAGATAAAAAAGAAAGCAGGAATGAAGCAGCAGAGGCATTGACAGTAAGAGGGCGTTCACAAAAACAACAAAAAGGAAGGAGAGGAAGATCTTACTCAAAAGGAAGACTTGGTAAAGATGAATGTGCCTTTTGTCACGAAAAAGGCCATTGGAAGAAAGACTGTCCGAAGCTGCAGAAGAAAGGAAAAGCTGTATCGTCTGGTGCATGTGTAGCCGAAAGCAGTGACGATTCAGATTTTGCACTGGTTGGATCATCAACAGCATCCCATCCTGATGATTGGATTTTGGATTCAGCATGTACCTTCCATATGACTCCTAATAGGGAGTGGTTCTCTACCCTTGAAGAACTAAATGGTGGAGATGTTTTCATGGGCAACGATAGTCCATGCAAAATTTTGGGGATTGGTACAATTCGACTGAGGAATCAAGATGGCTCAACCAGAGTTCTGACGGACGTTCGTTATGTTCCAGATATGAAGAAGAATCTCATCTCTTTGGGAGTCTTAGAATCTAAAGGCTTCACTGTGACTATGCAGAATGGGATATTGAAAGTTACTTCTGGAGCACTTGTGGCAATGAAAGGCGTTTGGAAGAATAGCTTGTACTACTACCTTGGTAGTACAGTTATTGGGACAGCAGCAGCAGTCTCTGAAGAGGAGAAAGATTCAAAAATTACCAAGCTGTGGCATATGCGTTTGGGACATGCTGGTGAAAAAGCTTTGCAAATACTGGTGAAGTAAGGCTTATTGAAAGGTGCTAGAACCGGCAAGTTGGATTTCTGTGAGCATTGTGTTTTGGGGAAGCAGAAAAGAGTGAGCTTTGGCACCGCACTCCATAATACGAAAGGTATCTTGGATTATGTTCATACTGATATATGGGGACCAACAAGGACTCCGTCTATGAGTGGCAAACATTATTATGTCACATTTGTCGACGACTTCTCAAGAAGAGTTTGGGTGTATCTCATGAAGAGGAAGGATGAAGTGCTGGAAATTTTTCTCAAGTGGAAAAAGATGATTGAGACTCAGACCGGTAGAAAGATCAAGCGACTGAGGTCTGATAATGGGACTGAGTACACAAATGACCCATTTATGAGAGTTTGTGAAGATGAAGGCATTGTGCGACACTTCACGGTTCGAAAAACACCACAACAGAACGGAGTTGCAGAACGTATGAACCGAACTTTGCTGGAGAAGGTTCGGTGTATGTTGTCCAATGCTGGGTTGGGCAAGCAATTTTGGGGTGAGGCTGTGACGTATGCGTGTCATCTCATCAACCGTCTACCATCGTCTGCACTTGAAGGCAAAACACCTATGGAGGTATGGTCTGGAAAACCTACAACTGACTATGATTCCTTACATGTGTTTGGTTCCGCTGCATACTACCATGTTACGGAATCGAAGTTGGATCCAAGAGCCAAGAAAGCTACTTTTATGGGGATCGCATCTGGTTCTAAGGGATATCGTTTGTGGTGTCCTGAAACAAGAAAGTTAGTCATCAGCAGAGATGTTACCTTTGATGAATCTGCCATGTTGAGCAAGGTAACTGAGAAGACCGATGGAACTTCGCAGCAGGTGGAGCAAACTTCGAAGCAGGTGGAGTTTGAAAGTAGAATCATTGAACCAGTTGATGGAAGTAAAACAGAAGTTGATTCTCCGTTGGTAGAAGACGAATCAGAAGAAGAAGAGTGTAGCACCCCCCGACCCGACCCGGGGAGCGCTATTCCGACTTTCAAAACTTTTCAAAACTTCATTTTCCATTTCAAATCATTTTGAGCCCATAAAAATAATTAAACTTTTTACGAAATTCGGCAGAGTACCGTTTAACTTTCGGACTTTCCAAAAACCTGCTTTTACATAAAACAATTTAAATTCACATTGTCCACAAACACTTCTATATCTCGTATCAAACAGTTGCGCACTCTGCCGTTTTGTGCGACTTATCAAATAGTTTATAAAATAAAACAAAACAGACTTTACTATTTACATTTAAATAATAAAAGACAGAAATCATACAATAATTAATTACAAACGTTTTACAAATTTCCTGTATATGCATGCTTTCAGAATATGTATACACATAACAAAAATATAGCTACCCAACTGTACAGTCTCTGTGACTCGGTCTGCAACTTGCTCTTCCTTCAGTCTCTAGCCTCCTCTGGATTCCTGGTACCTACGCGTTAGAAACAAACTAACGCGCTAAGCATAAAGCTTAGTGGGTGTACTAAAATCTCAAATAAATAGATCACAATATATATATATATATATATATATATATATATATATCAATTCAAATCATGTTCAAAACAATTACATTTCAGAATCAAAACATATAATAATTTTAAGCACTTTAACTTCAATAATGAGGTCAATAGAATTTCGATCAATAAAAGCATTCAATACACTTTTCAATTTCAAATCAATTCTGGCCCGCTAGAATACTAAACATTCTAGGACTGGAATATGGGTCAACGTAACGTCCGGGGTTGCCCCGCAACAACAGTCACTGATATCAACGTGATTGTCCGAGATTGCCCCGCAACAACAATCACTAATATCATTGTGATCGTCCGAGATTGCCCCGCAACAACGATCACTAAATCGGTGTGATTGTCCGAGATTGCCCCGCAACAACAATCACACAATAATAACGGTGCAGTACTGCTCAGTAAAACCCAGCTGGTATACCAACCTCCTATATCCATTTCTATGTCTAAGTATCCTAGGGCCGTTACAATAAACGATTTTCAAGTATTCGCAATAAATTACAAATCATAAACAATAGTCATGCAAGCAACTAAATCAAGTAATTTTTTTTTTCACAAATCGTAACAATCAAAATATTCGAAAACACGATCCAAATGCTGTCTATCGTAAACGTATTACAAATCAACAATAGATATGCAGATCATCAATTTTTCTTCATATAGCATAAACCATTTTCATACGAAAGTTGAAAACTAAGAATCGAAAACGTAAACGAAAACAAAACGAAACGAAATCGAAAACGAAAACTCAAAGAAAACGGAAATGAAAACGATAACTAAATACTTTTCATAACGATTTCGAAAACAAACGTACACCTACTTGGAATCCGTGTTTTCGTTCGACAAACCGCGGTTCCACGGTTTCTTTCCCTTTTTCTTTCCACCTACACTTCCTTTTCTCTTCTCTCTCTTTCTTCTTCTTCTTTTTCCTTTTCTTCCCTTTTCTTTCTCTTTTCCTTCTCTTCTTCCTCTTCTTTTCTTTTCTTTTTCTCTCCCTCGGTCTGTCTCTTTCTTTCTGTTTTTCTGTGGCTTCCGCGAGAAGCCAAAATTTTTTTTATATTTTTGTCGCTACCGCGACCGCCGTCGCGACCTGTGGTCGCGGCACCAGGTCGCGATGCTCACTGGAGTGCGCGCACCGCCTTCCTCGCGAGCGCGCCTTGGTCGCGCGAGTGGTCGCGCTGCTCTCTGCTCGTTTTTGACAATTTCATCGCGAGCAGTCCATCGCGACCTGTGGTCGCGGTGGCTGGTCGCGATGCTCACTGCCAGGTTTTGCCATTTTCATCGCGAGCAAGCCATCGCGACCTGTGGTCGCAGTGACTGGTCGCGGTACTCACTGCCAGATTTTGCGTTTTTTCACCGCGAGCGAGCCATCGCGACCTGTGGTCGCGGTGACCAGGTCGCGATGCTCTCTGGTCCAGTTTTCCAATTTTTCATTTTTTTCATTTTTCACTATTCAATCCGGTCCGCTGGAAATCATAAAATAAACATACATTTAATTACATTTACACCCCCTCTTAAATAGTAAAATTCATTTTCACATATTTCACATATATCAGAAATTCATCACCCGAAATCCGGGATGTTACAAAGAGGTTTTAACCCAAGAACCTCTACAACAACAAGAAAGTATTGCAGTTGATAGGCCACGACGACAGAATGTCAAGATCCCTGCTCGATACCAGGATATGGAAAACTTACCTACTCAGTTCAAAAATACGGTGGCCTATGCACTTTCGATTGTAGATGATGATGTTCCTTCCACATATAAAGAAGCGATCAGAAGTTTTGAAGTTGAAAAATGGAAGAAAGCCATGGATGAAGAGATGAAATCTCTTCAGAAGAATAATACGTGGCAATTGGCAAAACTACCTAAAGGCAAGAAGGCAATTGGATGCAAATGGGTCTATGCAAAGAAAGAAGGATTTCCTAACAAAGATGATGTTCGCTACAAGGCAAGGTTGGTAGCTAAGGGCTACGCTCAGAAGGAGGGAATTGACTATAATGAGGTATTTTCTCCAGTTGTGAAACATTCCTCCATTAGAATTTTGTTGGCCTTGGTAGCACAATTGAATTTGGAACTAGTTCAACTGGATGTGAAGACCGCGTTTTTACACGGTAACTTGGAGGAGGAAATCTATATGTCTCAGCCTGAAGGTTTCGAGGTTGCTGGTAAAGAGAATTGGGTTTGCAAGCTGAACAAATCGTTGTATGGATTGAAGCAATCTCCAAGGCAGTGGTACAAACGATTTGATCAGTTTATGCTGCAGCAAAAGTACACCAAAAGCACACATGATCATTGTGTGTATTTTCGTAAGCTACAAGATGATTCTTTCATCTATCTTCTATTATATGTCGATGATATGTTGATCGCATCAAAGAGCCAAGTAGAGATTGAGAGGTTAAAGGCTCAATTGCATCAGGAGTTCGAGATGAAAGATTTGGGAGAAGCCAAGAAGATTCTCGGCATGGAGATAAACAGAGACAGGAAGAAAGGCAAGCTTTGTTTGACACAGAGTCAATATTTGAAGAAGGTGCTACAACGTTTTGGTATGAACGAACAGACAAAACCTGTAAGCACTCCACTTGCTCCTCATTTCAAGCTTAGTGCTCAATTATCTTCCTAAGAATGATGAAGAACGAGAATACATGGCAAAAGTTCCGTATGCTAATGCGGTTGGTAGCTTGATGTATGCAATGGTGTGTACGAGGCCTGACATTTTACATGCAGTTGGAGCTGTGAGCAGATACATGCATGATCCTGGTAAAGGACATTGGCTAGCTGTGAAATGGATTCTACGATACATTCAAAATACTGTAGATGTTGGTTTAGTATTTGAGCGGGATGATATAGTTGGTCAAGGTGCTATTGGATATTGTGATTCTGACTACGCGGGAGATTTAGACAAGCGTCGGTCAACTACTGGTTATGTATTCACTCTTGCTAGAGCGACAGTCAGTTGGAAGTCTACCTTGCAGTCTACGGTTGCTTTGTCTACTACAGAGGCAGAGTATATGGCAGTCACAGAGGCTGTAAAGGAAGCTATTTGGTTACAAGGTTTGCTTGAAGATTTGGGAATTGGTCAGAAGCACATCAAGGTGTATTGTGACAATCAAAGTGCTATTCACTTAGCAAAGAACCAAGTCTATCATGCACGTACAAAGCACATCGACGTTCGTTATCATTTTGTACTGAGAGATTATCGAAGAAGGTGGAGTGCAAATTCAGAAGATCCACACTGCAGAGAATCCCGCAGATATGATGACCAAGGTGGTGACAGCGATCAAGTTCAAACATTGTTTGAGCTTGATTAACATCTTGCAGATTTGAGTTGGCACCGGCGTCGCTGATCTGGAGATCGAAGAAATAGTTTGAAAATCACTAAGTCGCCAAGGTGGAGATTTGTTATATATATGGCTCCTTAGTGTATTTGTGAGAATCCCACATGAATTAAGAAACCATGGTGGGTTGGCTTTGTAAGGCTATAAATAAGCCTTCCCCTTTCACCTTTAAAACATCCCAAAAAATATTTGTATTTCTTCCTCTCTATTGTAAGGGTGATTGCTAAGCTCAATCTTGCCCAAGTTGTAATTTGGAGTTCATCCAATTTTGAAGATAGTGGAAGTGGTCAGCGGCGCCCGAGGACGTAGGTAACATTTGTACCGAACCTCGTAAATTTCTGGTGTTCTTTATTTTTCTGCTTTTGTATATTTTGTTTATTATCTGTTTCGGTTTCTTTCAATATTATTTTGTCAGGTTTGTTTGGAGTTCTATTCGCTGGTATTTGTGAATAGTAACTATTTCGGATAGGGAAAATATACCCGATTTTCCCAACAGTATGCGAGGTCATATATTTGATGAAGTGTTTATTGGCATATCCTTAGTTAGATTATCGAATTATATAGTTATCTCTGTTTCATTTCTTCCTGTTGCCTTAGCTTTGTTTCCTTTCTTCTAGTTGCCTTAGCTCTGTTTCATTTCTTCTAATTTCAAGTATTAAAGTACTTCTAACAGGTAGAATGAAAAACGTACCTGAACTAAGAACATTGATCTTGGAGGGATCTTCATGTAGTGTCCTAGCTTGAAATCATTGAGGAAAGAGACAGCCTGAGCCACGCTGATCAAGCCATAAGCTTTGAAGCATACATTTGCAATAGGTCTTCCAGGGTATATGAGACCCATAGCGTACTCTGTGATTATGTTTAACTCTGTATATGGAGGATAAGAACATTAATAACTAAAATATTTAACTATATTGTTAGAGAAGAAGCTTGCATAAATGCTTAAGATACTACAAATTGCTAAAGCTATGATCATGACCAAATCCAATCATGAAGTTGGGAGTGTTATCCAATAGATCCATTTCATTAGACCTGTCATGTTTTTAATGGTATCTTGAGCTTTTGCTAGGATGTCGGGAAGCGGTTGAATGAAACTTGGACATAGTTCGGACAGAATGTTAGCATTAGTTGTAATAAGTCTGAATGTTTTGCAGCTTTTGCTGCAGAGATAGATTAGGGAAAAGGGGCAGTTCTAACTCAAGTACCTGGTTTGTTGTGGCAGTTATGATGCTAATTGGAAGAGTGAACACGAAGGCCATAGCAGCGGCAAAGAGGAGTCCCCACCATGGCATCTGAACTTGATCTTTCAAAAAGGTGCACAATACAAGAGAAACTGCTAGTGTCACCGTGAGCAGTACGTGGAACCACCAGGGAGGTATGTCCTTGTATTTTCTCATCAGTCTTGTATGGATATCCTCCTTTTCCTTGTAAGAAGCACGAAATCGATCATAGATCTCCCTGTTGATGATAGTTGTAAATATAAATTTCATAACAATAAAATTATAGATGAGAATATGATGGTTCTAGTTGTTCATTCTGTTTGAAAGGGTTTTGAGGCGCAATTTGTTCCTCTCTACGAATGAAGATGGTTTTAGTAGAAGAAACCATGCCCATGTTTCTCAAACTATTGTTTTAGGAGAAACTAGCATTGTCAGTTAATTTGAATTTAAAAAGAAATGATTATAGTAAACATTACCTTCCATAGAAGAAACCCACATGTGTTATGGTGGATGCAATGGTGGCAAAACCAAATCCATAAGTGAGAGCGAAAACCGTGCTCAAGTGAATTCGTCCTTGCTCCCCATACTTCACCATATCTATCTCGAATTTGTCATTGACAATAGCAGTTATGTTGTACTGTTGACCTTGGGCTGTAAACAGGTGTAAAGAGAAAATGGGAAATCTCTGTGCATTGTACAAGTCTAGACCCCAGTAAGCTATAGGGATTGCAATGTAAACTATCAACACATAGCCCAAGAAGACGTTGACTATGGCAAAGAAAGGGCTAATAAGGGGGCTGAACAAGAAGGATGCCACGACAGTCCAGTCAACTGTCAGGGCTCCAAGTCCAAGTCCTCTCATGCCTGAGCCGATTTGCTGGGCTGTCACTGACTTGGAGAACACCCAGCAGATCCACGAAATGCTTGAAAGTGAGGGGATCAAGTATCCTGGGACCAGGTACCATAAAAAACTGCAAATAAGTGCAATGACAAAGAACTTTGTCCGTGACATTGGTTGGTCATCTTTCTCGTGCAAAGCCCTGCATATATCAAATAGTTGACAACTATTTTCTCAATCAATATAATTGTTGAATTCATGCTATCATATCATTATTAAACTTCGATAATTTTAAAAAGAATAAAGTGACAAGTAATGCAAAAGCATCTCTAATGTTATTATGCGTTTGGAGAAAATTGAGTGGCACGTAGAATTTATATTGAAAAAGTTAAAAAAAAAAAACCTCTCCAATGTAATTATCTAACTTTAATATTGATATGATGTAGTAAAAAAAAAAGTTAGAGAATATCGTAGAATTTTTAATTGTAAATATCCTCCATGATATGCTGACTAGGATTTCTCAATACATTTAATTGATGCATTGATATCTCAGTATATTTTCCTACCAAAATAATTTTAACATTTTCTCATATTGAATTGAAGAGAGTGTGTAACAAATGGCTTGTGGTAATTGGTTCGAAATTACTATTTAGATACACTGGAGAAGTGAATATGCATTTCTATAATTTTTTTGACAATATGGATCCATATTATCTAAAAATACTGACGTGTCACTATTTAGATACTTAAAATTACATATTTACATTGGAGATGATCTAATAGTATCAAGTTAAAATAATTATGATATCTATAAGAGTCCTCTTTATGTGAGTCCTTTCAAACACACATTAACAATAGTCCCACTTATAAGGAAAATGTTGAGATAATTATTAAAAGTATAGTATCACTTTAACTAACTTTCAACTTTTTTTCCAAATCTAGCCAAAATAAATCGCTCAAATAACAAATATTGTGAAGCAAGAATAATTTTTGGCATAATCCAAGAGTAAGATTAATTCTAAGTAATTTTTTATTATTTTAAATTTTCTTTTATTATTGAATCTATATATTTTATATAAATAGATAAAATAAATATTCCTAAAAAATTAGAATAATGCCTACTACCTTATTGAACTATGTTTAAAACATATTATTAACGAGTTTAAAACATATGATTATAACATTATTATTAACGAGTTTAAAACATTGACAAAAAATATCCTAGCCACTACATATGAGCTGAACGTACCGGAAAAGAGAGACCTGAACGAGGGTGCTGGGCCACCACATATGAGCTGGTTCCACCACATACTTCCTCAGCAGCCCTGCCCATCCATATCCTAGCACCTTCATGTTCATTTTCAAATTTCAACCACCATGTATCAATATCAATACCAATTTTACACTTTTTTATATTTACAAAACATCAAAAACTATAAAGCAATTTTTGCTTTCTACTCTTTTTCTTGGATTCTTATCAACTAAACAACAAAAAGCAACTTTTATACCTGAGTTGTGATAATAAGCAGCCAACTAGCCAAGAAGGTGATGTTCCTGCCATAAAATGCTTTGGTGATGGTAACAATACCAACAGCATAGGCAGGCCCAGAACCAAAAGCGCTTCCAGCATTAGCAAAGATAGAGATAAGCACGTGCTCTTTGATGTTAAAGGGGCCCGGGTTGAGAGAAAACAATTTCGACCCAAATCCAGAGATCCTGAACTTGGTGTTAGGCAGAACAGCCGCCAAGAAATGGCCGATGGGGAGGGTCCCCACTTGGACTATGATTTGGGTTATCACAAGGAGGCTCTGTTTTGTATGAGAAGAACTGGTTGAGGAATGATAGCAGAGCACATGAGACTAGACCCAAGAACCACATCCGGAACGTCCATACCGGTAGGGTCGGGTCATCCGTGTTGGTTACGGTCAGCCGGACCTCTTCTACGGGGGAGAGCTCTTCATCATCATCAACAGCGGTGGCTGTAGTGGTGTGTTGTTCTGGGTCTATGGTAGCTGAGTGAGGGGTTTGTAGTTCAAGGGAGGCCATGTTGGGAGGAAAAGAGAGAAAGCCAAGGTGGTGGTTTCCTGTTTGTGTAGTAGAGAGACTTTGTGGTGCTTTTTATCACATCCCATGTTGTGGGAGTTGACTATAAGTAATAAGTGCGTATAGTTTTGGAAATACATTTTTTACTAATAAATTGTAAAAATAAAATCATATATATATATTTTTAAATCTAAAATCTTACATGACTAACAAATAAAATCATATTTATATTTATACTTTTAGCTATTAGATGCATCAACAATACAAACTTATATGCTTCCCTAAACTTTTAAAATTTTATACTTTTACCTCTAAGCTTTTAAATTCTTATAATTTTACCCATTATTTTTCTTCTCAAAAAACTCTTCTATACAATACTTATTCAGGATTTTTCTTTCAGTGACATATAATCTTTCTTTATCTCTAAATTAGTATGTTATCGTATTTCATTTTTTTTGTCTTAAATTAAAATCAAAACTAAAAGATAATATAAGTCATTTTATATATTTTATTAAAGTGTACCAACTCGAGATTATGAATTTGTTTTTCTTAACCTACTAAAAACAACATTTTACTCATTTTTATAGTAACATTTTAGTCATGCAGATACCTTATCATATCCAAATTTTACCATACTTTTAATCTATTATTTATCTAACAAGATCAACAGTTATATAATTTAATCACAAGTTTGATAGAATTTAAATAAAAATTACAATGTAGTTAATAGTAAAAATTAAAAAGTCTATAATATATATAAAGATATTTTATCAATAAATTTTTATTATTTTAAACATTAAAGTAATTTTTAGATATTATATTAAGAACCTTTTTTTATACCAAAATAATATTAAGGGGTTGCTTATTTTTTCCATTTATAATTTAATGGATTTGAATTAGACTCATTAAGTTGTTTTGTTTGTTTTTAAGTAGTCAAACAACATAAAAGTACTTCAATTTTTTTTTTAAAAAAAAATTATGACATTTTACTTAATTGCAAATCATTTAAATATATTTAATATATGACAAATTGTAATGGAACACCCTGACGTTCAGCCATATTGCAATAAAATCATACTTACTTAAATTATAACTATGTATTTTGGACAACTATCAATTTGATCCAAAATATATCAATTTTGTCCCTATGATCAAAATTTTGACGGTTAAACCCGACACAAAGTATAAATTATTCATTTTATACTTTTTTATTAAATTATTAAATTAGAATTATGTTTTTACCGTTTAAATTTTTAACAACTTTATCTATTGAATAATCCAATAAGAAATTGGCATATGTTATAAATTTTTTTTTAAATAAACACTTAATAAGGATTAAATAAAAATTTTAATATAATAAAATTCATTAAAAATTAGACAAAAACTTAAATAATATCACTTATTAAAATAAAAATAAAATTCAAGAGTAAATACTTATAAAATTCAAAATTTAGTTAAAAAAATAAAATATTAAAATATTATATATATATATACATATACATATTTTAGAGTATATTATATAGTATAGATACATTATATATATTATAAAAATTAAATTACAATATATACATTTATTATTATTATATTATAAAAATAAAAATAAATAATAAAATTGCAATATATATAATTTATATATTTTAGAATTTTATTATTATATTTTTATTTTTATAAGTATTTAATCTTGAATTTTATTTTATTTTTAATAAATGATATTACTTTTAAGATTTTTTTTAATTTTTAATATGTTTATAATTATTTTTTTAATAAATTTTATCATATTTATTTTATTATTTAATCCTTTTTAAGTCTTTTTTTAAAAAAAAATTATAATATATGTTAATTTCTTATTGGACTATTCAAATAGATAAAGTTGTTAAAAAATTAAAGGATTAAGCGTCATTCTAATTTAATAAAAAAGGGTAAATAAACAATTTATTTTATGTCGAGTTTGACCGTCAAAATTTTGGTCATAGGTACTAAATGATGTATTTTAAAAAAATTAGGGATCATGTGAGTTAAAAAAATAAAAATATGTTAAAAAGAGATATTTCTAAATACGTTAGGATATCAAATTGATCATCGTTTGAGGTTCTTAACTGTAATTTAAGTAAAAGTAGGTTTTATTATAATATGGTCAAATATCAGTGTATTTCATTACAATTTGCCTTTTAAAATATTTTTTTCCAAAGTATCCCCTTAAATACAATATATTTCCAGTTTTATTTAATTTTATATCATAAAATTTTATTTCTTTTACCCTATTTCTTTTCACATATGGCTTTATACAAAAAAAACTCTAACCAATTGTCATTTCAAAGTTTCTTAGAATCGAAATATTGAATTATCTCCGAGCAAAATTATGATAAATTATTTTTTTTTATCGAACTACTTGTACTCTATATAAGTTTATTGTTTGTAATGAAAAATTATAATTTTATTTGTGATGTGTATATTAATTCTAGTATTGGAGTAATAGTAAGCTAGATACATATATATTATTGTTTATAATTGTGATTGAATGAAATAATTATGTTACATTTTGAGGCTTTATATATATCTCGATCTCGACTCCTAAGATAACAATTATTTTTTAATATAATTATTTATTATATTTTTATCTTGAATAAAATCTTATTAATATATAAATAAAAATACTTTAAGATTTATTAGATCATTTAATTTTAGTTATTTGTATCATAACAAATAAAAATATATAACATTAGCAGTAACAAGGGTATAAATATCAAATTATTTTTTTAAGACATTTTTATTTAAAAAAAATAAATAAGTTGAGATCATATTCAGTGGTTTGAAAAAAAAAAATGTCATTCAGATTTTAAATCTCAGTCATCATTCAGCTTTTAATAAAATTTAAAATTGGTCAATATTAAGACAAAAATCAAACGACCTGAGAATATAAATTAACTTATTAATATATTTTCAAACTTTTGACATGACAACACCTAATTTGCTTTAATTTTATAATACTTTTAATAGAATTTATATCTTTAAAAAAGTTATTATTCCTTTTTAATACTTCAATAAGCAATTTTTCATATCTCAATTATTAATTTTTTTGGAACTTTAGTCTTTAACATACGCTCTAAGAATAGGTTAATAAATTAAGGGCAATTATTAATTTGGTCCATAACTTTTAGGAGAATCATCAATTTTTTTTTAACGCGGTTTCGTTTATTGGTATCTTTGAGCCCTAAGTTTTCATAAATATATCAATTCGGTCATTCTGTGAGTCAACCGTTAGTCAAACTTAACGGTTTTAGAAATATTTTTATCTTTAAACCTATCAATGTGTTAACAATAACTTTTTTTATTGAAATGACATACCTACCTTTAGTTTAAAATTTAAAATAAATTAAATAAAAAATAAAAAATAAAAAAATAGATAAAATAAAATCTTATAAACAAAAAAATTAATTAAAATACAAATTAAGAAAAGTTAAAAAAAAAAGAGAAAAAAAAATTGAGATGGATGGTTGGGATATATTTTAGAAAATAAATATTAAAAAACGAAAAAAATAAAGAAAATATCTAGTTCAAATCTAGACCGTCCATCAAATTTGATGGACGGTCCAAATGGAATATGGACCAATTTTTTTAAAAAAAAAATTAAAAAAGTTCAGATCAAATTTAGATCATCCATCAAATCTGATGAACAGTCCAGATTTGATATGGACCGTCTCTTATCCATGGATGAAGCTCCATACATGGAGAGATTCATGGATGGATCCTTCCTGTTCGACGTACGGGGGAGGCGGGGACGTCGACCCTTCCCCGTCACGATCCCCGTTCACCGAAGGGAAGGGACGGGGAGACGCCACCCTGTTTGCCAACGGGGAGGCATCCCCTGTCGTGGGGGAGGCTTGACCTCCCCACAACGAATGAGGGAGGCTCGACCTCCCCCACAGAGCCTTCCCTCACCTTTGCCTTTCGGCGGTGGGAGAGCTCTATGGATTCGAGAAGGGCAGTCTAGATCAAATCTGGATTGTCATCAAATCTGATAGACGGTTCAGATTTGATATGGACTTTTTAAATTTGTTTAATGTTTTTTATCAAGTTTACATTAATTTCCAATGATTAATTTTGATGGACGGTGGAGATTCATTTAAATTTTTTGTAATATTTTTTTAATTTTATTTTTTTAAAATTAATATAAAATGACATATTATCCTTCTAATTATTAATAATCTTTTTTAAAATTTGAGGTTAAAATAGTAATTTGACTCATTTAAATAGAGTTAAGGGTAAATCAGTTTTTTGTCAATTCTATGAGGTTTGACCGTTAGAAAATTAGTCAAATGAATCAGAATGATACATTTCTAAAAAGTTAGAACTCAATAATACCAATAAATAAAATTGCGTTAAAAAATTAATAATTCTCTAAAAATTAGGTACTAAATTAATAATTACCCATAAGTTAACATCCCAATTCCTATGGCGTACCCACTGAAAAATAATTCTGGCTCTCGACAATTCCTACAAATATGAATTGTATGTATTTAAATTTCATCTTGATCTTATCTAAAAGTAAAGCAACAATAAATGGTTTCACAAATTAATTAGGGAATTTAGCAAAATTGTCCAAACAGTAGTCAACAGTTGCAACACTACCCAAGCTTCACTAATTTTTGTAACCTCTACCCAAAGCCTTTTTTTGGACAAAATTGCCCTTACTTTTACATTTGACCATTGCACTGTCTTCTTCTTCTTCTTCTTCTTCATCTAGACAAGTTTCTTCACCTCAGCCGGTTCTCTCGTCGTCGCTTCTTCTCTTCTCTTCTTCACATTTTCTTATTTTTCCTCTCTTCTCTTCTCCATAAATCTCTTACCCAACCTAAGCCAACAAATTCTCAAGTTATCTCTTGCAAATAAACCATCGATCCATCTCACAAAGTCTTTTTCTCCATCAAAAATCCCAAGGTTAGTGTTAAACTCTTTTCTTTTAGTCAATGCACACCTTTATGGGTTTTGAATCAGTTGTAGGCATTTCACATTTGTTAATCCTCCATCAAAAAAATTAAGAACGAATTTTTATAAATTTTTTTTTTTCATCATGCCGACCCGATAGCCTTGGCCCGATGGTTTTTATCATGTATTTTGACATGGCAGCCCGATGGCCTTGGCCCGATGGTTTTGTTTCATCATGTATTTTGACATGGCGGCCCGATGGCCTTGGCCCGATGGTTTTGTTTCATCATGTATTTTTACATGGCGGCCCGATGGCCTTGTTTCATCATGTATTTTGACATGGCGGCCCGATGGCCTTGGCCCGATGGTTTTGTTTCATCATGTATTTTGACATGGCGGCCCGATGGCCTTGGTCCGATGGTTTTGTTTCATCATGTATTTTGACATGGCGGCTCGATGGCCTTAGCCCGATGGTTTTGTTTCATCATATATTTTCACATGGCGGCCCGATGGCCTTACCCCGATGGTTTTGTTTCATCATGTATTTTGACATGGCGGCCCGATGGCCTTGGCCTGATGGTTTTCATCATGTCTTTTGACATGGCGGCCCGATGGCCTTGGCCCGATGGTTTTGTTTCATCATGTATTTTGACATGGCGGCCCGATGGCCTTGCCCCGATGGTTTTCATCATGTATTTTGACATGGTGGCCCGATGGTTTTTATCATGTATTTTCACATGGCGGCCCGATGGCCTTGGCCCGATGGTTTTGTTTCATCATGTATTTTCACATGGCGGCTCGATGGCCTTGCCCCGATGGTTTTGTTTCATCATGTATTTTGACATGGCGGCCCGATGGCCTTGGCCCGATGGTTTTTATCATATATTTTCACATGGCGGCCCGATGGCCTTGGCCCGATGGTTTTGTTTCATCATGTATTTTCACATGGCGGCCCGATGGCCTTGCCCCGATGGTTTTCATCATGTCGGCTCGATGGCTTTGGCCCGATGGTTTTTATCATGTATTTTCACATGGCGGCCCGATGGCCCTGGCCCGATGGCCTTGGCCCGATGCTTTTCATCATATATTTTCACATGGCAGCCCGATGGCCTTGGTCTGATGATTTTTGTTCATGCCAGCCCGGCAGTTTTGATACTTTAATTGAATTTAAGTTTTATTTACATTTTTTATTTGAATGCAGGAAGGATCATGGATGATGTGCAGTTGATAATTAACTGGGATGGACATTGGGTATGTGAATAAGGGGTTTATTGGTATGATGGCAAGAGATCAAAATGGGTGTTATTTCCAAGAGAAGCAACT
The DNA here is from genome assembly GCA_003430845.1 of Xanthoceras sorbifolium. Taxonomy (NCBI): domain Eukaryota; kingdom Viridiplantae; phylum Streptophyta; class Magnoliopsida; order Sapindales; family Sapindaceae; genus Xanthoceras; species Xanthoceras sorbifolium. Next base: position 25,909,321 of record CM010615.1, read on the forward strand.
TATGCTCAACTATTAGATAAAGTGTATGCTGTCACTGGGATTGACAGAAACTGCTCTCGAGTCATTATAAAGACGGTTGCTCATAGTCATGGCCACGGTTCCGGAACCGGCGGTTCCAGTTTTGGAACCGCCGGTTCCGGTTCCTTTTTTGGCCCAACCGGAACCGGGACCGTATAGGTCCCGGTCCCGGTTCAGGTTCAAAACCGGAGGAGGAACCCGGTTCCGGTTCCTCCTCCGATTTTATGGAACCGGCGGTTCAACCGTCGGATGAACCGCCGGTTCCATAACCGGAACCGGCCCCCTAAAAAATTTTTTTTTTTTTATTTAGAGGAAAGGTTTTAAAAAAAAAATTTAAGATTAGGAAAATTTTATAAATGATTAAACCGAAAGTAATTCGGCTTGGATAATTTTGGTAGGGAATAAAAATTTTAAAAGTGTGCACATATATATATATATATATATATATATATATATATATATATATATATACAAGCAAAGGTAGTTTCAAAACTATCCACTTTCAATGTGGGATGTGAAAAAAGGGTTACATATATATATATGAGCAAAGATGGTTCAAATCTTGTACTCTTTCAATGTGGGATTTGAATATAGTTAAAAATTTTAGCTTGATGAATAAAAAATCTTCTTTATCCTTTATGTTGTTAAACTTAATCATATTTGGTAACTTGAACATTTTGTGGATCTTTTTTTTCTTCTTTAATAAATTTTGATATGGACTTGATCAATTTATTAAAATACCAAACATGTTTCTAGGTAGAATTTGCATATTAATCAAAGATCATATGCCTTTAAATATTGAAAGTGTTTCATAATTTCTAATTAAATTGATGCACAAATAAAGTGGTTGAGTTATACTTCAAGAGAATGTTTATTTCCTCTTGATTGAAGCTTGTTGACAATAAATATTATTTGATTATCACTAAAACCTCTTTTGGTAATGCCAACTCCACATGATAATATATAAATCTACATAAATTTAAGTGCAACTTCACGCAAATATACATGAACTAGTTCATATGTTAGTTGTATGTACATGCAATTTTAGTCCCACATTGAAAACAAAAGGGTTGTGTAGGAGGTTGAGTTGTTTATAAAAGCTAAGCTACAAAAGAAAAAATAAGGTAGGATATTATCCAATTGGTGTATGGCCCAACAATAATGTTGGGCCTTATACTTATATTTAATATTCTCAATTATTTTATATAGCCCATAGTGTTGGGATATAAATATATATTATTATATATATTTATTTATATAATTATTTTATTTTTTTTTAAAATACAAAAAAAAAAAAAAACCGGTTAGAACCGGAACCGCCGGAACCGGACGGTTCTTTGAACTGGCGGTTCCTAACCGGCGGTTCCGGTTATTTTTGGAGGCTAACCGGAACCGGGACCGGATGTCCCGGTTCCGGTCACCGATTCCGGAACCGGTTTTGAACCGGGACCGGCTGTCCCGGTTCAAAACCGCCGGTTCGGTTCGAACCGCCCTGTTCGAACCGAACCGTGGCCATGTCTAGTTGCTCATACCATCCGCCCAAGCATGCCTGTAGAGATAAGTGATTCTGATTGCTCATACCATCCGCCCAAACTGCTTTCGAGAGCTATGCCGATTCTGATTGCAAATGGGGAAGTCTTTGACAGTAAGAAAGAGTTGCACTCCCAACTAAGAAGGTACGCTGCTGCAAATCGTTTCAATTTGAAAGTGTGGAAGTCCGATACTTCACGTTTTGAGGTACGTTGTGCTGTTGGAGAATGCAAATGGCGGCTACATGCATTCAAGGTTACAAACATTGATTTTTTTCGGATTACAAGATTTGACGACAAACACAGTTGCTCAATGGAGAAAAGGTTTTCATGGAATAGAAAGGCTAGTGCACTGTTTATTGGACAACATATCAAGGAGAATTTCGTGATGGTCGTATCTACAGACCAAAGCAAATCATAAGAGATATCCAAAATGAATTGGGTATTACAGTAAATTACCACAAAGGATATCGGGCTAAACATATTGCTATGGAGGAGGTACACAGATCATTTGAAGTTTCTTTTAGTATGTTACCTTATTATTGTCGCATGTTAGAGGAAACAAACCCAGGGACGATGACGAACATTAAGACTGATGATGAAAATAGGTTCATGTATGTGTTCTTCTCCATTAAAGCGTGCATAGATGGTTTTAATGCTGCCATTAGACCGGTTATTGCAATTGATGCCACGTTTCTGAAGGGTTCATATGGGGGCATATTGTTTGTCGCTGTATGTCAGGACGGGAACGACCAAATATTTCCTTTGGCATTTGGTGTTGCAGATTCCGAGAATGATGCTTCATGGAGTTGGTTTCTATCTTGTCTGCATGATACCATTGGAGATGTTGAAGATCTTATTTTTGTATATGATAGGAAAAACAGTATTGTCAAAGCTATTGCAACGGTTTTTCCAAATGCATACCACGGTGCTTGTTTCATGCATTTAGAACGAAATATGATTTCCATTTATAAGAACAAAGATCTTTACATACCATTTCGGAAGGCAGCCAAGGCCTACAGAGTTAATGATCACTCATTTTACATGCTACAGTTGTCCAGCATTAGTGTTGGAGCTCATCAGTATGTCGTTGATGTTGGAAAAGAGAGGTGGTCCCGAGCCTTTTGTTCGAGAAAAAGGTACAACATTATGACTACTAATATTGCTGAGTCGATGAATAATGCAGTGAAAGATTTTCGAGAGTTACCCATTGTTGCTATGTTGGTTTCATGATTGTCGTATAGTGGCTGCTTCTTATGATACACAGTTGACAGAAAGAGTTGAGACACTTATTGGGGTTAGTGATGAATCTGCGCAACATATGAAGGTGTCCCCAATTGCATTGTACCAGTTTGAGGTGCACGATGGAAAACAGAATGGCATTGTTGATTTAGAAAATCGTACATGCAGTTGTAGGGAATTCGATTTTGATCAGATTCCATGTGCACACGCTTTAGCTGCCATAAAATATAGAGGATTGCATTACACAACATTCACCTCACCCTACTACTCGATTGCTTATCTGCTTTCCGCATACAGTGGTGAGATTCATCCAGTAGGCCATCAAGGTGACTGGTTGGTCCCAGCGGACGTTGCAAATACAATTGTTCTTCCACCAGTTGCCCGACGCCCACCAGGTCGACCAAAGAAACAATGTATACCTTCCATTGGAGAAGAGGTTGTACGCAGAAGGTGCAGAAATTGTTGGCGCCACGGCCACAACAGCCAAACATGCAAGAACCCTAAAGTAGCTGAACCATCCGGGTGATGAGGATATGCAAGATATGATGTTGATTTATTTATGACATTCTGTTTTGTTGTATTTAATTGCATTTTGATTCGGAGAATTGCAGGAAATGAACAATATAATTCACATTATTGTACAATTTGGAAGACATTATTGTACTATTTCCAAATCAATGTTTTGTTGTATGTATGCAATTAACAGTTTTATTATTGTACAATTTCAGTTAGCTGTTTTGTTGTATGCAATTAACAGTTTTATTTGGTTTTTTGAAGAGTTTGTAATCAAATAACTTATGAAAATTTTGCCAGAGTTTCCTCTGTTTTTCTAACTACCCAAAACCTGATTTTCGAAATCAATGCATTTACCTCAAGCTGTATACACTTCATAGCACAATGTTCAATCATTTGCGCATCCTTCCATTCGATGCGACTTTTCCAATCATTTTATCAAAGCGTAAAAATTAACGTTTAAAAAATTTACCATAATTTTATTAATAACCAATGATATACCCACAACCAATAATTTCCCAATGACCAATAATATGAACGTATACCAAAATTTACAATCATTCCCAAAAACCAATAATATTCACATAAATGAAAATTTCAAAAAAAGTACAGGTCATTCTTCATCGTCATCTTCTAGCCGTGCAGAGTTTGCAAATATGTCAATGGACATTTTCTTCCTTAGAGCTTTGATTTGCTTTGCATTGAAATCAAACTTCTGTCTGTGTGTAACAATGTACTCAGCAAACAGAAGGGTAAATGCACCACAGTGACCACTGCAATAATTTCAATATAATACCACTGTCAATTATTGAATCAATTATAATAACAATCAATTTAAAAATATTGAGTTCAATTTCACTTACGCCCCCCATTGTTGTGGAACAGTATCGGGACCTAGTCTTTTGCATGCAAATGGAGTGACCTGTACTTGTCTCCCCTTGTGTTTAAAATAGCCTCCCCTATACATAAGAGACGGTAGAAGAAGTGCTAGTGGGGCGACATATTGCTCCCGAAAAGAGGGATCAGTTTCCTTACATAAAGAATCACATATCCGTACTTTTCTTTCAACAAGATTGACAGCCGCCAACACCCAATGATAACCATCCACATTCACAGGCATCAACAACTACATTGAACACATAATTAGCATTTAACTTATAAAGATATTGAACTGTAAAATAGATGCATGATTACACTTACATTATCGATCTCCCACCATGGACGAGACCCTTCGGGTCGTTCTCCGCGAACATAGCCAAGGTAAAAATCCTCCCATGGAAAGGTAAGGGGATCGTATGCCTCATGCGGTATGGTTCCACCCTCGTCCTTCGGAAGTTTTTTCCACATTAGCGAAGGGTTATCTACAAATATTTAAAATATCAGTATGTTCTTTACAATTAAGTCATGGAAAACAATTAAATAATTTATATTTCAATTACAACTTACAAAGAATGTTGGATCAATCAAGTTGTAATTTTGGGAAAAAATGGTCGGATGCGAAAGCTGGCACCTCCGTAGTACTGAGAAATAAGCCTCAAGGTGCTGTTTTGTGGTTACATCATGAAAAAAATATTTCCATTGAAAACTCATCATAAGAAACTTTGCAAGTTAATGACATTAGCATGAAAGTAACAAAATAAGTTGAAAATATTTACTAACCCAGCTGTCCAACCAGTTGTTCGCACTCTCAAACATCTTGAAAAATTCAGGGGTCACATCCATTGGTGCCCCAACGTAGCACCTGCATATACGGTATAATATTAAGAGGAATTTACATTAAACATTACAACAAAAAAAGAAGTCTGAAAATAGGTTATGCACTTAAATTATGTATGCTTACCTAGCTTTCTTATTTTTTTTGAAAGCCTCGTACTCCGACTGTACTTCCTTATGAACCGGTTTTAACGGCTCGAACTGAATTGGATTTGCAGACCGTGTCTTTTGCTTCTTTGGCTTAGTCGAGTCAATGTACGGGCTAGATACGAATGCAGAACGCTTTCGCGCCCTCATACCATATCTTACGCCGAATGCTTGTTTTTCAAGAGGTTCGACACTCTGATTACCTGTGGCACTCACGATATTCGGCAAGGGGGAGGGAGGACGGTAAATAGTAAGCTGTAGGCATTGATTGGGTTCAACACCCTCCTCCTTTGCTTTATCATTTCTAAGATCAGTTGTATCGTCCACATTGTAGGTTGTATCAAAGATGTCGTCACTCTGATGCAGTGAATAGAACAATATATGGTTAATACAATGTCAAAAAGGAAATGACAAATTTCGACGTGGTTAAATAAAAAATAAATTACCTCTGGCACCTCAGTTCCAGCTGCAAATTTTTCATTACTGCCTCCTGTCTTGCAGACAACTTCAATCAATTTCTCAACTCCTTTCCGCATCTCATCAAGTTCTGTTTGTAGAGTTGCAAACCCTTTGTCAACTTTATCATTCAGTGCGGTCATAGAAGTCTGTAGACAGGCTACTTCTGTGTGGAGGCCATCCAATTTTCTATGCAAATCTTGTGAGTCCTAGCATAATGTCCAAGAAAAAGTTAAATTAACATTTACATAATATTTAATGAACAATACAATTAAGGGACAATATTGGCAACATACCGATGGCCTCCGTCCAATAGGACGTTCTTCTTGTATTTCAGCTTGCTTATCTTTCGATTCTAGTTGCTCTTCTTCAGCAACATCATCACTATCATTCTCATCACAATTCTCGTCATCTTCCTGATCACCAATCTCTATATCTGGGGTAGACGGATCATTTGAGATGACAGCTGTCTCCAACCCCGTAAAATAGGACAACTTCAATTCTTCCTCCGTTGGTTTCAAAGTTTGAAACGTTGAAATCTAACCAAAAAAAAAAAAAAACAGCCCACATAGTGTTATAATAAAAATTTATATACCTAACAGAAGTCTTTGAATGTAGTTCATACATTTCGCCTACTGAAAATCTCAGTTCTCAAAGCCTCATATCCAGGACTCGTTTTCACTTCCCAGTTCAGAATACGAGGGGCTGTACGAGACACTTTGGTAGCAAATTTCTTCTTTGAGTACAGCGGAATCGCTTCAATTGCCCACACCTACCAAATAAAACAAAACTATGTTTCAATAAGAGTTTTAAAGAAGTTAAGGGTAAAAAAAATTAAACACTTAAAATTACCAGAAAAGCATAGACAAATCCATACAGGTTGATCTTCTCTGCTGTATGGCTCGGATCCTTTTGAGCCTTCTCCATAAACTTCTGATCTCGACCTTTGCAACAGGTCGATAAAAAGTTGAATGTCCTTGAATAGACAAATGAACCCCATGGGAACCGATTGAATTCTTCTAAATTATCAACCAACTTCATTGCCCAATATTCGACCTTAGTCCTCAGGTCCTTTCCAAGCAATGTCATCTCTAAGATCAGCAACAAAGCTAGTTTAATCATGTCATCATCATCATCATGTTCTTCCTCCATACGTTAAACAAACTTTGCAATTTAGTTCCAGTCACCTTTTTCGCTCCCTTCAAATATTTCTGCCAAATTCTACACATATCATCTTCCTGTATAGTAGGGACGACTGTATCCCCAAGAAGTAGACCGCTGACGAGGCAAAACTCGTTTGCACTGAACCGTATTCTATTCCCACCAATCACAAACCACATTTCATTTTCAGCATTGTCCACATGGCACTCCCGCAACAAGATGTGATGACAAAATTGACCCGCAAAGCAAATTTCATTAACATCTAAGAAATGCCCAAAGCACGTTCCTCTTATTTTTTTGTTGTTGACGTTCCGTGAGTTTACTCTTAAGCAGCCCGATGCAACCCTATTTAGAATGCGTTGTCATTTTGGCATGGAAAAACTTTTTTTCCTTAATTTTCATCGTGTCAATCAACTTGTCACTTGCCATTGAATATTAGCATGCATAAAAAAAAAATCGAATTCATCAACATACTAAACAATATAACGCTTACAATACAAATATAAATTTTATTTCATCAAACCAAGCTGGCCCGATGATTTAATTTCATCGGGTCGTAGTGGCCCGATGCTTTGATTTCATCTGGTTTTGTTTCATGGTGATGCTTGCAGGCTGGCCGATGGTTTACTCTGATCGGCCCGATGAAACAAAACCGTTGGCCAGCCGTGGCCCGATGATTAAATGTCATCGGACCATCGCGACCCAACGGTTTTGTTTCATGGTGGCACCGTGGCCCGATGAAACAAAACTGTCGGGTCGCAGTGGCCCGATGAAATTTAATCATCGGGCCACGGCTGGCCGATGGTTTTGTTTCATCAAGTCGATGAAACTAAACCATCGTCCAGATGATTAAATGTCATCAGGCCACCGTGACCCGACGGTTTTGTTTCATTGGGCCACGGTGCCACCATGAAACAAAACCGTCGGGTCGCAGTGGCCCGATGACATTTAATCATCGGGCCACGGCTGGCCGATGGTTTTGTTTCATCAGGCCGATGAAACTAAACCATCGTCTAATGAAACTAAACCATCGTCCAGCCGTGGCCCGATGATTAAATGTCATCGGGCCACCGCGACCCGGCGGATTTGTTTCATCGGGCCACGGTGCCACCATAAAACAAAACCGTCGGGTCGCGGTGGCCCGATGACATTTAATCATCGGGCCACGGCTGGACGATGGTTTAGTTTCATCGGCCTGATAAAACAAAACCATCGGCCAGCCATGGTCCGATGATTAAATGTCATCGGGCCACTGCGACCCAACAGTTTTGTTTCATCGGGCCACGGTGCCACCATGAAACAAAACCGTCGGGTCGCGGTGGCCCGATGACATTTAATCATCGGGCCACGGCTGGACGATGGTTTAGTTTCATCGGCATGATGAAACAAAATCGTCGGCCAGCCGTGGCCCGATGATTAAATGTCATCGGGCCACCGCGACCCGACGGTTTTATTTTATCGGGCCACGGTGCCACCATAAAACAAAACCGTCGGGTCGCGGTGGCCCGATGACATTTAATCATCGGGCCACGGCTGGACGATGGTTTAGTTTCATCGGCCTGATGAAACAAAACCATCGGCCAGCCGTGGCCCGATGATTAAATGTCATCGGGCCACTGCGACCCGACGGTTTTGTTTCATCGGGCCACGATGCCACCATGAAACAAAACCGTCGGGTTGCAGTGGCCCGATGACATTTAATCATCGGGCCACGGCTGGCCGATGGTTTTGTTTCATCAGGCCGATGAAACTAAACCATCGTCCAGCCGTGGCCCGATGATTAAATGTCATCGGGCCACCGCGACGCGACGGTTTTGTTTCATCGGGCCACGGTGCCACCATAAAACAAAATCGTCGGGTCGCGGTAGCCCGATGACATTTAATCATCGGGCCACGGCTGGCCGATGGTTTTATTTCATCAGGCCGATGAAACAAAACCATCGGCCAGCCGTGGCCCGATAATTAAATGTCATCGGGCCACTGCGACCCGACGGTTTTGTTTCATGGTGGCACCGTGGCCCGATGAAACAAAACCGTCGGGTCGCGGTGGCCCGATGACATTTAATCATCGGGCCACGGCTGGCCGACGGTTTTGTTTCATCGGGCCACTGTGACCCGACGAAACAAAACCTTCGGCCAGCTGTGACCCGATGAGTTTTTCATCGGGTCACAGATGGTCGATTGTTTAGTTTCCTCGGGCCACTGTCCTACGAAACAAAACCATCGACCAGCGAAGACCCGATGAAAAACTCATCGAGTCTCACCTGGCCGATGGTTTAGTTTCATCGGGCCACTGAGGTACTGGCCCGACGAAACAAAACCATCGGCCACCCGTGGCCCGATGCCCAAAACACAAACCTCTACACAAAAAATCAGAAGGAGGAGAGGATTTCAATCGGTGTGGAATGTTACCACGGAAGAAGGAGACGATTTCGTTGCTGTGACCCGATGAACAAATCATCGGGTCTCAGCTGGCCGATAGTTTTGTTTCATCGGACCACTTAGACACAGTGACCCGATGAAACAAAATCATCGGCCACACATGGCCCGATGCTCAAAACACAAATTTGTAAACAAATAATCACAATAAGAAAATTTTTCCTTACTTTGAACAAGAACAGAAGAAGACAATTTTCTTACTGTGCTCGAAGAAGAACACGACTACGGCGGAACCTGCAAACACAAACGAAACGAAGAAGACGAAACAAAGAAGACGAAACGAAGAAGACAAACAGCAGCAGAGAACACACACGAAGAAGACGAACAGCACCGACGATGAACAGCAGTTGAGATGAACAGCAGTAAAAACAAGCAGGTCAAAAAATGTAAAGTGAAAACGTGGAGTCTGGGTCAAATGTGAAAGTAAGGGTAAATTTGTCCAAACAAAGTCTTTGGGTAGCGGTTGTAAAAATTAGTGGACCCTGGGTAGTTTTACAATTATTGACTACTGTTTGAGTAATTTTGCTAAATTCCCAATTAATTATAATATTCATGGGTTTCCATAATTCCGTGCGTAACATTGTCCTCTGGTTGGATGAGGACAGAGAATTTATTTTATTTAAAAATTAATGTAGCAAGTGGAGTGACAAGTGAAGTCCGGTTTTTCAAAAATGTCCGAATTTAGAACTAATTGAATTTATATAGATATTTTGATAAAATCAACATAAACATTCCCTCGTTAGTGATAAAAGTCCGAAATATCCCTTATATATGGTTGATTATTTATTATTTATTATTTAGTTATTTTATTTATTTAATAATAATTTAATTAAAAAACTTAATTTTCTCCTTAATTAAATTTATTTATTTTAAGTGATGAAATTGGGTATTTAATGGATAATGCATATATATTTTTTTAATATAAATGATGAAGATGAAATTATGTATTTAATGACAGATGAAGATGATTTTTTTTTATTTAATGAATTTGGGTTAATAAAGATGAAGAATATGATAAAAATAAAGATGGAGATGATTTATTTTTTATTAATATTTATTTTATTTTAATAAATTAAATAATTTAAAATTTAAAAGATTATTTTACCCTTTAACCATTATCCTCTAATCACCACTAACCGTAGGAAATGTTTGTGTCAATTTTAATAAAATGTCTATATACGTACAATTAAATTAAAATTCAGGAGTGTTTGTTAAATGTCTATCCACAGTTATGGAATTTAATGTTGAATCTATCCTCACATGACCATTTTGTTTTTTTAGGTAATTATTAACTAAGTCTTCGATTTTTTTCTTAATTTCAAGAAGTTTACAATTTTTCTATTTTCAACCAAATAAGTACCCATATTTTTAACAAATACTAAAAAGTCTCTAATGATCAAATCTAATGTTTGAGTTTTATAAGAAAATTTTAAAGTACATTAATATCCTTAATTTGTTTTATTTGAGTCAAATTGATTAAAATAAAATTAAAAAAATTAAGTAAAATAAAGAATAAAATATATTTTCCTTATTTCATAAAAATAATATTATTTTAAAAAATTACAAATTACAGTAAATATAAATCTATATTTATACTTAATTAATCTAAAAAAATTACAATAAAATAATATTAGAAAATTTAATAAATAATAAATAATTAAAAAATTAAATAAAAAAAATTCAAACTACCACTATTAGTTATTTTTATCTTTTTGCATGTAATGTACAAATGTCATATTTATAATATATTTGAACTAAAATACAATTTTATCCCTCCAATAATTAATATTGACTAACAAAAGTTAGTTAGAAATTTGGTATTTATGAATAATATAGGGACCAATTTAGTGAAAGAAAAAGACACAAATTATTTAGAATTAAGAAAAAAGTCTAGGACTTATTTAGTAATTGTCAAAAAATATATATAAACTAAACATGTTTGAAGAGTTTTTTACTATTATATTGGAGGAGTCCTCCTTTAAAAATAAATATTCGAATACTAATATAATGATTAATAACAATAGAACTTGATGAATTTCTGATTCATTTAGTATTATTATTTAAAAAAAAAAAGGAAATAGAAAATATGTATTGTATTTGTGTGGCCAGCATTAGCAAGTCAAAATCTTATAACCACTGCTCACTCATGACTCACCCATGCCTAGAAGGCTAGAAGTTGAGAGTTTAGGACATAATTGAAACCCATAATGATGGGATGAAGAGTTTAACTGTAGACCAAAGGATTGCATGTGTAACTAACTCCATGTTGGTAACTGATTGCCAAGTCAGCAGAATCCAAGAAGATTCCGGTAACTAAGTTGCCATGTCATATATTCCAATAAGAACCAATCAAAGCTCCATGTCACCGTTGTTCTCCTTAAATTAAGGGAGTTGAGTCGGAGGCCAACTATTCAAAGCACATAACGTATGTATATTGTAAATGATAATTGAATCCACACAAAATGCTTTTGAGTTTTCGCTCACAAATTTTTTTTTTAAGGGGTATAAATAATTACAACATCAATAACTGTCGGGACCTACCGAGATTAAACATAATAAATACTTGGCCTGAATATTTACTCTTATGACAGAAGACATCTACTCCTACAAGAAGGGGAGAAAACTACCCACACATACTGATAAATGTGCATGGTGGGAATTGAATTCCTTACCACTAAGGTGGGAGGGAAGTGCACTAACTACTTTACTATAAATGGGTGTACTTTTCTCTCACTGTTTTGTTTTCTGATTTTTGCATCAATCTTTTCATATGCAGATAACCAGACGCAAATCTAATTCAACCCCTGATAGGACCTGCTCTGACTCCTCTCCTAAGTCTAAGGGAGTCCTGTGAAGTTCTGAAAACTGTTTAACATTCTTAATCCTTTTAGGAAATGCTATATACAAAAGTTTAAAACTCAAGAGTTTAAGATCTATTTAATAAAAATTTTGACAGTATTTCTTCTATTTTTGAAATATTTTCTCTAGAAACATTTATTAACACTTCTAAAATAACAACAATCTCAACTTCGAAACAGGACCGCCTATCCTTTTCTTTTTTCCTCAAATCAAATATACTCAATAAACAAGGTAAAACTCAAATCATTTTAAGAAGCATACTAAAACATGCATATTAAACTCATTGTATTTATAACTAACACTACCAAACATAATAGTCATTTTTTTTTTCTTTTTAAACAAGTTCTTACAAGGTGTAAAGATAACTTAAAGAAAGATGAAAACTGTGCTTTTAAAACAGGCATTGCCACTAAGTATCTTTACACATACAAACATGCCTACATGATGTAAGATATATATACATAACATATAGAAACAACAAAATGATCCTCATTCTACATGTCATCGAGTGGCCCACCTCAGGACTGGAGAGTTCACACGATCGAGAAGCCACTTGGAAAACATTTTAAAGAAAATAAAGGGTGAGCACTAATGCCCAGTGAGTGGATGTAGTTTTTGTTTTACAAACAAAACATAAAAATACGTGTTTACTCTTTCAAATCCTTATCTCAAATACATATAAATGAGACATTGAAAACAATAACTTTTTATAACTTAACCATAAAATGTATATAACTTTTCTTAAATATAATTTCTACACCAATATCCATATCCAGGGAAATTCTCACATACGTGTCGTAGGTTCCATACCACAACGTACACGCAGAGCTTGAGACTTACCTCACATACACCGTGCGAATATATTTTGCCAGTGTAGAGAAATTATTCTCATATATGTATGCAGAGTGGCCCGAAAGCCTTAAATCTTTGTTATAGGGAATGGTACGAAATTGGTGTTCAAAAACTCATAACATTTCTCTCAATCTCTACTCAAAAACTTTATGTTTAAATAAATCCTCATTATAATATAATCATTAAGTATTTCTATTTTTCTCACATATAACAAAAATCTCAATAGCTTAATTCATCAAACATAACCATATATAGTTCAAAATCATATAAAACACTTGGTTTTAAGAATCACATCAATAAAAGTAATAAATCTCTAACAACCATACATGAATTAAATTCATGTAAACCATAACTAAATCTTTAATAAACATATATAAATCATTTGTATAAAACTTCATATAATCTTTAACCAATCAATTTTATATAACACAATATAATATATCAATTTCATCACAAAATATATATCAATCCATTTTGAAAATACCAATAATTTATTTATAGAAATCAAATAAAAATCCACTCACAATTTGTAGGGAATTCTAGTTGGGTTCAGGAGGTTAGATTCCCTTTGTATATCTTTCTTCTCTAAAAAAATTTACCAAGAACTAGATTAGAATTTATAAGATATCATAATGAAAACACTATAGAAGAATTTAAGATTGAGGTCCTAAGAATACCCCAAAGTTTAGCAAGTATTTTTATATATTTAAATTGAGGTCCTAAAACAATTATATACAATATTTAATTTAAATATAAAAAATCTAAATTAGTAATAAATTTTGAAACCTGGAGTCCTGGACCCTATTTCCCTAATTCCCATTTTTTCATTCCACCCCTGCTTAGGCTACTTTATTCTGCTCACAATGGCTCTAGTTACATATATTTAAGGATGATTTATATCAGAGAAAATTTTAGATAGAAATTAAATTTTTATTTTTTCAACATATGAAAATGTGTGTAATTTATAATTGGGTGATTTTTATTTGGGTCCCTAACTTTTGGGGAATTATTAATTTTTTAAAGCAGTTTTATTTATTGATATACTTGAATCCTAACTTTTTATAAATGTATCATTTTGGTCCATTTGACCAAGTTTTTGCTAGTCAAACGTAACAGAGTTGGTAAAAAGATTGTTTTACCATTGACTCTATTTAAATAAGTTAAAGTTACCATTTTAACCTCAAATTTTTTAAAAAATATTTAATTAATAATTAGAAAGATAGTATGGTCATTTAATATTAATTTTTAATTAAAAATATTAAAATATTTAAAAGTCTGTAAAAAAAATATTTTCAAATGAATCTCCACCGTTCCTCAAAATTGACAGATGGTGGAGATTTTATTAAAAAAAATTATAAATTAATTTTTTTAATTTATTATTTTTTTACTATTTTTAAAAAATTGATGTTCTTAATGGAGATCCAATCAAGAAAAAAAAAAAACTTTGAAGATGAACTTGAAGAACAGTAAAAAAAAAAAAATTTGAGCAAGGTTCGAATCGAACCCAAACTGGGTTCGCAGAGGAACCCAGGTTTCTGGGTTCCTCTTCGAACCCAGAAACTAGTTCTGGGTTCGAACCTAGTTCTGGGTTCGAGGACGAACCCAGAAACCTGGGTTCGTCATTGAACCCAGTTTCTGGGTTCGATTCAAACCCAGATCTGGGTTCGAATTGAACACAGCTCAATTTGTTTTTCGTTCTTCATCTAATGTCCAATTTTTTTTTTTGTTCTTGGTGGATCTCCATCAAAAATATCATTTTTTTAAATATTAAAAAAAATTTAAATTGAAAAAAATTAAATTTTACAATGTTATTTTTTTAAAAAAAATTCAATATAATCTCCACCGTCCATCTATTAGATGGACAGTGAAGATTTTTATTTATTGTTTTTTATTAATTTTTTAATTTAATTATTTTTTAATTAGGAGTATGTTAAAAGATAAAAATACACTTAGAATAGGTAAGTTTGACTAACAGCTGACCAATAGAGGGACCAAAATGATACAAAAATTAGGATCCAAGTATACCAATAAACGAAATTGTTTTAAAAAACTGATAATTTCCTAAAAATTAGGGACCCAAATGAAAATTACCCTTTATAATTAACAAATTATACCTAAATAGCTCAACTCATCATATGGACAAGCCTCATTCCTTTTTTTTTTTTTTTTTTTTTTTAACTTAGGCCTGAATCCTGATGATGAAAAAATGAAACACCTATCATATATATCTATTGGTTTAAAAAAAAAAAAAGATAATCTTTTAGAGGCACAAAAGAGGGAAAGAATCTACAAGTCAACAGAAGTTGCATCAAGATTCTATCAAATCGCCATCATGTGATCATCCCACCTCTTCCAGTCTTCCTCTACCAAATCCGTCACTTTTTCAAGTAAACGCTTTTACTTATAAAATTTCCTAGGTCGTTTTCTATTCATTTATTTATATGTGAATTTAAAAAATAATTACACGTAGTCTATCTAAATTTTTTTAATTACAAATAAAAAATAATTTTTAGGGAGTTTAGCAAAATTGCCCAAACAGTACTCAACAGTTGCAACACTACCCAAGCTCCACTAATTTTTGCAACATCTACCCAAAGCCATTTTTTGGACAAAATTACCCTTACTTTTATATTATACCACTGCACTGTCTTTTTCTTCTTCTTCATCTAGACAACTTTCTTATTTTTCCTACACTGTCGTCGTCGCTTCTTCTCTTCTCTTCTTCACATTTTCTTATTTTTTCTCTCTTCTCTTCTCCATAAATATCTTACCCAACCTAAGCCAAGAAATTCTCAAGTTATCTCTTGCAAATAAACCATTGATCCATCTCACAAAGTCTTTTTCTCCATCAAAAATTCCAAGGTTAGTGTTAAACCTTTTTTTTTAGTCAATGCACACCTTTATGAGTTTTGAATCAGTTGTAGGCATTTCACATTTGTTAATCCTCCATCAAAAAAATGAAGAACGAATTTTTATAAATTTTTTTTTTCATCATGCCGACCCGATGGTTTTGGCCTGATGCGTTTGGCCCAATGGTTTTTCTTTATGTTTTTTCATTGTTTTTGGCCCGATGGTTTTATCATGTCGGCCCGATGGTTTTTATCATGTATTTTGACATGGCGGTTCGATGGCATTGGCTCGATGGTTTTTTTTCATCATGTATTTCACATGGCGGCCCGATGGCCTTGGCCCAATGGTTTTATCATGTCGGCCCGATGGTTTTGTTTCATCGTGTATTTTCACATGGCGGCCTGATGAAATTGCCCCGATGGTTTTATCATGGCGGCCCGATGGCGTTGGCCCGATGGTTTTATTTCATCATGTATTTTCACATGGCGGCCCGATGGCCTTGGCCCGATGGTTTTCTTTCATAATGTATTTTCATATGGCGGCCCGATGGTTTTCTTTCATCATGTATTTTCACATGGCGGCCCGATGATTTTATCATGTCGGCCCGATGGCCTTGCCCCGATGAGTTTTGTTCATGCTAGGCCGGGAGTTTTGATACTTTAATTGAATCAATGTTTTATTTACATTTTTTATTTGAATGCAGGAAGAAGCATGGATGATGTGCAGTTGATAATCAACTGGGATGAACATTGTGTATGTGAACAAGGGGTTTATTGGTATGATGGCAAGAGATCAAAATGGGTGTTATTTCCAAGAGAAGCAACTTATGCTCAACTATTAGATAAAGTGTATGCCGTCACTGGGATTGACAGAAACTGGTTTCGAGTCATTATAAAGACGGTTGCTCATACCATCCGCCCAAGCATGCCTGTTGAGATAAGTGATTATGATGATGTTGTAATATTATTACGTCAAAAGAATGTTGACCCTTTAGTTTGTATAACCGTGTCTGAGATTGGCCATAATGACCGACAATTGCAGCAGCAATGTTTTCCAGAGTCATCTAATCAACAACACCATCCCATCAATCTTCAGTTTCCTTCATCGAAGGGAAGTAACTACATTCCGGAAGGCTACACACCAAATTTAAATGATGCTACAGTTGAAGAAGAATTTCAAGTTGTTGATGATTTCAGTAACGAAGCCAGAGATAATGAGAAGTCCGAAGATGTTCAGGGTGCTGGAAACAGTAATGAAGGGTTGGTTCGAGCCACGTCTGTAATGTGTTCAATTAATGATGTTGAAGTAGCTTCGAGAGCTATGCCGATTATGATTACAAATGGGGAAGTCTTTGACAGTAAGAAAGAGTTGCACTCCCAACTAAGAAGGTACGCTACTGCAAATCGTTTCAATTTGAAAGTGTGGAAGTCCGATACTTCACGTTTTGAGGTACGTTGTGCTGTTGGAGAATGCAAATGGTGGCTACATGCATTCAAGGTTACAAACACTGATTTTTTTCGGATTACCAGATTTGACGACAAACACAGTTGCTCAATGGAGAAAAGGTTTTCATGGAATAGAAAGGCTAGTGCACAGTTTATTGGCCAATATATCAAGGAGAAATTTCGTGATGGTCGTATCTACAGACCAAAGCAAATCATAAGAGATATCCAAAATAAATTGGGCATTACAGTAAATTACCACAAAGGATATCAGGCTAAACATATTACTATGGAGGAGGTACACGGATCATTTGAAGTTTCTTTCAGTATGTTACCTTATTATTGTTACATGTTAGAGGAAACAAACCCAGGGACGATCACGAACATTAAGACTGATGATGAAAATAGGTTCATGTATGTGTTTTTCTCCATTAAAGCGTGCATAGATGGTTTTAATGCTGCCATTAGACCGGTTATTGCAATTGATGCCACGTTTCTGAAGGGTTCATATGGGGGCATTTTTTTTGTCGCTGTATGTCAGGACGGGAACGACCAAATATTTCCTTTGGCATTTGGTGTTGCTGATTCCGAGAATGATGCTTCATGGAGTTGGTTTCTATCTCGTCTGCATGATACCATTCGAGATGTTAAAGATCTTGTTTTTGTATCTGATAGGAAAAACAGTATTGTCAAAGCTATTGCATCGGTTTTTCCAAATGCATACCACGGTGCTTGTTTCATGCATTTAGAACGAAATATGATTTCCATTTATAAGAACAAAGATCTTTCCATACCATTTCGGAAGGCAGCGAAGGCCTACAGAGTTAATGATTACTTATTTTACATGCTACAGTTGTCCATCATTAGTGTTGGAGCTCATCAGTATGTCGTTGATGCTGGAGAAGAGAGGTAGTCCCGAGCATTTTGTCCGAGAAAAAGGTACAACATTATGACTACTAATATTGCTGAGTCGATGAATAATGCAGTGAAATATTTTTGAGAGTTACCCATTGTTGCAATGATTGACCGTATTCGAGATATGATGCAGCGTTGGTTTCATGATCGGCGTACAGTGGCTGCTTCTTACGATACGCAGTTGACAGAAAGGGTTGATGCACTTATTGGGGTTAGTGATGAATCTGTGCAACATATGAAGGTGTCCCCAATTGCATTGTACCAGTTTGAGGTGCACGATGAAAAACAGAATGGCATTGTTGATTTAGAAAACCGTACATGCAGTTGTAGGGAATTCGATCTTGATCAGATTCCATGTGCACATGCTTTAGCTGCCATAAAATATAGAGGATTGCATTACACAACATTCACCTCACCCTACTACTCGACTGCTTATATGCTTTCAGCATACAGTGGTGAGATTCATCCAGTAGGCCATCAAGGTGACTGGTTGGTCCCAGCGGACGTTGCAAATACTGTTGTTCTTCCACCAGTTGCCCGACGCCCACCAGGTCGACCAAAGAAACAACGTATACCTTTGATTGGAGAAGAGGTTGTACGCAGAAGGTGTAGAAATTATTGGCGCTAAGGCCACAACAGCCAAACATGCAAGAATCCTAAAATAGCAGAACCATCCGGGTGATGAGGATATGCAAGATATGATGTTGATTTATTTATGATATTCTGTTTTCTTGTATTTAATTGCATTTTGATTCGTGGAATTGCAGGAAATGAACTATATAATTCACATTATTGTACTATTTCGAAATCAATGTTTTGTTGTATGTATGCATTTGAAAAGTTTTATTATTGTACAATTACAGTTAGCTGTTTTGTTGTATGCAATTAACAGTTTTATTTTGGTTTTTTGAAGAGTTTGTAATCAAATAACTTATGAAATTTTTGCCAAAGTTTCCTCTGTTTTTCTAACAACCCAAAACCTGATTTACGAAATCAATGCATTTACCTCAATGTGTATACACTTCATAGCACAATGTTCAATCATTTGTGCATCCTTCCATTCGATGCGACTTTTCCAATCATTTTATCAAAGCGTAAAAATTAACGTTTAAAAAATCAAAGAAAAATTTTACAATAATTTCCAATAACCAATGATATACCTACAACCAATAATTTCCCAATAACCAATAATATTCAAATAACCAAAATTTACAATAATTCCCAAAAACCAATAATATTCACATAAATGAAAATTTCAAAAAATGTACAGGTCATTCTTCATCTGAATCTTCTAGCCTTGCAGAGTTTGCAAATATGTCGATGGACATTTTCTTCCTCAGGGCTTCGATTTGCTTTGCATTGAAATCAAACTTCTGTCTGTGTGCAACAATGTATTCAGCAAACACAAGTGTAAATGCACCACAGTGCCCACTGCAATAATTTCAATATAATAGCACTGCCAATTATTGAATCAATTATAATAACAATCAATTTAAAAATATTGAGTTCAATTTCACTTAGCCCCCCGTTGTTGTGGAACAGTATCGGGACCTAGTCTTTTGCATGCAAATGGAGTGACCTGTACTTGTCTCCCCCTGTGTTGAAAATAGCCTCCGCTATACATAAGGGACGGCAGAAGAACTGCTAGCGGGGCGACATATTGCTCCCGAAAAGACGGATCAGTGTCCTTACATAAAGAATCAGAGATCCGTGCTTTTCTTTCAACAAGATTGACAGCCGCCAACACCCAATGATAACCATCCACATTCACAGGCATCAACAACTACATTGAACACATAATTAGCATTTAACTTATAAAGATATTGTACTGTAAAATAGATGTATGATTACACTTACATTATCGATCTCCCACCATGGACGAGACCCTTCGGGTCGTTCTCTGCGAACATAGCCAAGGTAAAAATCCTCCCAAGGAAAGGTAAGGGGATCGTATGCCTCATGCGGTATGGTTCCATCCTTATTCTTCGGAAGTTTTTTCCACATGTGTTGAAAGGTTGTCTGCAAAAATTTAAAATATCAGTATGTTCTTTATAATTAACTCATGGAAAATTTATTAAATAATTTATATTTCAATTACAACTTACAAAGAATGTTGGGTCAATCAAGTTGTAATTTTGGGAAAAAATGGTCGGATGCGAAAGCTGGCTCCTCCATAGTACTGACAAATAAGCCTCAAGGTGCTGTTTTGTGGTTAGATCATGGAAAAAAAATTGCCATTGAGAACTCATCATAAGGAACAGTGCAAGTTAATGACATTAGCATGAAAGTAACAAAATAAATTCTGTTATTTACTAACCAAGCTATCCAACCAATCGGCCGCACTCTCAAACGTCTTGAAAAATTCAGGGGTCGCATCCAGTGGTGCCCCAACGTAGCACCTGCATATACGGTATAATATTCAGAGGAATATAGATTAAAACATCACAATAAAAAAAGAAGTCTGAAAATAGGTTATGCACTTAAATTATATATGCTTACCTAGCTTTCCTATTTTTTTTGAAAGCCTCATACTCCGACTTCACTTCCTTATGAACCGGTTTTAACGACTCGAACTTAATTGGATGGGAGGACCGTGTCTTTTGCTTCTTTGGCCTAGTCGGGTCAATGTACGGGTTAGATACGAATGCAGAACACTTTTTTTTCCTCATACCATATCTTACGCCGAATGCTTTTTTTTTCAAGAGCTTTGACACTCTGATTACCTGTGGCACTCGGGATATTCACCAAGGGAGAGGGAGGACGGTAAATAGTAAGCTGCAGGCATTGATTGGGTTCAAGACCCTCCTCCTTTGCTTCATCATTTCTGAGATCAGTTGTATCGTCCACATTGTAGGTTGTATCAAAGATGTCGTCACTCTGATGCAATTAATAGAACAGTATACGGTTAATACAATGTCAAAAAGGAAATGACAAATGTCGACGTGATTAAATAAAAAATAAATTACCTGTGGCACCTCAGTTCCAGCTGCAAATTTTTCATCACTGCCTCCTGTCTTGCAGACAACTTCAATCAATTTCTCAACTCATTTCCGCATCTCATCAAGTTCTGTTTGTAGGGTTGCAAACCCTTTGTCAACTTTGTCATTCAGCGCGGTCATAGAAGTCTTTAGACAAGCTACTTCTGTGTGGAGGCCATCCAATTTTCTATTCAAATCTTCTGAGTCCTAGCATAATGTCCAAGAAAAAGTTAAATTAACATTTACATAATATTTAATGAACAATACAATTAAGGGACAATATTGGCAACATACCAATGGCCTCCGTCCAATAGGCCGCTCTTCTTGTATTTCAGCTTGCTGATCTTTCGGTTGTGGTTGCTCTTCTTCAGCAACATCATCACTATGAGTGTCATGACAGTACTCATCATCTTCCTGATCACCAATCTCTATATATGGGGCAGACGAATCATTTGAGATGGCACCCGTATCCAACCCCATAAAATAGGACAACTTCAGTTCTTCCTCCGTTGGTTTCAAAGTTTGAAACGTTGAAATCTAACAAAAAAAAAAAAAAAAAACAGCCCACATAGTGTTATAATAACAATTTATATACCTAACAGAAGTATTTGAATGTAGTTCATACCGTTCGCCTATTGAAAATGTGAGTTCTCAAAGCCTCATATCCAGGATTGGTTTTCACTTCCCAGTTCAGAATACGAGGGGCTGTACGAGATACCCTGGTAGCATACTTCTTCTTTGAGTATAGGGGAATCGCTTCAATTGCCCACACCTACCAAATAAAACAAAACCATGTTTCAATAAGAGTTTTAAAGAGGTTAAGGGTAAAAAAAGTTAAACACTTAAAATTACCTAAAAAGCATAGACAAATCCATACAGGTTGATCTTCTCTGCTGTATGGCTCGGATCCTTTTTAGCCTTCTCCATAAACTTCTAATCTCGACCTTTGCAACAGGTCGATAAAGAGTTGAATGTCCTTGAATAGACAAATGAACCCCATGAGAACCGATTGAATTCTTCTAAGTTATCAACCAACTTCATTGCCCAATATTCGACCTTAGTCCTCAGGTCCTTTCCAAGCAATGTCATCTCCAAGATCAGCAACAAAGCTACTTTAATCATGTCATCATCAGCATCATGTTCTTCCTCCATACGTTCGAACAAACTTTGCAATTTTGTTCCAGTCACCTTGTTCGCTCCCTTAAAATATTTCTGCCAAATTCTACACATATCATCTTCCTGTACAGTAGGGACGATTGTATCCCCAAAACGTAGACCGCTGACGAGGCAAAACTCGTTTGCACTGAACCTTATTCTATTCCCGCCAATCAAAAACCACATTTCGTTTTCAGCATTGTCCATATGGCACTCCCGCAACAAGATGTGATGACAAAATTGACCCGTGAAGCACATTTCATTAACATCTAAGAAATGCCCAAAACACGTTGCTCTTATTTGTTGTTGTTGACGTTCCGTGAGTTTACTTTTAAGCAGCCTGATGCAACCCCATTTAGAATACGTTGTCATCTTGGCATGGAAAATTTTTTTTTCCTTACGGGTCTCAGCTGGCCGATGGTTTACTTTCGTCGGGTCACAGTGGCCCGAGGAAACAAAACCGTCGGGTCGCGATGGCCCGATGACATTTAATCATCGGGCCACGGCTGGCCGATGGTTTTGTTTCGTAAGACACAGTGGCCCGATGAAAGTAAACCACGGTTTTGTTTCATAGGACACAGTGGCCCGATGAAAGTAAACCATCGGCCAGCTGAGACCCGATGAGTTTTTCATCGGGTCTTCGCTGGTCGATGATTTTGTTTCGTAGGACACAGTGGCCCGATGAAAGTAAACCATCGGCCAGCTGAGACCCGATGAGTTTTTCATCGGGTCTTCGCTGGCCGATGGTTTTGTTTCGTAGGACACAGTGGCCCGATGAAAGTAAACCATCGGACAGCGAAGACCCGATGAAAAACTCATCGGGTCTCAGCTGGCCGATGGTTTACTTTCATCGGGCCACTGTGTCCTACGAAACAAAACCATCGGCCAGCGAAGACCCGATGAAAAACTCATCGGGTCTCAGTTGGCTGATGGTTTACTTTCATCGGGCCACTGTGTCCTACGAAACAAAACCATCGGCCAGCGAAGACCCGATGAAAAACTCATCGGGTCTCAGCTGGCCGATGGTTTACTTTCTTCGGGCCACTAAGGTACTGGCCCGACGAAGCAAAACCATCGGCCACCCGCGGCCTGATGCCCAAAACACAAACCTCTACATAAAAAATCAGAAGGAGGAGACGATTTCAATCGGTGTGGAATGTTACCACGGAAGAAGGAGTCGATTTCGTTGCTGTGACCCGATGAACAAATCATCGAGTCTCAGCTGGCCGATGGTTTTGTTTCATCGGACCACTTAGACACAGTGACCCGATGAAACAAAATCATCGGCCAGACGTGGCCCGATGCCCAAAACACAAATTTGTAAACAAATAATCGCAAGAATAAATTTTTCCTTACTTTGAACAAGAATAGAAGAAGACCATTTCCTTACTGTGCTCGAAGAATAACGCGACTCGCTGAGCTTGCAAACACTAACGAAACGAAGAAGACAAACAGCAGCAGAGAACACAAATGAAGAAGCCGAACAGGCGATGAACAGCAGTTGAGATGAACAGCAGTAAAAACAAGCAAGTCAAAAACTGTAAAGTGAAAACGTGGAGTCTGGGTCAAATGTGAAAGTAAGGGCAAATTTGTCCAAACAAAGTTTTTGGGTAGCGGTTGTAAAAATTAGTGGACCCTGAGTAGTTTTGTAATTATTGATTACTGTTTGGACAATTTTGCTAAATTCCCTAATTTTTATTTAAACGGACAAAGGCCACCTCTGATATTAATTGAACTCTGTTAACTCTAACCTTGTTAAAGTCCATAATACATTTACATAGAAATCATAATGTGTTATTCCTATTTTGTCCTTGAAAATTTGTAAATATATATATAAATAAATTGTGTTGGTGCGAATGTGGGGAAACGTTAGTAGCAATTATATAAATTTTTTTTAGATCAAAATATCCTTATGAATTTCTTGAATTCTATTTTATAAAATAATATTAATTTTTAATTATTATTGAAATAATTTAACTAATTAAAATAAAGAGAGAAAAAAAAGCAATGAAATCCATTGACCGGCGGGGAGCTCCTCGAGTCCCGGGGAAGGGCCCTATATCTCCTTTTTCCATTTTTTCCTTTTTCTATTTTTTGTTTCTTTCAATTTTCTATTAAAATAATAATTAATATTGTTATGGATTAGGTTAAATTAAATTAAAATTTTGACTTAA
This sequence comes from Xanthoceras sorbifolium, assembly GCA_003430845.1. Classification (NCBI taxonomy): domain Eukaryota; kingdom Viridiplantae; phylum Streptophyta; class Magnoliopsida; order Sapindales; family Sapindaceae; genus Xanthoceras; species Xanthoceras sorbifolium. The sequence continues at coordinate 25,933,764 of CM010615.1, forward strand.
ATTTTGCATCTATCCAATTCCTTACAATCCAAGGGTGAAGAAGAGAAATTGAATTCAAGGTAGATGACAATTTCAAACTGTAAAAAAACATATAGATGAATGCTGAAGTTATAAATTTAAATTTAAGTTAGTATAATGACCCCATTTTTATTCTTTGTTTAATTTTTTATTTATCAATTATTCATGTGATTTTGTTATTTTCTTTAAATAAATTTGGATATAATGTGTACATTGCGATTGGACGAATGAATTATTACTGGAAAAAAAATTGTCCCTTGAGCTGTTAACTCCAACGAATCTATCACTAACGGTGGAGGAAGTCTTTATCAATTTTAACAAAAGTTGTTTTCACTTATAATTAAGAAAACATAATGTATATTGGGTGCAATTACTTCTAACTTTAAAATGTATAAAATTATTTATCAATTTCCAATTTGAAGAAATATTTGAAAATTATTTAATTTAATTTGAAAAATTAGCATATATTTAAAGACATCCTATTTCAAGATTTTGTATACATATATTTTTTTAAGAAAGGAACTTAAAAGGGACGAAAACTTATTATTTTATTCTAAAATATTACCACTTACTAATAACGTATATAAAATAATATTAAAATAACCCTTAATTATTATTATTATTATTTTTTAAAATTTGACGGTCAGAGTACTATTGAAATTAACCAAAATTAAATCATACAAGCACGTTTCGGATAACTACTCCTAATAACGGGAGACGAAAAAGTATGATAAATATTTGTTTTTATATTAAACATTCATATAAAATAGAATCATATAAATATATCTATACATGATATAATAGTCCAATTAAACAATGTGAAACAAATGACTACTATTAAAAGTCAACTTTGGAGGATGTCCAAAATTTCCAAATCGCAAGTCGAAATCTTCTCTTAATAATTTTATTTTCTATATATAATTTCAAAGGCTTTCCTTGCTTTTACACTTGAGAGAAAAATTTGAGAGCTTCCAGGCCACTTGTGTCAATTTTTTGTCTACTTCACTTATACCACGTCATATAACGTGAACATTCAATCACGTAACTAAAGCATATAATATCGGAAATGCAGTGCAGCTGTCCCTCTTACGTTTTGTTGTTTCTAAATTCTAATGAAACCAAATTGTGGTCCAGATTCATAATTTTAGAATAACAATAGTGACAATGATAACTAGTCTAGGGAGCCATTAAATTTTCTAAATTCATGATTGTAAGAGTACTGGATTACAAGATTAGTGACTTTGACAGTTTAATTAATAATTAGTTGCACTTTGAAATATCCAATAATTAATAATTAGCCACATACTATATATATACCACCATTGATGAAAAATATGATATGACATATAAAACCTTCTGCTACTGTTTAACTTTAACAGCAAATAATTTATATTTTTTTTAAAAAATGAATAATAAAATAAAACTGACTTTGAATTGTACAAGTATTTTAATTGCCTACAAAAAGAACAATTGAAACATTTGTTTTCTTATTTTTAACATCTGCTATTTGTTTTGTAGCAATAATGTTCTTGAGAATACAAACAAGACTTCTCCATCGTCATACATGTCATCCTATCATATTTCTTCAAAATATATGACTTGCATACTTCTTATAGAATTTGAGTCAAAACTAAACTCTTTTCCATCAATTATGAAGTTTATATATACAATACAACCTAGAAAATTGAGCCTAAGATTAAGGCAATAAGCTAAATACATAAACTATGAACTAAGAAAGTTGATAAAAGAGACTTGTGCAATCTAAATACTAATTATTTACTTAATATATGCCCCACAAGATGGAGCTCCGGGAGGAGATTCCAATCTTGGATATGAGATTAAGAAATCGAGCGTGCGATAGGGGTTTTGTTAGAGCATTAAAGAGTTAGTCTATAGAAGAAACATGAGCAACACGAAGAGCACTACTTTGAACGCGGTCACGAATAAAATGATAATTAATCGCAACATGTTTCAGGCGAGAATGAAAGACAGAGTTTGAACATAGATGAGTGGCACTAACATTGTTTCACAGTAGATGACGAGTATTTGAGGAATGTGAACACCGAGTTCAGTGAGGAAAGAACATACCCAACTGAGTTCAGTAGCAGTAGAAGCAACAGTTCGTTGTTTCTTAGAGCTCCAAGAAATGGGGTTATGACCAAGATACATAATGTAAGCATTGGTGGAAGAGCAATCATCTTTGTCCCCAGCCCAATTAGCATCTGAAAAGGCATGAAGGGAAAATGACGACTGACGATGAAGAAGACCATGATCAGCCATACCACAGAGATATCAAAAAAGGCATTTAACAGCCAAACAATGTGCATCAGTAGGACGGTGCATAAATTGAGAGAGCTTACCCACCGCAAATGCAATAACTGGACACGTGGGAGAGAGGTATTGTAGGCTGCCAACAATGTTGCGGCATTTAGCAGGGTTAGATAGAGCAGTACCGGTAAAGAGAGCCAGAGGCGGAGTTGTAGCAAGTGGGGTAGCAACAGTCATACGAGTACGAGCTAGAAGATCGAAGATGTAACGACGTTGAGAGAAGAGCAGACCATGGGGATAAGGAGTCACCTCCACTCCTGAGAAGAAGGAGAGTAACCGAGGTTCTTCAATGAGAAACAATGAGCAAGCAAGGAAATAAATTTATGAACAGCAGCAACATCATTCCTTGTGATAATGAGATCATCAACATAAACCAACAAATAAAGCTTGACTCCACTAGTGTGGAAAACAAGGAGAGATGTGTCAGTAAGAGAAATGGTGAAGCCAGAAGCAACTAGATATTGGCGAAGCTCATGGTACCAGGCGCGAAGAGTTTGTTTGCGACCGTAGATGGCCTTGCGGAGCTTACAAACATGTTGAGGGTGATCAGGATCCACAAAGCTGGGCAGTTGAACCATGAAGACTGTATCAGACAATTGACCTTGCAAGAAAGCATTATTAATGTCAAGTTGTCGAAGAGGCTAGTCATGATAAAGTGCAAAACTCAAGACAAGGCAAACAGTGGTAGGTTTGATGATAAGACTGAACGTGTCATGATAGTCAACCCCAGGACGTTGATGAAAGACTTTGGCAACGAGTCATGCTTTGTACCTGTTAACAAAACCATCAGAAAGACAATACAAAAGATCCACTTACACCCAATGAGATTGTAGGTAGGATTTGATGCAACTAGTTCTTATGTGCCATTTCGAACAAGTGCATCAAATTCTTCAGACATTGCCTGGCGCTACCTAGGGTCGTTAAGGGCTTGATGGACAATACTGGGTTCAAGGTCAGTGAGAGGATGTAGTTAAACATGGAGATTGAGCTTTTGAATAGGTTTTTGGATGTTATTTTTGGAGCGAGTGATCATGTGATGATTGTTGTGGTGAGGCGGTAAAGTAGGTGAAGTAGAGGACTGGGAAGTTTTGGAGTAGAAGCACTGGGTGAGTTGGTGTCAGATCAGAGAAATAGGGAACGTGTATAAAATCTCTGCCAGGTTCAAAAGAATAGGCTAAATTTGGGGCATATAGCAAGAGCCGTGCAAGGCCTTGGCGCAAGGATTCAAATGAAGGAGAGACCTCAGCTAGTGGTACAAGTGATGGGTCAGCGGCACAACAGTGAGAGATGTATGGAGCGGCTAATCAAGAGGGAGTAACAGAGGGTAGCCAATCGGAGACAGACTTAGAAGAAGATAAAGTTGTTGGTTTAGGCGGAGAGGAGTAAGGAAAAACAGACTCAACAAATTGAACATGCCGAGAGACATGGAGACGAGAAGTAGAGAGATCAAAACAAAGGTAAGCACTTTGTGTAAGAGAGTAGCTGGGGAAGATACAAGGAGTGGATTGGGGGGAGAGTTTGTTAATGGAATAGGGCCTGAGCCATGGATAACATAGTCACCCAAAGACACAAAGCTTAGAATAGTTAAGGCACGAGCCAAAAAGCTATAAATACGGGGATGAGAGATTAAGAGTGGGTGTAGGGAGACGATTAATGAGGTAAATAGTGGTAGCAAAGGCATGATTCCAAAAAGAAAGTGGAAGGGAGGCATGAGAAAGTAACGAAAGACTGGTTTCAACAATATGGCGATGAAACATTCTACATAGTCATTATGTTTAGGAGTGTGTGGAAGGGTTTTAAGATGAGAGATACCATTGGTAGCAAGATAAGAAGCTAAGGCTTGATATTTGCCACCATTATCAAAGTATAAAGTGATGATTTTCTTATCAAAAACTTTTTCCATGAGAGTTCGAAAACAGACAAAAACATGAGATTTTCGTCTAAGGGGATAATACCAGATGTACTTTGTATGGTGATAAAAAAAAACCTAATATTTAAAACCATCACATGAGTGAACTAGAGATGTCCAGATATTAGTAAAGATAATTTGAGGAGGATGAGAAGAGACAATTGAGGAAGAATAAAATGACAATTTGTGACTTTTATTGCATTGAAAATCATTACAATTTTCAGACATAGAAAAGGACCTAGATAAATCTAAACCAAAATTCAAAATTATATGCTTTAAAATGGAAAAAGCAGGGTGACCTAATCAATAATGCTACTCGGACGAAGTTGTCTTGACACTAGAGAAAGCAAGTACCGGAGATAACATGATTGATTAGGTAGGTTGGATTGACCACTCGTACATACCATTTTTAGCCTTCCCCTACAAAAGAACTACCCCCGTACCTCACATGAAATGTAGTACGTAAGAATTCAATGGAAACATGATAAGATAAACAAAAATGAGAAATATATAAATGATATTTCTGCATTTGGGGAACACATAAAATATCATGTAATATAAAAGTGCGAGAGGTAGTCGGTAAAGAAGCAGAACCAATATGGGTAATAAGTAGTCCTGTGCCACTACCAATAACAATATCATCAGGACCATTATATGGAGTGTGAATGGAGAGGTTGCTCAAGTCAGACGTAACATGATGAGAAGCACTAACTGTTGAGCAACCAAGTGGTTGTGGTAACATTAGTTGTGGCAGCAAAGTGAGCATGAGGCGGCAAGTAAGCGGCTGGTTGAGGTTGCCATGGTGTTTGAGATTGTGGTGTCCAAGAAGATGGAGGATGGAAGCCCTGCGGCTGCTATGAATGAGGAATAGCATTAACCACATTGAATTTGGGACAGTGCTTCGCAGTGCGTCCTTGAGTGTTGCAGGCTTGACAAAACCCAAGGTATGGGCACGGTGGCAGATGATGCCCACGAGGCAGATTGGAGGTCGGGCCAGAATGGGAGACTACAGAAGATGAAGAACTAGATAAGGCTGGCGGACGCTAGGAGTGGTTGTATGGTGCTGTGGGATTGACTATGGTTGGAAAGTTGATAGGATATGGCTTGGATTGAGCCAGGGCCAATTCCTTATTGATCAATTTCTTATACAATTCTTCAAAAGAAATCGGTATGTCACGCGCATTGATAATATCCACAATAGACTTATAATCATCATAAAAGTCATCAAGAATTCTTTCAATTGAATCTTCATTATCAAGGGGTTTGCCAAGGACAGTAAGTTCATCAACCCGAGTTTTGATAAACTGTATATAGTCGAAGATGCTTTGAGTGCCTTTGGTGGAATGTTTGAGTTGCTCTTTGATTTGTTTGATGTGTCCTCTAGGTTTGGCATATGTGGTGGATAGAATGGTCTAGCTTCATGTGATATGGAGACTCGTTGAAGCAGTGGTATGATGGAGGGTGTAAGAGTGCTGATAATGACACTAAGAACGAGTTTATCTTGGTGAAGCGAAGTGGTATAGGCAGGGTTAACAGTAGTTGTGTTCTCAGTAGTAATGGTTTTCACTAGAGGTGTACAAGAGCCATCGATATATCCCTCGAGATTGTATTCGATAAGTATGGCACAAAATTAAAGTTGTCAGGACAGATAACTGGTTGAGTTTAATTTAATGTGATGATGGAAGTTGAGAGCAAACAGAGGTTTTGTGAGTTCTTTATCACCAGGAATGGTGATTTAAGTGTTTGAGTTAGCCATGAGAAGGAAAAAGACGAGGAAGAAAAAAAAAGTTGTTGCTAGAGCTTACAACTCGATACCATATAGAATTTGAGTCAAAACTAAACTCTTTTTCATTGCTTGAGAAGTTTATATATACAATATAACCTAGAAAATTAAGCCTAAGATTAAGGTAGAATAAACTAAATATAGAAACTATAAACTAGAAAAGTTGACAAAGGACACTTGTACAATCTAAATACTAATTACAATTATTTACTTCCCATACTTCTTTTTAGCCAAGTCATCAGACTAATATTTTGAATTGGATCATAAAACAATTGTCTATGTTATGAATACAATTAATTTAGTCGTAAAATCAGATATATATCGTGTTAACATCTTGATTTTGGATAACCATATATATTTAATCATATTTTTAAACCATCAAACTGAAATTTGCTTACTTAAAGGTCAATCATTCTTATTATGACTTCAAATATTTAGTTGCATTATGACAATAGTATGAGCTACTCTTAAAAAAACATTTTAGGTGAATTAAATGAGCTTTAAAGGTAAGTAATGTTTGAATACCCTTAAAAAAAAAAAATTAAGAGAACTTCTCAATTTCCACTCTCTTGTTTTTTCTCTCTGAAAAGGCAAGTGTGGTGGCAGAAAGGGGCCGTTCTAGCCGTTTGTTGTCTTTTGTAGACGTATATTAGGTGTTTATTTTTATTTTTCTTTCGTTTTCTTTACTTTATTTTCCTTCTCTCCTTTGTGTGCTATACTCATGGCTGCAGCGAATATTATGCACTTATGTGAAGGGCTGAGTTTATCAGCTGATGAACGTGCCACTGTTAACATTAAAGGTGACGATAAATCAGATGGAGTACGTAAGATTGCACTGTATTTGGTAGGAAAGTTGTTATCGAATAAGCAAACTAATCAGGAGGCCTTCAGAATGATTATGCCAAAGATAAGGCGTACATCTTAAGAAGTTGAGGTAGAGAATGTTGGTGATAATATTTTTGTTTTTTTATTTCAGAATGCTATGGATCGAAAACGTGTCCTTGAGGGAGGGCCATGGAGTTTTGAAAATGTGCTACTAGTTCTTGAGGTCCCAATAGGTTTTGGTGATTTCTCAAATATGAAATTCGGTGGGCACTGTTTTAGATCCAAATCCATAATATTCTGTTGATTTGTATGACTAAACATATTGGGATACATCTGGGACAACATATTGGGACGGTTAAGGAGATTAAAGTCGGCTCTTTTGTGGATTGCTTCAGGAAGTTCCTTTGAATAGGAATATGTGAGGATATTCAAAAACCTCTGCACAGAGCGTTACGTGTGAAGTTAGATGGGGTTAATGAAGAAAAGACTTTGTTTTTGAAGTACGAGAGGTTGCCTGGGTATTGTTTTCGCTGCGGAATGGTTGGTCACTCATTCTAAAAATGTTTGAAGACTTCAGACTATGAATTTAATAAGGATGTCAGTACACTTCCTTTTGGAGCTTGGCTAAGGGCTTATAGTCCAGTTAAGAGTCGTCCCTCATGGATGAACTGTCAAAACCAAACTCCTCTGTGACAGGGTGCTACATTAGTTAATCGTGGCCATACTGATAAACAACCTGCCTAATAAGTTACTGCTGCTCTTCGCCCTTAACAAGTTTCAAAAGAAGGTGAGAACTCTCACCATAGCTCGAGTGGGTCTGGTTTTGATGATAGGGTAGGACGTGAGAACTCTCACCATGGCTCAGATGGGTTAAATTCTGGTGATGGGACAAGGTCGGTGTAACCCGAGAATGCAGTGTTGGTAGTTCTCGGGTAACGACTGATTCTGATGCCATTGAAGATGGTCCTGTGATGGTTGCAGATTTTATGGAGAGTACCCCACCTATTGATTCTTTTGTAACGTCTTATGGTGGGGTAAGTGGCAGCTCTCTACCCAACTCGGGTGACATTATGATTGATGAAGAAAGTGGGAGCTGCTTGAATGTTGTGGATGGCTTAGTGGGTTCCACGGACACGGGGTTGGTTCATGGGTCTCCTATTGGGCCTAATAAGAAGTCGGTCTTATCTGCTAGAGGCTTGGGCTCAATGGCTATTAATAAGGCCCAAACACTGGCATAAATGATTAAGCCCAATCGTTCAAGTTGAAAAAGGCTTGCACGCGCAAAAACAAACTTAAAATAAAACTCAACAACAATTGGCAAAGTTCAAGGTACTGTTAGAAATGAGATAAGTTTGGGTAAAGGAACAGTAGGGAGTATCAATCGTTGAAGCGAGTCAAACAGAGACAAGATTGAGTCAATAGATGAAGAAAGCTAAGGTGTGTGATAATGGCGGTTTGGAAGTAACGAGCAAAGATGGAAACATAGTTGCGCAAGGTATATCGGCAGGTCAGGCTCAGCCAGCCAGCTGATTGCAATAAAACTCTTCTCCTAGAATGCTCGGAGGCTGGGGAGTGCCCGAGCATTCAATATCATTTTTAAGCTCAATTAGGAGCATAAATAGAATCTTATGTTTCTTATGTGGGACGAAAGTCAATCACTTGATGATAGAGTCTATTTGGGTCAAGCTTGGCTTTGCGGATAAGCTTGTTGTTGATCGTAATAGGCAAAGTTGTTGAGGTTTGTGTTTAATGTGGACTAATGATGTTGTAGTCGACCTATTGTCCTTCTCTCAGTATCACATTGATGTAAGGGTTACTTTTCCTAAGGGTAGAGTGTGACGATTATTTTATATTTACGGTCACCCAGAATCTTCTCAACGGGTCCATATTTGGACTTTACTTAGCCGTTTACATGGTATGTTCAATCTACTGTGGGTGTGTGTTGGCAATTTCAACGATATTTTGGATAACAATAAAAATATAGTGGTAATTCTCGCCCCAACTATTTGATTTCTAATTTTTGTCAAGCTTTGAGTTCTTGTCCTTTGGAATATTTGGGTTATTCTGGGCCTAAGTTTACTTAGAGCAATCAGAGGGATGAGGTGGACTTTATTCAAGAAAGGCTTGATCAGAGTGTTTGCAATTTTGATTGGAAGACTTTGTTTTCAAGTGTGCGGGTTTCTTACCTAGATTTCTGGTGGTTCGATCATAGGTCAGTGTTATTGGAATTCGGCTTGGCTGGAGATGGTAGGTTTCCAGCTTCTGCTAGTCGTCAAGGTCATCGTTTTCATTTTGAGGAGTGTTGGGCAGATGATGAGGGTTGTAAGAGTATAATGAAGAAGGTTTGAGAGTATATGAGGTCTCAAGTTGGCGTGTGTTCTGTTATGGAGGGTGTTCGACGAAGTGTGGACAAGCTTCAAAAATGGTCCTAACATCAGAACTCCCGTCTCAAATAGGGAGTTGCACCGAAACGGCGAGAAGCTTCAGAAAGCATCTTCTGATGTTCGCCTTGGGTCTTGGAGGGGTATTCAACGGCTTGAGGCTGAGCTGGATTATTTGTTGTTGAAAGAGGAAACTTACTGGAAACAGAGGTCTCATGTAGAATGGTTAAAGGGCAACAACTGGAAGGCATTACTTATTTCCATTCGATTAGCCTTTGCAATGTGTTGGAGAAGATTGTAGGAAAGGTTTTGGCTAACCGTCTACGAGGTGTGCTGCATGAGGTAATCTCGAACTCTCAAAGCGCCTTTATCCCAGGCCGTCTTATCTCTAACAATGTTATGGTGGGGTTTGAGTGTTTGCATTCTCTCAAGTATCGCATTCGTTGAAAATATGGGGTTATGACAGGGTTGAGTGGGGTTTCTTGGAGGCGATGATGCTGAGGCTTAGGTTCTCATCGGGATGGGTTAATCGTATTATGCGTTGTGTTACATCTGTGTTCTTTTCATTTCTGTTGAATGAGGTTATTTGTGGTAATCTGCGACCTTCTAGAGGGCTGCGATAGGGGGAACCACTTTCTCTTTATTTGTTTATTTATGTGTACGGAGGGTTTGTCGTGTCTCTAGAAGCGTGAGGAAAGTACTGGTGCTATATCCGATCTTCGGTGTAGCCGTGGGGGCCCTAAGATTACACATTTATTTTTTGTTGATGATTTTTGTTGTTTTCTAATGCTACGGCTGCAGAGTGTGGTGTTATTCGTCGTGTCCTGGACTGCTACTCTACTGCTTCGGGTCAAGTTGTGAACTTTGATAAATTTGCCTTGTGCATTAGTTAACAAATTTTGGCCCCGATTATTGGGGTTCGTCTTGTTAGGTGTCATGAGCGTTACCTCAATCTCCCTTGTGTTGTTGGTAAAAATAAATCTCAATTATTCTCTTCGATTAAACAACGGGTGTGGGACAAGATAAAAGGTTAGCAGTATAAGTTATTTTCTGTCGAAGGTAAGGAGGTGTTGCTGAAGGCGGTGGTTCAGTCCATTCCAACTTATATCATGTCGTTATTCAAGCTTCATTGTTCTTTGATTTCGAAGATCCATCAAATGTATGCCAGGTTTTGGAGATAAGATGAGGAAAATTCATTGGTGTAGCTGGGATGGCTGGGGTTCTGCAATCTTGTTGTCTTCAACCGCACGTTGCTAGCTAAACAATGTTGGAGGCTTGTGTCTCATCCCTCTACCTTGGCAGTAAGGGTTCTTAAAAGTAAGTACTTTGCGTTTTGTAGCTTTCATACAACCCGTGCTCGTGGTAAGTATTCCTTCTTGTAGAAAAGTATTATTTGTGGTTAGGGGATTTTTGATGCGGGTGTTAGGTGGCATATTGGAAATGGTCGTTTGGTGAGGATTTAAAAAGATAGGTGGTTGCCGCGGCCTTCTACGTTTCGCCCTTATTCTCCTCCGTTATTAAGGGAGAATGCTACAGTCGATGTTCTCAAATCTTTGTCTGGTGGGTAGAACGAAAGCCTGGTTCATCGTTCCTTTTTCCAAGACGATGCTGCTACTATTTTGAGTATTCCTCCGTCGTCTTTGTGCGTTGATTATACTTTAATATGGCACTATGATAAGTTGGAGGTCTACACCGTTAAAAGTGGTTATTGCTAGTTCTTCATGTTTGAGCTTGATGGAGTCCTGATGGAAGTTCTTTTAGTGTATCAAACTCCCTCTCAAGGTTAAATTATTTATTTGGAAAGCTGGCCATCATTGGCTTTCCTCCATGGTGTGTTTAGCTAGACGTGGTGTGTCGGTTTGCAAGTTTTGTCATGTTTGTTTGTCCTTCTATGAGACTGTGTTCCATGCTAATTGGGGTTGTTCGGCTTTGAAACGTGTGCAGCGTTCTATCTCGGTTTTGGCAGGTATGTTTACTATTAAGCCTCCCTAATTTATGGATTTTATTTTGGCTTGTAAGTCTCGTTTGATTCAGGAAGAGTTTGAGCTTTTTTGTGTTATTCTGTGGAGGAACTGGTTCAATAGAAGTAGGAAGGTGCATTCTCTTCCTTTACTGTCCTTTGATCTTGTAGTTGACTAGTCTCATGGTTTTCTACATGAGTTCAAGGCGGCTAATCTGATTTCGGTTCCAAGAGATGTGAAGTCTGCTGTTAATTGGGCTGCCACTTGCAGTGACCTTGTGAAAATTAACACAGATACGGGTTTAGATCTTCAGAAGGGAGTTACTGGTGTGGGGATTGTCATTCGTGATCATTCTGGTTCAGTTTTGGCTTCGAGTGCTCAGAGGCTGTCTACTGGTTTCTCGGTGGTTGTTTCTAAGGTTTTGGCTATTCTTAGGGGCCTGCAGTTTGCTATTGATTCGGGATTGCTTCCAGCTGTGTTAGAGTCATATTCTCTTGTTGTGATTGATGCCATTAACAACCATGCTTATGTTCTTGCTGAAGTGGGGCTTGTGATTAATGAGATTGTTGAGCTGTTAAGTTTTTGTTCAGGTTCTAGGATCGAGTTTGTTCTTCGGTCGGCCAATATGGTGGCCCATCGTTTAGCCAAGTTTACTATTATTAGCTTAGAGAGTGACTGTTTCTGGATGGAAGATCATCCTATGTTTCTTTGTAATGCTCTTGCTCTTGATAACCAGGTCTCTGGTTAGTGTTTTTGGTTTTTAATATATTGTTGTTTAAAAAAAAAAAAGGTAAGTAATGTTTGTGATTATATATATTTACTTTTATTTTTTGAGATAATGAGGTTGAAAGATAGTTGATGGTAACATACAACTTTATTGCTTAAATCTTTTTCAAACGGTTGGGAATTGGGAATGGAGGTGATTGTGGCATTGAGAAATTGAATTAAAGGAATGAGAAATTGACGGTGTATCTAGATTGAATTATATTTGACTATATTAGATTTGATAAATTATTTTTTTGAGTAAAATGAAATTATTTTTATTTATTGGTAATTAAAATTAATATATATATATATTATATAATTAGTAAAGAAAATATTATTTTATGATGAAAGGGAAAAATTTTAAAATACCCTCAAATTAATGGCAAATTAAAAAATAAATACTTGCGAAAACATTTTCTTTTTTTAGCCAAAAAAATGGGTTTTGAACAAAAATACCGCATAGCTTTAGTAACCCACACCATCTCAATGGTTATTTTATCGTGTAATGTTTAATTTGTTCTTAACTTGTAAGGTTTTCTGGTTTGTGGCGTGTAATGCTTCTTTATTTTTAGTATTAAGTGTTTAATTTGTTCTTAATTTAATGTTTATTTAATTTTAGTGTGTAGTGTAGGCTGACAAAATGGGTCACCACCCATGAACCTAATACGAATTTAAGGCTAGTAAACGAATTTAGGTTAGCTTAAATGGGTTGGACCCATAAACGGGTCAATCCATGTAACCCATTTATTGTAAACGATGTCGTGTCGGATTGAACTAAATGGTTTGCGAGTTGATTCATGTAACTCGTTCATTAGGGTCAGATTGTAATTTTAAAAAAAATTAGGGGATGATATTATAATTGTACATTAAGAATATAAAATGGTTTTTGTCAACCCAAAACCAAAATTTCCATTTTTCTCTTCATCAGCACTACTTCTCAGAGTTCTCTCGCTTATCTTTATAGTTTTCTTCTCTTTTCACAAAGTGGTTCTAAAACTCTCCATCATACGTGCCAATTCTTCTACTGCACAGGCTTTTTGACTGGAAGAAAAGAAGATGTGTAGATGGTGCCAAGTCCAAATAAAATTGTTTGTAGATTAGAGATGGAACAAGCAAGAATAAAGTGTTGCTGACTTACTACTGTCAATGTTGTGTGCGTGACTGTATATTTGCATTTGCATTGAGTGTGTGTAAGTGTGAACTCGTATTTGCATTTGCAGTATTTGGATTTGGATTTGCATAATCGGATTCCCCATTAACTAAACATATCGTGTCGGGTTAAGGGGGATTAACCTGTTTAGATAAATAGGCTGTGTTAGGTTGAGTCATAAACGGGTTCGTGTCCGTGTCGGGTTGAGTTCAACCCAACCTCACGAACCCGTTTGCTAACCCTAGTGTAATGTCACTATAAAAAAAAATATATATTATATTTATTGTGATTTTTTTGTCATGGATACTAATCCGTGATAAAAATTATTAAAAATTTTAAATTTTTTACCGTAAATTTTAAGTCTTTTACCGCGAATGCTCTACGGTAAAAGTATTTACAATAATTATTACATGCAGCAAAACCTTTTACCGCGATAGCATTAGTAACATATTTTACCGTAAATTATAATATATTTTATTTACGGTAAAATTTTACTTTGTTTGTAATGTGTATAGTTTGTTTTCAGTATGATATATGATATTTTCAAAGAACGTTTAAGTGGGCCAACAACATTAGATCATTGGAATTGTTGTGGTGAGGATAAAACATTTGTTAATGCTTAGAGAGAGAGAAACTTAGAGGAATGAGAGAAAGAAGTAACAAAAACCTAAGTTAGGGGTATAATTTGGTTACGCCAGTGGCTAATACTGACAAATAAAAAATGAAAAGTTATTGGGGTTGAATAAATTTAAATTTTACACTAATTTAAGGGCTAATGAAAGAAATATCTTCACTATGATAATTTATAATTTTTTATAGGGTAAATTGTTATAGAATAGACTGACGTTTAGTTATATTGTAATAAAATCACACTTTTTCTTAAACTACAATCAAGTACCTCAGATAGTTATAATTTGGTCCCTAATATATTTAAAAATATTATTTTTAGATTTATTTTTACTTTTTTAACTCACATGATCACTACATTTTTACAAAAAAAATCAATTTAGCCCCTATGACTAAAATTTTGACAGTCAAACCTGACATAAAGAATAAATTAACTATTTTATCCTTTTAATTAAAGTATTAGATTATAATGACATTTTTACCCTTTAATTTTGTAACAACGTTACCTATTTGGATAGTTCAATAAGAAATTGATATGTGTTATAAAATAATATATTTTTTAAAAGATTAAATAATAAAATAACTATGATAAAATTTATTAAAAATAAAATATAAATATTAAAAAAAGTTAAAAGTAATTAAAAAAAATAAAATTCAATAAGTACTTATAAAACTCAAAATTTAGTAATTTAATACATATATATATAATAAATTATATATATTACAGTTTTTTATTATATTTTTATTTTTATAATATAATAATAATAATAAATGTATATATAATATATAATATACACTAAAATATGTATATATATATATATATATAATATTTTAATATTTTAACTAAATTTTGAGTTTTATAAGTATTTAATCTTGAATTTTATTTTTATTTTTAATGAATGATATTATTTTTAAATTTTTATAATTATTTTAAATTTTAATGAATTTATAATATTTATTTTTTATTTAATCATTTTTAAGTGTTTTTTTTAAAATTAACTTTTTATAACACATATTATTTTTTTATTAGACTATCTAAATAGATAAAATTGTTACAATATAAAAAGTTGAAGGGTAAAATCATCTTGCTAATTTAATAAAAAAGGGTAAGATACTCAATTTATACTTTATGTTAGGTTTGACCGTAAAAAGTTTGATTATAGTGACTAAATATATTTTAGAAAAGGTAGGAGTTATATGAGTTAAAAAAAATAAAAATAGATTAAAAAGTTATATTTTTAAATATATTAGGGACCAAATTGATAATTATTGTTAGTTGTAGTTTAAGAAAAAGTGCAATTTCATTACAATATGATCAAATGTTAGGGTATTTTATAATTTAAAAATGCTCTTTTTTATAATATATTTTTACATAATTTATTAATATTTTGAACAAAATATTTTTAAAATAAAATTTTAAATTTTAATTATTTTATATAAATTAAAATAATTATAACATAAAAGGGAGCTGGAGAAAAAAAGAGAGAAGCAAAGGGTGAAGAGAGTGGAAGTCCAATGGGGTTACAACACATGGTGAGGATAGGTCTCATAAATTCCATAAATAAGATATTGGAAAAGAGCGACGATATTCACACATGTTAAAAGTGGTACGTGCACCCTTTTTGTAAGTGCATTCTGTAATTTTTTGTTTTTCAAAACTTTTAATGTATAGTTACATACTTACATAGATATTATCAAAAATACTCTCAACGAACTTAAATATATCGTTTTACCCCTTACTGTTTTAGTATTTGTCAAAAACACTCTCACCATTACTTTTCCATCCAAAAAGTCAATATATTTTATTTGACTGTTAGGAAAATTTCAATTTAGTCCCTAATGTTTGATAAAACATCATCTTTTTACTTAACTTTTCTTTTTTAGTTCGTGTGCTCCCTAATATTTTCAATTAAAATATGATAAAAATAAATAAAATAATAGTGAACTAAATTATAGAAATTTAAAAATGTAAACGTATTAAAAATTATTCAAATTAAATTATTTTATTAAAAAAACTAATATTTACAAAAAAAAAAGAATAAAAAAGGTTAAAAACTGCAAAAAATAAAATAAAATAAAATTGAGAATTAAAATAAATAAAATATATATTTCAATAAAAACAATTCCTTTAGTTTTTTTAATTCTATATTTTATTCATTTTATTTTATTTCTTTAACAATTTTTAATATTTTTTATTAGTTACTTTATTAAGTATTAATTTCTTTAATAAATAATTTTATTTAAATTTTTTAATATGTTTTACACTTTTAAGTTTTTAAATATAGCTTAATATTATTTTATCCATTTTATTATATTTATTTATTTTATTATATTTTAATTATAAGGTAAAGTATAATTCTATTAATTAAATTCTTCAAGGGAAAAACCGTCTTTTAAAATTTTTTATTATGGTTGATTGTCAAATAGTTGGTTAGAATGACCAATTTAATATATTTGAAAAACGTTAAGGACCACACGCACTAAAAGAGCCATTAGTAATGCAACCTTAGCTAGATTATCTAGTTGGTTGCATATTATTTTATTTATCTTTATTTATTTATTTATTTATTATTATATTTTAATTAAAATATTAGGGACCACACGAACTAAAAAAGAAAATTTAAGTAAAAAAGTGATGTTTTATTAAACATTAGGGACTAAATTGAAGTTTTCCTAACGGTCAAATAAAATATATTAACTTTTTGGATGGAAAAGTAATTATGGGAGTGTTTTTGACAAATACTGAAACAGTAGGGGCTAAAACGATGTATCTAAATTCGTTGGGAGTATTTTTGATAATATCCTAGTTACAACCCACTTAATATTAAAAATATCATTTCTTTATTTTTATTTTTTACACCTTTATAAATAAACCTCATTCACAACTATTTTGTTATTCACTCAACATTCATTATCATTATTATGGTAAATTGTACTAAGGTACCTTGACTTTATCCATAATTACACGCATAATGTTATTGTTATGTGCATAATTTCATTAAGCCCAATAGGTCCAGGAATGTCAATAAAGCCTAACGGGCCTGAAGAAATCAATGAAGCCCAATAGGCTGGAAGGCTGATGAAGTCCATATAGCAAACAAATCTCAACGAAGAGAAGTGAAGGAATATGAAGCTCTATGTGAGCTACAACGTTCTAGCGACCAAGAAGACTTCGTTACATCACTTCTCATTACCAGTTTGGCTCCAGCTTGTAAAACACCCAGCTCGAAGTGCATTTTCCAGATAAAGGCAAATCCCATAATTTTAGGGATAAAAATATATCAGTTGACTGAGTTTGAATTTGTATTTACTTCTTAATTTTCAGTGATTGTATCCTGATTAAATTGTAATAATTAGAGATATTATTTGATTTATAAATTTAAGGAATTTGATTCCATATAAATCAGAATGACTCCATCCTTTCACACTATAAAAGGGAAGGATCATTATTGGTACAAATGTTAATAAAATTTTGAGAGAAAACACTTAGTGAGGAAATGTGAAAGTGCTAGAGATTTGCTAACATACCGCGAGCTCCCCCAGCTCTTTTACATTCAATGGTCAGCCCTTGGTCATTTGCTATATGAGGAATGGATTTAATTGGGCCACTACGTACAGCCGCGGCAACTGCAAGCATGCAGTAGTTGTTGTGGAATACTTTACGAAGTGTGCAGAAGCTGAAGCTCTCAGTGCAATTTCAACAACAAAGATTAAAAATTTTGTGTGACAGAACATTGTAAGCAGGTTTGGGGTCCCTCAGAAGATTGTCACAGATAACAGGAAACAATTCGAAAGTTAGAGATTCAGGTCGTTCTGTGAAGACTTCGCGATAACTAAGAGCTTATCAACAGTTGATCACTTGCAGATGAATGGGCAGGTAGAGGCATTGAACAAGATTATCAAGCACACTTTGAAAACGAAGCTTGAAGGGAAAAAAAAGGGCTTAGGCAAATGAGCTCCCGAAGGTGTTATGGTCTTATAGGACTATTGCAAGGAGCACCACGGAGGCTATGATCCCAGCTGAAGCCATAGCAAACACGCACAGGAGAGCTACATTCGACCCAGAATAAAATGAAGACCTACTTGCAACTAATCTCGACCTAATTGAAGAAAGGAGAGACAATGCTCGTTTAAGGGTAGCTATATACCAGCAAAGGGTTGCCAGGAACTATAACAGGAAAGTCAAGCTGCGACATTTCAAAAAAAGTGACCTTGTTTTAAGGTTACTCCTATCTGGAGCTTGCAACTTTCAAGAAGGAGCCTTGGGCCCAAACTGGAAAGGTCCTTACGTGGTGGATGAAGACCTGGGAAATGGGGCATACCACATTGTGAATGTCAACGGAGCTCGAGTTCCACGAGATTGGAATGTAGACCATTTGCGCAAGTATTATCAGTGATTCCTAGCTGTAGTTGTTTATTAGTATTATATAAATAAAATTCTCCTTTTCTACAAGCTCTCGTGTACTATTTTTACTACTCTCGACCTTGGGGGCTAGGGGAATAATTACGATGAAAAGCTGACATGCAAATAGAAAAATGGAAATTTTCAAAATTTTTCCAAGTGTTGGCAACAATTGCAAACAAGAAGGTTTTCACCTTCCAACCAGCGAGGTCAACCAAACGAGCTCGCAAATAAGAAGGTCTTCCACCTTTTAACCAGCGAGTTCGTAAAAAACTGAGTATAAAAATTGACGGAACTCGCTAACCAGAGAGCTCACGAGCTCCCAAATTAGCGAGGTCAATAGAAATACTCGAGGTGACAAGCCTCCCAAGGAGTTGTAAAAATTGGCAAAACCCACCAACTTGAGAGCTCATGAGCTCTCAAACTACCGGGGTCAATAAAAATATTCGAGGTGACAAAACCTCATAAAAACCTAAGTGTGGGAATTGGCAGAACTTGCAAACCTGAGAGCTCCCAAGCTCTCAAACCAGCAAAGTCAATAAAGACACTCGAGGTGGCAAAACTCATAAACAAGGATGAAGTACTTTCCAACCAGTGAGGTCGCAGTTAGTGAAAGTCTTGTAAGTTTTTTAAGTTAAAAGAATGTTTATTTGCGAAATAGTATCTATTTAAGCGAGCAAATAGAAGAAAAATACTACCACTTAACAACAAAAACAAGCATTCATTCAATTGAAGCTCTAAACGAGCTGAAATTAAATCAAAGAAACTACAACTTGCTGGAATTACATTAAAGCTCTAAACGAACTGAAATTACATCAAAGCAACTACAACTTGTTGGAATTACATTGAAGAAGGTGTTACATGTGATAAGTAAATGTGGTGAACATCTTTAAGTTTCTTAGTAGCACTGAATTTCACTTCCATAACCATCTCTGAATTATTAATGATAATGTACTTCTGATATAAGTTTGTTGAAGTGCTTGAAGAACTAAGACAGGCAAGTTGAACAACTACCACATTCCTCGTCTGAAGATGAAAGCTTGCATGTTGGCAAGCATACATTCCTCGCCATAAGACAAAAGTCTGCATGCTTGGAGATGCACACATTCCTCACCTTAAGATAAAGGTCTGCATGCTTGGAGAATGTAGACGTTGAAGCTTTAAAGGATCGGGTCTGGCCAGCTGAGGGATCCCCACCAAAGCAGTTTGGTCACTAGCGAGAGTTGCAGGATCCACAGACTCAGAAGGTGAGATGCCTTCTTGCTTCAGTCTCTAGCTTCAAAAGAATCCCTGACAGCATCCTCAACGAACTGTTGTGCAGCTCTTTCTGCCTAAGCCATAGCACACATGGCCCTGAAACCCTCAATCCACTCATTAATACTGAGGAAGCTGAGGTCGAGGTACTGGACCCAGACGTTGTAAAAAATATAGCTGTGGGCTTCGTCCTGTATTGCCTCCACGCACTCCTTGAGGCTTCTGTCCTTCTGGACGAGCTCCTAATCCTACTTGGCAAGGTCATCTGCTTGCTGCTCGGTCAGCTTATAAGCATGTTCGTGGTCGATCGTAGCTTTCTCGACATGATCCTTCAGCCCGTGGATTTGGCTTTTGTACTTAGCCTTGGACGCATTCATATCCTGTTCCATCTCCTTTCTAAGGGCCTTGCACCTCTTGGCCTCCTTAACCAGTTTCTTCTCAAGCTCCGCCTTGCTAGCGAGCTCGTCCTTATAGGTATGTGATCGGTCATTTATTTTCATATATTTACGACCCCTAAACCGTATCTTTTAATTGTATTCTTAAGTATTTCTGGTGCTTTTGACGTGTTTTCCTTGAGTGTGCAGGTTTAGGGACCTAAGTGATGATTTTATATATTTTTGGGCAAAAAGCATAATTTCAGTAACTTTGGGGAAGGGTATAGATGAAAGAATGCTAAAGTTCTGGGGTCAAACTGTAAATTCAGAAAGTTGACCCCAGCAATTAATGAAACGGTGCGTTTTGATGGCAGCTGGGACTTAAGTTGAACGACGCCGTTTTGGACCAAAGCTTTGGTCCAAAACGACGTCGTTTTGGATAAAGAATAAAACAAAAAAAATAAAAACCAGTCTCGCCATGCACAGCCCTCTCCTCGCGCGACCAGGTCCCTCGCGATGAAGACGATCCAGCAGCAGCACCCAGCGCGAGCTCGACCGCGACCAGCCTCTCCTCGCGGCGCATCTCGCGGTGCAGAAGAAGAGTCGTCCAGTGAGCTGCGCGATGACCAGAGCGCGACTCGTGCTCGCGTGGAGAGCTTGCGGTGCAGAAAGCAAATGGCAGCAGTGAGCTGCGCGAGCTCGACCGCGACCTCTGCTCCTCGCGGTGCTTCTCGAGTTCCAGCCACCTCCAGCAGACCAGTGAAGGCCGCGACCAAGCCACCGCGACCACAGGTTGCGGTGAAGAAAAATGCAGCCCTAATGGGCTGTCTATAAAATGAAAAAGGCAGCAGCTGGGCGCGGGGAGAGAGAGCTCGTGGCAGCAGTCCAGGCAGCCTTCAAGCTGTTCCAAGGGTGATTTCAACCCTCCTTGCTCCTCCCAAACACATCCCAAGCATCACAAATCATCACAACATCTCTAGATCGTGGGTGTTCATCGAAGAAGACGAAGATCGAAAGCGGAGAAGTTCAAGCCGGACCAAAGCGGAACTTCGAGTCTTGAGAGCTTCAATGGGTTGTATTTCATCTCATTTATCTTCCTTGATTGTTCATTTATGATTTTGAGTTGTTAGAACTATTGTTAGGTGATTTTCGGAACCGTGAACGGATTTGGATATTTATTGTTTATGAATATATTTTATGTTATTTATCTCATGATATTATGTGCTTAATAATAATCAATATATTTTCCATTTCCGTGATTGGAACCGTGAGACTACCTCGCATTATCCTCCATTGAATCCGTCTCGTTTTATATTAATTGTTTTAGTTAATTTAATTTAGTTTAATTATCGAAAACCATGATTATGGGCTAAACTTGTGAGTTGGGGTTTTGATGGATCCTATTCTATGATGATTGAATGAATTGATTGTTTAATTTGTTGCGGTTGATTATTGTGTTGTTGAGTGGTTTTATTGTGCTTAATGCTTTTAAATGTGAAGGCCTACATTTAGATGATAAATTGGTGGTGTGTTATGTACCGAGAGGAGACGCCCACCACGTGCTCGATATAATGTCCACCACAAGTAGAATTGGATAGAGATATACTAATTTGCTTGTGTGATCACATAGGGTGTTTATTGTAATTAATGCATTTCCATGCACTTGGATATACCATCGAGAGATAGGATATTAGTGTGTGCGGAATAGGTCCGATTTACCTCGAGAGAGGACTTTGGATAAATTAGATAAACACGGTCATCTTCATGCATAATTAAATCTCAACAATGTGCTCTCATGAAATTCAATCGGATGGATTAGGTGAATTCAAATACCCTAACTAATCTCTCATATTGGTTGCTTGTTTTATTTTCATGTTTTTATATTTTTATCATTTAATATCTTTCGATTATTCAAATAGAAATAGGCTTGGTTAATTTTAGTACTCAACGCCTAAATATCCCTGTGGAGACGATAATTTACTCATCATTTTATTACTTGTGCCGACCCCGTATACTTGCGGGTACAAAAAGTCGCATCAGTATGGGCTTCCTTTTTTGCAACCTTGAGCTCCTCATGAATTTGCTTGTCTGCCTCTTCACGCTCCGCAACCTCATGCTCGTATTGGCGCAAGTCCTTGTATGCAATGAAAGTGAACTACAACATTAAAAAAGAAATGAGAGAGCAAAAACGATAAAAAACAATGCTAATGCGAAGTGAAGCTTACCATGATGGAGTAACGAAATAGACACTGGTGGATGGCCATCCCATGGGAGTCTTCAATATTGTGACCCATGGACCTGGATAAGAAGTCCCCAACTATAACTTTAAACCCCTTGGCGAAGATGCTCGCTCAGGGACCAAGGACCGGGGGCTCATATGTGGTGGTACCCACGAGGTCATCGAATTGAATCACATCGGGATTATAGTCTCCCCCATCAACTGGCAAATCCCTACCAGCGAGCTAATCCCTCTCAGCCTGCTCTTCTCCAACAATGGGATGCGCCTTAGTAGCGACCTCTTTCCCTTTTTCAATCACTCCCCTCGCCTTCAAAAGCGTCAGTTACAGCGAGTGATACATGAGGTGGAGGAAAGGAAAATGGAGGCCCTGTTGAGAGTGAAGGCTAGGCGCCCTAGCTAGAGTCCCTCGCGACCTTCAATTCCTTCGCCAAAGGCGAGGGAACAACAGAAGGGGAGGTATTAACTCCCTTTCTTGCCCGCAGGGCATTTCAGCAGGTTCAGCCTACCCATTTATTTCTGCTACTGTTGATGTGACTACTGCTGTTATTGATGTTGCTTTCTTTTCTTCTTTTAATGTTGTTGTTGTTACTGTTGTTATGGTTGCTATTGTTGTTGTAGTTGTTGGCGACCTTATTGTTTGTGTGCTGGTTCTTGAGTACCCTGCTCATCAGATTTAGTCTGTTCGTCTTCGTAGCTCGGAGTATGTAGCTCTGCGACTTTCTAGATATCCTGATCGACCTCGAGCAGTTGAACTTCTCTTGGATCGGGCGCGAGCTTAAAATCCACGAGAAACTTCTCATTGATCCTCTTATGCTCCACAAGACCCTTCTTATCCTTTAGGACCAAAGCCTAAAGGGCGTCAAGAACATTCTTCTCCTCTTCAAAGATCTGGGGACTTTTGCCTGTATCATCTGCAAATAGAAAAGAAAAGTTAGAAAATAGCGAGCAGATAGATATGCGGACTGACTCTATCTATACCATGCGAGTTACACTTACGAGGCTTCAGCACAAAGCCCTTTTTTCTAATGAGCTTAATCTCAGGACCTTTAACGAGGAAATAATAGGTTTTATAACTCCCTACGTTCGACTTGGTGTCCGAGAGTAGCTCCTTGTACTGATTAGCTCGCACATATCGTGCGGGGTCCCCTCAGGTGCGTTCTTTGGGAGCGGGTTATTCTTCAGAGAGAAGCAAAATCTAATAATGTTGTCACTTGGTGGAGGAACCCTATGCCTCCGAAATGTAAGGTAGAGAGATATAAGTTGAGAGTAGAAGTCAGGAAAGAGCTGCTTTGGAACGAGCTTCAGAAGGTTTAAAATGTCTATAAGGAAGCTATGGAGTGGAAATCTCAAGCCCGCTTGCAGATGTTGCTCGCTTATATAGCTCGGGGGAGAGTAAGCAGCTATGTCTATTAGAGCTAGGGCGAGCACCTTATGTCCTTTGAGGAGATTGAAACTTCTTACAAAACACTGCAGGTCCACCCTATTAATCCTATAAAGAGTTGATGTGAAAGCCTCGACTCTTGGCTGCTACCTCCTGCGAAGCTTGCCTCGGGGAGGATTAACCCAAATCTCCACACAGTCTACATTTTTCACGCGCTCCCCCTGGTCACCGACCTGCGCCATTATGACGATCCCCATAACTTCACCCTATTCGGCCTGGCATCCAGTCGGCCAGAGGTCGAAGCTTGCGTTGCCCCACTTCTCTCCTAAGTGGCTTGGAATCTGGTCGGCCAGAAGTCGAAGCACGCGCAGCTCAAAATTGCTCGTAATCCCTAATGACCTCACTAAGAATTATAGAGCTTCTCTTTCTGAGGCAGGGGATTCATCCCCACTGACCTGGTGTTTGCGACGTTTCTGATTGCTCGAGCTAGACATATACACCAAAGTAAACATATGAGTTAGTAAGTTAGTGAGAATAACCCTAATGCCTATAGCGACCTAAGACTTAAATCATAAACGTTGCCAGGTCGTGGCCCTTTTTTTTAACTCAATGGGAATAAAAAGAAGGACAAAGATTCAAGATACACTAAGAAAATGTAGAGGAGACACTAACCTAAAAGTAGAAAAAGAAAAATAAGGATTTGGCATAAAACTCACCGTAATAATCAAGTCGTAGGGTTCGAAGTGAGTAGAACAGATTGAATGGACGCCGAAGAATACCTTTTGTGCCGAAAACGAAGTGTGTGAAGGCTTTGGGTAATCTGGAGTTTTAGAGAAAAAAAAGAAATTTGCAGAGTGATGCTTTTTCAAAATCTGAGAAATGTAAGGGAAACAATGTGCAAAGCCCTCATTTATACTCTAAACCCCTAGCTGTTGGATCAAGGTAATAATGAGCTGGTGGAGATCAATGGCTAAGCTGCGATATTGGGATTTACGGGGTACTCAAAGGGCTGCAGCTGGTGGCATACGTGCATTAAATGTATTTAAGATGTGACAGTTGACATGATGGCGCCCACTAACAAAATGGAAACTGCCACAGTGACCTGGCACGATGACCTGGCATAGCGACCTGGTGCATTGACTCATGGCTTGCCTAGAGCGAACTAAGAGTCCAACTCAAGCTTCCAGCGCGCTGAATCCACAAAAACTCGTCACAGCTTCCACCTCAAAACTATCAAGCGAGAAGCTGGGGGGCTAATGTTATGTGCATAATTTCAGTAAGCACAGTAGGCCTAAGAATGTTAATAAAGCGCAACAAGCCTGGAGAAATCAACGAAGCCTAATAGGCTAGAAGGCTGATGATATCCATATAGCAAACAAATCTCAATGAAGAGAAGTAAAGGAATCTGGATCACTATGTGAGCTACAACGCTCTAGCGACCAAGAAGTCTTCGATACATCACCTCTCATTACCAGTTTGGCTCCAACTTACAAAACACTCAGCTCGAAGCGCATCTTCCAGATAAAGGCAAATCTTATAATTTTAGAGATTAAAATATATCAGTTGACTGAGTTTGAATTTGTATTTACTTCCTAATTTTCAGTGATTGTATTTTGATTAAATTGTAATAATTAGGGATACTATTTAATTCCTAAATTTAAGGAATTTGATTTCATGTAAACCAGATTGACTCTATCCCTTCACATTATAAAGAGAGAGATCATTATTGGTACAATGGTTATAAAAATTATGAGAGAAAATATTTAGTGAGAGCTCGTGAGTAATACAAGAACAGTGGATGTAGACATTGATTCTCAGGCCGAACCACTTTAAAAATCTTCTTCATTAATATTCTTTTATTGCGTTATAACTGTATTTACTGTTTATCTACGTTGATTGAATTCACACGTCAACAACCATTTTTATCTTTACATTGAAGTACTATTGATCACGTTGACCACTGTTAACTTAATGGTGATGTCAAGTGGAAAAGGTAAAATATCACTTTACCCTTACACAATTCCGATTTTATGTTTTTGGTTATTATAAAAAAAATTAATTAAAAAAAATCATCTTCAACCTTAAAAAAAAAAAAATCTCCACAATTTTTATTCTCTTACAAAATCAAAATCCACAACAAATAATTCATTTCCTTCAATCTTCCACAACAAATAATCAATCTTCTTCATCAAATTCCACAAAAATTCCAATCATCATCCCAATTACAAAAAAAGCAAGTGATAGAGAGATCTACGATGGAGACAATAGCAGATCCAATAGGAGACGAAGAGTCTCCATGCGATGGAGAGCTCTTCGTCTTCGTCTCCATCGCAGAGGTCTACAATGGAGACTCTTCGACCTCATCGTAAATCGCTGCGATGAAATCAATGCTCCATCAGATGGAGCAAATAATCTGCTCTATCTGATGAATGTTTTTTTTAAAACAACTAAGTTTTGAACAAAAATGGGAAGAGATCTGGAATATGTACAATTAGGACAACTCAAGAAGTCGTGATTCATCACCATTTTGTCTTGACGATGATGGAGTTCTTGACACTTTGTTTGAGATCGATGTCACTATGTTCGATTTTGCTTTTGTTTGGTGGCTAATAAAGATGAAAATTTTGCTCTTTTTTTTTTTTAGTGATGATGATGTTTGATGGGTGATGAATATAGGGATTTTTTCTTTTTTAAGCTAACTGAAGTGGTAAAGATGTTTGGTGTCTGATGAAGATGAAAAATTTTATTTATTTAAGTGATGAAGATGAAAATATTTTTTTTTAATTAAATTAAACTTTTTAGGATTGACGTGGCAAGATGTGATAGAACAAATTATTTTCCTTTTTATTTAATAATAATAATAAAAATAAATAAATAAATAAATAAGACAATTTTGTCCATATGTTGTTACTGACTAATGGTGGTTAACGGTTGACCAATGTTAATCAATAATGAGAGGGTGTGTTTGAGTTATTATGATATTTTTGCAGATTTTAGTGCAATTATGATATAATCAAGGTCAATTAGTGCAATTTTCCCTTTAATAATAATGAATATTAAGTGAAAAAAATTAAAAATATATATTGACTGAATAGTAAAGCAGTTTTAAGCAGGTTTTATTAGCCTTAAGGCTTTAATGCTTGATTTTGATAATAACAAACATCAATGAAGCTCTAATATTGTTTGAATCTTCTTTTAATATATGTAATTTTCAAGTAAAGTGAAAATTTATTAAAAGGCACCAGGCAAGGTTGTAAGACTAAAAAAATCATTCTTTTAATGTATGTAATTTTCAAGTAAAGTGGAAATTTATTAAAAGGCACCAGGAAAGGTTGCGAGACTTTAAAAAAATCATTTTACTTGCATGGAGAAGCAAAGATCAAGTTTTACATTGAAGATATATTTTGTTGAAGCATATAGGATTAGCTGTTTATTATCTTGTAAACCATTTGATGTTTGTATGTGTGTTTGAATGGTTTGACCCAAATGACTTAGATTGAACCTTATGATCTATTAATCATGTTTACCTTATCATCGTAAGTGTCTTTGGATTCCATACAGATTGGTAGGGACTTAAATTTTCACTACAAGTAAAGTAGTCTTCTACCACGGGCAATGCCAGTGGTAGAAGCGTATTCACCACGAGCAAGGTGTCTGCTATGGATTAAGGAGTGAAAGAAGTGATACTTTTTCACCACGGACAATAGCCGTGGTAGATAGTGTCATTTACAACGGGCATAGCCCGCAATAAAAAACTATTATGACCACTGGCTATGACTGTTGTAAATACAATAAATACAACGGGTATCGCCCGCTGTTAATAAGTTACATACAACGGGGTGCCCGTGGTTAATACCTTTTATATGTCAACTTGTAATGCCCGTGATAAATGACATATTCACAACAAGCTTTGCCCGTTGTTAATAATTTATAAACAACGGGCTCTGCCCGTGGTTGATAGTTTGATTTTTTTTATTAAAACATTATTTTAGTGTAATTAGTAGAATGAAATTTGTTTGTTTCTTACAAAATCAACTAATAAATTTAAATAATTGAACATTAACACCCGAAACATTACAACAAAATAACATTAACATTAACATTAATTTACAACAAAATAACACAAAATCCTAATTAAATTACTCAAGTCCTAGTATTATATTCGCACCTTACAATAAAATAACACAAAATTCTAATTAAAATTCTCAAGTCCTAATATTATATTCACGCCCAAAATATTAACTGAATCGTAATTGTGTTATAAATTACAAAAATAAATAAAATCCTAATATGTAATATATTTTGAAGGTCAAACAATATAAGTACCCCTAGTATCTTCAAGTATATGTAGGTCACTAGTCGGGCGACATAAATGTACTTTACTCACCAATATCTTCTTCACAGTGAAATCGACCTGCAACCAGTAATCGCGATAGGGTGCTCGCGATAAAAATGGTGAAATCGACCAGTGAGCATCGCGACCAGATATCGCGATAGTTGATCGCGATGAAGGCGGTGAAAATATTCCAGTGAGTACCACGGACCAAGTGACGCGACCACAGGTCGCGACAGCCAAAATTTTATAAAAAAATATAGAAGGCCAAACTTCACGAAGAAGCAAAAAGAAAAGAGAGAGAGACCGGGAGAAGAAAAAGAAAAACAGAAAGAAGAAGAAGAAAGAGAAAGAAAGAAGAAGAAGAGAAAGGAGAGAGAGAAAGAAGGAAAGAGAAATAAGGGAAGGAGAAGAAGAAAAAAGAAAGAAGAAGAAAGGAAGAAGAAGAAGGAGAAGGAAAAGAGAAGGAAGACAGAGAAGAGGAAAAAGAAAGAGAAAAAGGAAATCTAGAAAATAAAGTTTCAGAAAAAAACGGTATCCAGGTTGGTGTACACTATGTTATTCGTAAGTTTTGATTGAACTTATTTGTGAATAATCTTTGAAACTGATTTTGAATTACAGAAATGTAATTTATGTTGAGTTTAATAATTTTAATTTTCGAAATATACTGTTATGTTCAGTTTTCTGTTAGTTTATATATTTTGAATATCTTGGATTGTTGAATATTGGTATTTTGATGATTTGTAATATCTGGAATCCCTGAATAATGGCCTGGTATGTATAAGGGAATATGAATATAGGAGGTTGACATGTCAATTGGATGCACTTAGCAGTACTGCACTGATACTCCTGATGATTATGATGACTATATAGGGATACCATTTCATTTTGAAGTGGGAAACCCGACTGTGTAAATAGGGATACTATTTCATTTTGAAGTGGAAAACCCGACTGTGTAAATACGGATACCATTTCATGCTGAAGTGGGAAACTGACTGTGTATATAGGGATACCATTTCATTTTGAAGTGGGAAACCCGACTGTGTAAATAGGGATACCATTTCATTTTAAAGTGGGAAACCCAACTGTGTAAATACGGATACCATTTCATGCTGAAGTGGGAAACCGACTGTGTATATAGGGATACCATTTCATTTTGAAATGGGAAACCCGACTGTATAAACCAGTAATCCAGTCCTAGTAAAACCCTGTTATGTGTATCAGAGGCCCAATTAAGAACTGAAAACTATGAAACAATGTTGAAATAAAGAAATGTTATTGAGACTTCAATTCAGAAACATTTGAAAATGTTTTAATTAACATAGTTTCAGTATTTGAAATATTATGATTGTTTTATATGTATTTTTGAAATTTAGTTATATTGTTTTATATCATCTTGAAAATATTTTAGTGTACACCCTTTAAGCATTATTGCTTAGCGCATTGATGTTTATCACGCGTAGGTAATAGAGATACCAGCGGAGAAAAAGACTGAAGAGGTGATAACTACTGAAGAAAATTCAGAGTCACATTACTTGGGTAGTTTTATATAAATCTTATTGGTATAATTATTTATTTCAGCATGCATATACAGAAGTTTATAAAGTTGTAATGCTAGAGTTTTGTAAATATTTGTATAATAGTTTATGTTTTTCAAAGTTTTGTAATTAGTAATTATGTTTTGTTTTATTGAAAATGTTTGAGGAAGTCGCACTATATGGAAGAGTGCGCAAATGATTGAGAAATTAATTTTGAAGTATTTGATATTGTATTGTTTGATTTGTATGGAAATGAGGATTTTTGGAAAGTCAGAAAAACAGAGGAAACTCTGACAAATTTTTTTTTTTATAATAGTGATGGGCTCACTGTAAAGTATTTTAAATATAACAATATTTGTTGGTTTTACAAAAGTTTTCAATATATAAATTAAGTTTAGAAAAGTTTTGAAATCGGGTAGCACTCCTTGGTTCGATCCTAGGCGGGTTGGGTCAGGGGGTGTTACATGTTTAGTGGTATCATAGCGTGGTGCGTATCTGGACCAAAAGAGTAATATTCTGTATATGCATGCATTATATAAGGACACCTATAGGAGTATGTGACTCTAATCTGCAGACCTCTCTTCTGTCTTATATAGGATAAAAAGAAATGGAAGAAAGTGAAAATAGATATAGACCTGAAAGTCCCGCCAGAGTAGCTAGGAGGAGCATCTAGAGAATCTGTAAGCCCAAGGGCGGTTGGACCAGAAGTTCAGGGTCAGCCGGTATTTATGCAACAAATGGCTGAATTCTTTCAGAACGTGGCCAGAGCAGTGCCTACGAAGGTCAGGCCATTGAACAACTGGCCAAGTACATACCGATAGATTTTCATGGAAGAAAAGATGAGGATGCATCTGTCGCAGAATATGGGTTTGAACGGACAGAAAGAATATTACAGCAGATGCATTGCACACCTGAAGAGAGTTTAGAGTGTGTAGTATCCTTACTACAGGAGGATGCCTATCAATGGTGGACCTCCGTTATACAGTCAGTGCGGCCGGAAGAAAAAACTTGGGAGCTGTTCCAGAGGGAATTTCGACGAAAATATGTCGGTCGTATCTACTTAGATAGTATGAAGAGAGAATTTATCAACCTGAAGCAGAGACAGATGACAGTGATTGAATATGAAAGAGAATTTGTCAGGTTGAGTAAATATGCTCGAGATATGGTCGCCACAGAGGCGGACAGGTGCATGAGGTTTGAAGACGGTCTGAATGATTATATCCGCCTACAAGTTGCCGCATTTAAATTTGAAGATTTTACCAGACTAGTCTCAGCAGCCCTGAATATTGAAAGAATCAAGAAAGAAGAACAGGCCAAACGAGACAGAAGTCAACAGAGAAGAGGATCAGGGCAGTCTAGTTCATATCAGTCACAGAGTAAAAAGTTTAAGGGACCGTAGTCTAGTGGTCCGACGCAGTCACAGAGGCCCATACCTACAGCTAAATAAGGTCAGTCGGCAACATCAATAGACAGCACCCCTGGGAGTACAGCTAGGGGACCAGCCCCAGCACTATATGAGCATTGCTGAAAGAGACATCCGGGGGAGTGCTGGAGAGTTACATGAAGCCTACAACAGGTGTGGATCTCGTGACCACTTTTATAGAGATTGCCTAAAAAACCAGATTACTCTTGTTCAGCAACCAGAGAGATCTGCTCCTACTACTCCCAGAGGTAGGAGGCCCAGTCAAGCAGGAACTGAAGGTGGTAGCCACAGAGGGGTGTCAGAATCAGTGGCAAGACCAGATACTCGTACCCCTGCACGAGCCTATAGTATTAGGGCTTAGGAAGACAAGGATGCGCCAGATGTGATTGTTGGTAAAATTTCTGTCTTTGATACTACAGCTATTGCATTGATAGATCTAGGCTCTACTCATTCGTATATATGTGATATATTGTTGAAACAAAGAAATTTGAAAAACTGAACCCACTGAGTATGAAGTACCAGTCAGTAATCCGATAGGTCAAAGTGTGGTTGTGAATAGAGTGTACAGAAATTGTCCTATTTGAATTCAGGAGTATGAATTTTCAGATGATTTGATGGAACTATCATTCCATGAATTTGATGTAATCTTGGGCATGGATTGGTTGTTTAGACATCTGGTTGTGATCGACTGCAATTTAAAACGAGTAACACTCAGAACAGTTGATGGCACAGAAGTCACTATAGTGGGTGAAAGGAGGGATTATTTCTCCAATGTCATTTCAGCCACTACAGCCTGTAAACTAATCAGAAAAGGTTGTGAGGCTTATTTAGCCCACGTGGTTGATTCCAGAAAGGTTACCTCTACGATTCAGAATATACCCACTGTGTGTGATTTTTCAGATGTATTTTCAGAGGAGCTTCCTGGTTTACCACCTCAGAGAGAAGTTGAGTTTGTGATTGACGTGGTACTAGGTACTGCACCAGTATCTATAGCTCCTTATAGAATGGCATCAGCAGAGCTAAAAAAACTGAAGATACAGTTACAAGAATTGCTGGATAAAGGCTTCATCAGACCCAGTGTATCCCCGTGGGGAGCTCTAGTGTTATTTGTGAAAAACAAAGATGGGTCATTGAGATTGTGTATCGATTATAGGCAGATGAATAAACTCACTGTCAAGAATAAATATCTGTTGCCTAGAATCGATGACTTGTTTGATCAGTTGAGAGAAGCCTGTGTCTTCTCAAAGATAGATCTCAGATCGGGGTAT
Organism: Xanthoceras sorbifolium; assembly: GCA_003430845.1. Classification (NCBI taxonomy): domain Eukaryota; kingdom Viridiplantae; phylum Streptophyta; class Magnoliopsida; order Sapindales; family Sapindaceae; genus Xanthoceras; species Xanthoceras sorbifolium. The sequence continues at coordinate 25,965,723 of CM010615.1, forward strand.
CATCAGTTGAGAATAAAAGATTCTGATATTCTGAATACAGCATTCAGAACAAGGTATGGACACTATGAATTTGTGGTGATGCCATTTGGGCTGACAAATGCACCTACAGCCTTTATGGATATAATGAACCGGATATTCTGACCATACCTGGATCAGTTTGTGGTTGTATTTATTGATGGTATCCTGGTATACTCATAGACGACAGAGGACCATGACAGGCACCTCAGAGTAGTATTGCAGATTCTGAGAAGAAGCAATTATATGGTAAACTGAGTAAATGTGAGTTCTGGTTGGATGAGATTGCATTTCTGGGCCATATTGTGTCAGCAGAGGGTATTAAGGCAGATCCCAAAAAGATTGAAGCAATTATGGAATGGAAACCTCCAAAGAACGTTGCAAAAGTCAGAAGTTTCTTAGGACTTGGCAGGTTATTATCGACGGTTTGTGAGGGCTCATCCATAGCAAGTCTGTTGACCAAGCTACTGCATAAAAATGTCAGATTTGAATGGAATGATAGATGCCAGACAGCTTTTGATAGATTGAAGACGATGTTAGTTGAGGCTCCAGTCCTGATTCAGCTGGTTTTAGGTAAAGATTTTGTGATCTATAGTGATGTCTCACACCATAGTTTGGGTTGTGTATTGATGCAGGAAGGCAAGGTGGTTGCATATTCCGTCCAGACAGCTGAAAACTCATGAACAGAACTATCCGATACATGATCTAGAACTTGCAGCCATTATATTTGCCTTGAAGATATGGAAGCATTACTTATATGGTGAGAAATGCTACATATACACAGATTACAAAAGTTTGAAGTATCTGCCTACTCAAAGAGAGCTCAATCTGAGACAGAGACGATAGATGGAATTGATCAAAGATTATGACTGTGTGATTGATTATCATCCAGGAAAGCGAACGTGGTAGCAGATGCTCTAAGCAGAAAAGTATTATTCGCCCTAAAGGCTATAAATGTTCAGTTACAGTTGAATCCAGACAATGCCTTAGTCGCTGAGTTGAGATGCAAGCCAAATTTAATTTAGCAGATAGCAGAAAAACAGAATCATGATGATAAGATTCAGATGATATGTAAACAGATCCCAGAGGGGAAAGCATCCGAATTTTACAGTCAGAAATGATGGTATTGTATGTTTCAGAGATAGGATATGTATTCCGAACGATGAAGAATTGAAAAAGATAATCCTGACAGAGGCACATAGTAGTCCGTATTCGATGCACCCAAGTAGCACAAAGATGTATAGAGATTTGAAAGACTCAATATTGGTAGGTCTAGGTATGAAGAAAGATATGGTGGACTTCGTGAATAAGTGCATGACATGCCAACAGGTGAAAGCTGAATACCATGTTCCATCAGGTTTGTTACAGCCAATATCTATACCTGAATGGAAATAGGATCGTATCACGATGGATTTTGTCATTGGGTTACCACTTACCCGGAGTAAACATGATGTAATATGGGTGATAGTGGACCGACTGACGAAATCGGCACATTTCCTACATGTCAGAACTGACTATTTACTAGATCAACTGGCAGAATAATATATAAAAGAAATAGTCAGATTGCATGGAGTGCCTGCATCAATAATATCATATCGAGATCCGAAATTTACATCCAGATTCTGGAAGAAGTTTCAAGAAGTTTTGGGTACTCGATTGAGTTTCAGTACAGCCTTTCATCCGCAGACAGATGGACAATCAGAAAGAGTAATTCAGGTGCTAGAAGATATGCTCCGAAGTTATGTAATTGATTTTGAAGGGAGTTGGGTTGATCACCTCCCATTGATTGAGTTTGCGTATAACAACAATTATCAATCGAGCATAGCTATGGCACCATATGAAGCACTGTACGGAAGGAAATGCAGGACATTAGTATGCTGGACGGAGTTGGGAGAAGACAGGTTAGTAGGCCCAGACTTGATTAGACAAACTAAGGAAAAGGTGAAGATTATCAAAGAAAGACTGAAAGTTGCATCTGATCGGCAGGAATCATATGCAGACCTGAAAAGAAAATATATAGAATATGAAGTCGGTGAAAAAGTTTTTCTTAAAGTATATCTATGGAAAAAAGTGCTCAGATTTGGCAGAAAAGGGAAGTTGAGTCCTAGGTTTATTGGCCCTATATGAAATCATTAAACGTGTGGGACCAGTAGCCTACAGACTTGCTTTACCTCCTAAACTAGAGAAGATTCATAATGTATTCCATATATCGATACTGAGGAGATACAGATCTGATCCTTTCCACAGAGTTCAGGCTGAAAGTATTGAAATACGACCAGACCTGACATACGAAGAGAAACCAGTGAAAATTCTTGATAAGGAAGTTAAAGAATTACGAAATAAAAGAGTTTCACTGCTAAAAGTTCTCTAGAGGAATCATAATGTAGAAGAGGCTACCTGGGAAGGCGAAGAAACAATGAGACAGCAATATCCTCAATTGTTCGACTGAGGTAAAATTTCGAGGACGAAATTTCTTAAGAGGGGAAGAATTGTAACATCTTTAATTTTTAGTAATTATGAAAAGTACCCTTAATTGTTGTTAATTATGTAAAAATGATGTAATGTGTTTACTTGGATTAATTTTTAGGCATACAAGTGGACCAGGTGAAGCGGTCCAGAAATAGTGCATGAAAAGAAAAAGGAAAATACTGACAGTGTGTATCGCGATCAGCTACTGTGACCAGGAATCGCGGTGTGCAGCTTGCGGTGAAATTGAGAATTTTGGGCAGTGATCATCGCGACCCAAGACCGCGACCAGTAATCGCGATAGGGTGCTCGCGATAAAAATGGTGAAATCGACCAGTGAGCATCGCGACCAGATATCGCAACAGCTGATCGCGATGAAGGCGGTGAAAATATTCTAGTGAGTACCACGACCAAGTGACACAACCACAGGTCGCGATACGCGGTCGCGACAGCCAAAATTTTTTTTAAAAAAAAATAGAAGGCGGTGGAAACTTCACGAATAAGCAAAAAGAAAAGAGAGAGAGAGAGAGAGAGAGAGATAGAGAGACCGGGAGAAGAAGAAGAAAAAGAGAAAGAAGAAGAAGAAAGAGAAAGAAATAAGAAGAAGAGAAAGGAGAGAGAGAAAGAAGGAAAGAGAAAGAAGGGAAGAAGAAGAAGAAAGAAAAAAGAAGAAAGGAAGAAGAGAAGGAGAAGGAAAAGAGGAGGAAGACAGAGAAGAGGAAATCTAGAAAATAAAGTTTCGAAAAAAAAGGTATTCAGGTTGGTGTACACATGTTATTCGTAAGTTTTGATTGAACTTATTTGTGAATAATCTTTGAAAATAATTTTAAATTACAGAAATGTAATTTATGTTGAGTTTAATGATTTTAATTTCCGAAATATACTGTTATGTTCAGCTTTCTGTTACTTTATATATTTTGAATATCTTGGATTGTTGAATATTGGTATTTTGATGATTTGCAATATCTGGAATCCCTGAATAATGGCCCTGATATATGATAAGGGAATATGGATATGGGAAGTTGACATGTCAATTGGGTGCACTTAGCAGTACTACACTGATACTCCTGATGATTATGATGACTATATAGGCATACCATTTCATTTTGAAGTGGGAAACCCGACTGTGTAAATAGGGATACCATTTTATTTTGAAGTGGGAAACCCGACTGTATAAATATGGATACCATTTCATGCTGAAGTGGGAAACCGACTGTGTATATAGGGATACCATTTCATTTTGAAATGGAAAATCCGACTGTATAAACCCGTAATCCAATCCTGTAAAACCCTGTTATGTGTATCAGAGGCCCAATTAAGAACTGAAAACTATGAAACAATGTTGAAATAAAGAAATGTTATTGAGACTTCAATCCAGAAACATTTGAAAATATTTTAATTAACATAGTTTCAGTATTTGAAATATTATGATTGTTTTATATGTATTTTTGAAATTTAGTTCTATTGTTTTATATCATCTTGAAAATATTTTAGTGTACACCCACTAAGTATTATTGCTTAGCGCGTTGATGTTTATCATGCATAGGTAATAGAGATACCAGCGAAGAAAAAGACTGAAGAAGTGATAGTTGCTGAAGAAAATTCAGAGTCACATTACTTGGGTAGTTTTATATAAATTTTATTGGTATAATTATTTATTTCAGCATGCATATACAGAAGTTTGTAAAGTTGTAATGTATGAGTTTTGTAAATATTTGTATAATAGTTTATGTTTTTCAAAGTTTTGTAATTAGTAATTATGTTTTGTTTTATTGAAAATGTTTGAGGAAGTCGCACTATATGGAAGAGCGCGCAAATGATTGAGAAATGAATTTTAAAGTGTTTGATATTATATTGTTTGAGTTTTGTAGAAAACAGGATTTTTGAAAAGTTAGAAAAATAGAGAAAACTCTGACAAAATTTTTTTTATAATAGTGATGGGCTCACTGTAAAGTATTTTAAATATAACAATATTTGTTGGTTTTACAAAAGTTTTCAACATATAAATTAAGTTTAGAAAAGTTTTGAAATCGGGTAGCGCTCTTTGGTTCGATCCAGGCGGGTTGGGTCAGGGGGTGTTATACTAACATAACTGGAAAAGCAATACGTATTAAAATAAAATATATCTTGATTAGTATAAGACTTTAACTAATATTTTGTGAATAAAATATTACCTTTAAATAAGATTCAATAATTTTCGCAATTTCATTACTTCCTTGCCTATTTGAAGCACTTGAATATTATCCCTACCAACACAAAAAGTATTTTTTTTTTTGAGCTAATTTCGGTTTAATATCATATACGAAATATTCCAGTAAAATAGTAACATAAAAAAATATAAATCTTAGAACAATGAGTTAAAAGGTAAAAGCATAAACAAAATTTGAAACATTTACCTGATGCAAACTAAAAGATGTTAATCTTCCTTCAATTACCGATATATAATTGGTCCGAAATTGAAATATACTTAATATAAAATTAAAATATCATTTAATATAAATTAAAGTACTAGAATAGTCTACGTAACATTACTTGCATAGTTAAGAAAGCAGATTTCATTTCAGTCATTTGTTGCCTCATAGCTTTCATCTATTCTTGAAGCTTAAGTTGTAGTTTATTTACCAATCACAACTACATGTACTCTAGTTAGTGTTACACCAAATTCAAGTCCACGAACGCGCCCTCAATGCTCATTTCCTAAAACTTAAGATATTGTATCGTCTCTAACCATTGTTGTCGTATCCATATAAATAGCCTCCATTTGTTTTCTAAATGTCATGATAAATAATAATGGTATCACTATAACTAAGAAAATATAATAAATTTAAAATTTATTACGCAACATAAAAAACAAACAAATGAACCAGATCATACAATTTTTTCTCCAACATTTTCATTCACCGGTGTCCCATCTTTATGCTTATATCCAGCTATCCAAATCTCCACTCTATCTACTTTTTCAGGATCTTCATTTGCTTCCAATTTTGCAACCCTCTCTATATATATAAACACATTATAGTTAAAAACAATAATTTGGGTTTGTGATCAATTATAAGCACTTCAATTTTTATTCTTCCCCCTCTAAACCCTCCTCCCTGCCCACCTCTTTTTTCTTATTTCAAGTTCTCTATATTTAGTCGATCAAATTCAAAATTAAGAAGAAAAAAAATGAAAAAAAATAGAGAGGATAATAATGGCAACTTGCCACTTTCCTTTTTAGTCCCCTTTTTTCACTCTTAATGATGATGCTTATTAAGCAACTAAATAATGGTAAAAATTTTACCAATTCTTCACGTAGTCGTGCTATTCCTTTACGACTAGTTGTTTGTGGGGTGTCATTCTTTTTCGCCAACTCATAATAACGTTTACTTATTCCCTACAACAATAAGAAAATAAATCAAATAATTTTATGACATAATTCTGGCTTCAAGTTAAATGGATTAAGACTTACATCAAATTCTGGAGACAATCGAAATTCCACAAACTTTATCCATTATTCATCATCAACAATGTTATCTGGCCTTAACATTTGGATCGCTCTTGTTGCCCCAGGACCATGAGAAACACTTATAACTTTCTTTGTTATCTTACTTTTATATTGTCGCCAACAATTACACATTGATGAAAGTATATAATTCTTACCAATGTCATCCAACCCAAATTTAGTTTGCATTTATAAATAATGTTCTCAAAAAGTATTCATAATAAGATATTGGAAAGAAATGGAAAAATAAAACATGAAGTTCCGTACATTTGTAGTTTCTCACACACTGTTTTTTAAAATCTCCGGTACCTCTTGCCAACTTTTATAAGTTATTGGTATCAATTGAGCGACAAGAGTTCCACAAAATTTACTTAGTGGAACTGAACCTTCTCCAACTAGCTGGCCGAACTCATTAAAATGAATATCCATTTCCTTAGCCTTTGTAATTCTATTTGAATCCAATTGGTTTTTGCCTTTCTCCTTTCTTTTCTTCTATCCGATCTCATTATCAGTAATTGTTGGAGTACTAGTACCTCCTTCGTTCGACATCTGAAAATACCTGAAGCAAAAAAAAAATTAAAAAAAGGAAAATAACATGCCATTAACTTTTTCCTGCTATACAATTGATAAAGATTAAAAGAATAAGAAGATCTAATATTCTTCATATAATCTTATACCAACCACATTATTACATTTTATTGACTTTCAAACATAGAACACTCTCAAATCCAATGAAAATTTGCTTCATTACCAATTGTACTAGTAATCTCAATTTATGGTTATAAGTTCCATAGCTGCTTCCAATCATGAGCTATTGCTACCAATTAACAGAGCCCGAGATACTACATCCATCAGCATCTACTAGAAAAAAAAAAACATAAACTTTTGGAACAATTATCAATAATTATGATGATGCAAGCATGTAATGAGGTACATATATTTTAAATTGAATAACAGTTAAATAGACAAGGGTTACATATAGAGGTTTCACAAAAAAAAAACAAGCATACATACTAGAGAATATCTAATAGTGTTCAACACTAGATTTGTACAACCACATCCTCACAGTCTATTCGAGCATAATCCTCACAATCATCTATACTATAGTCAAGTTGAAATACATCTAATGGTGAAGAAGACCTATAAGCATGCTCATCAAACTTCTCTAGATCATGAAATCCCTTGGAGGAGCTTTTAAGACAACATACCAATTAGATATTTCATTTTCCCTTGAGTAAAACACTTGTGTTGCTTGATAAGCTTAAAATAAATAGATCTCTATTAGATTTATTTACACTTAGGTGAAGATTAACTAGTGTAAACCCATCTTCAACTCTAACATCACTTCCACAGCTTACCCAATCATATTTAAATAACGAGACACGAAATGCAGAAAAGTCTAAAAGTAGAATTTTCCTTAGAAACCCCATAGTAAATCATTTTTTTTAACAATATGAGTGTCATTTCTTGCATTGATTATGCAAACAGTTTTGCCTCAAAGGAAACACCGCTATTTTGCATAGATTTCTCACTATCTACTGTGCGGTATCGTTTTCCATTGACAACATAGCTTGTGTATGATGTTACTTGCATTGTTGGTCCAATTGCTAACCATTTTAAAGTGTTTGAAATATTCAAACTACTTGATTCAGCATTGACCTGTTTACACATATTAAGGGTAAGTTCATCAAGATGTACGACAAAAAAATTAAAATTAGAACACCGTCATAAAAAAAGGTTGTAAACCCAACCTTAGCTTTGAACCATACTGAAAAAGTTGATGTATGCTTCTTTTGTAGTGAAGTGAGTTTGCTTACAAGACTTGAATCTAAATGTTAAAACTCTTCAAGGTGATTGCTAATAGGAATTAAATAATAAAATAAAATAAGAAAATAATTGTAAATTTTGACTTATATTTAAACTATATAAAAATTGTCTTTGTGGTACTCACTTTATGTATGGTTCCACTTCTGCACTGTTAAACAATATATAACGATATGCAATGTGTAGCATGTCAGAAGGCATAATAATTGATATGCCTATAGAAATAGGATGCCCTTTGACTACATTTTCATACAAGACATCCTCGTTTCTGCTATGTTTATCACCAACAGTTGCTGCTTGTGGTTATACATACTACAAAATTGCATGCATTCATCTGCTAAATATCATTATACTATGCATCCTTCTGGTCTTGCATGATTTCTTACATGTGCTTTCAGGACCTTCATAAATCTATAAGATAAATAAATAAATTCAAAGTATATTGTTGTTTGTCAAAAATTAAACAAAACATATTATATCGTCGTAAATGCAAGGGGATTACTTTTCAAAAGGATACATCCAACGATATTGAACTGGTCCACATAATCGAGCTTCTTTTGTTAAATGAATTGTAAGATGAACCATAATGTCAAAGAAAGAAGGAGGAAAATATCTTTCAAGTATGCACATGGTGACTGCAACTTCATCCTCTAATGATTCTAACTTACTTCTATTAATCACTCTTTGACAAATGTCATTAAAAAGGAGCACAACCGAAATATGACAATTCTCGGCCCTTCAGGCAAGAGACCTCGTATTGCTACTGATAACAATTGTTGCATTAAAACGTGACAGTCATGAGACTTGAGCCCAACTATCTTACAATCACTCAATGAGATGCAATTGCTTATGTTTGAATAGTAACCATCAGACATTTTTAAATTAAACAACCGTTTACAAAAAAGTTGTTTCTCTGCCTTTGATAGAGTGTGCGGTGCTACATGTAGATAAAGTTTATCTCCGCACACTTTGATATGTAGCTCATGTCTAATGCATAAGTCTTGTAAATCTCTACGAGAATTAACACCGTCTTTTATTTTTTCTTTCATGTTCAATAGTGTGCCAACAAAACTCTCACAAATATTTTTTTTCAATGTGCATCACATCTAAGTTATGACGCAAGCATAATTTTTGCACATTAAATAATACAAGTTAAATTTATAGATAGAAAAAAAAGGAAATAAGTGACTTTTTTTTATTAAAAAAATAATTTGCCAAAAAATATTGATTTTTTTTCTCCATATAGGATTATAGTTTTTCTTCCTTTTCCCCTTTATCGTCTTTCCCCATTCATTTTTAACTTCCCCACAAGCAAGGCGAACTTGTCCACCGGATATTATCCTAGGCTTACCATCCGTTTCTTCTTTCCCATGAACCATGAAACTTTTTTCTGAAAGGTCTGATCCATTGGAAGAAATCGCCGATGACCCATATACACATTCTTGTTACTAGCCTTTAATCTATCAGAACATGTGTTTAACCCGCTTACAAGGTAAGCATATTTACCTTTCATACAACACCCTTCCAAATTTCCATAGGCTGGAAAATCATTTATGGTCCATATTAAAATTGCCTTTAAATTGAAGGTGGAATTAGTAGATGCATCATATACTTCTACTCCTGTATGTCATAACTCATTCAAATCTTCTATTAGTAGCTGCAAATAAATATTATTATCATTCCCCGATTGCTTTGGCCCTGGAATTAATAGTGTTAATATCAAATTTTCTTTTGACATACATTTTCATGGGGGAAGATTGTATGTAACTAGCAATACGGGCCAACAACTATATATTGAGCTTAGGTTTCTAAAAGAACTAAATCCATCTGCAACCAAACCAAGCCTTAAATAGCGTGGCTCTGATGTAAAACATGGTCATGTATCATCTATAGTCTCCATCTTGACTTTTATGGGTAGAATGCCATGTCAGGTCATTAGCCAAATTAGGAGACTTAAACATTCACCTAAACCTTGGTATTATTGGAAAATACCTAAGTACTTTAGCAGGCAATCCCTAATATATATGATTAGTTGTTCAGTTACTTTCCATCGAGAATCACCACATCTTGGACATTCTTCGAGATGGTCTAGTTCTTTTCGGAACAAACAACAATCATTCACACATGCATGTATTTTCTCATATCCTAAATCAAAGACTTCAAGCAAATTTTTGGTTGAGTACAATGAATTAGGAAGTATATTATCTTGTGGCAACATATCTTGAAGGATCCCGAGTAGTTAATCAAAACCCTTATCAGAGAGACCATGTGTAGCTTTATGTTTGTATAAAACTACAATAGCCGACAGTTTGGTGTATTTTGTACTACCATCATACAAAGGCATCTCAGCATCTTCCACATTCTGAGTAAGGTCTTCATCTCTTATTTCACTATTCAACATCAAAACTATCTTCGAAGACAACATCCCTATACATTCGAAATATATTTGAACTTTTATCATTTGATATGGAAGTTCTTAGGTTTTCCCCATCGAAGATTCAATTAGTGTAGGTGACATGCTCAAACGCGTAGGAATAAATTCCAAGTGTAGGATGTGTCGAAGTAATAAAATTTTTGTAAATACGGAATCGAATCCACAAGGAAGTGGTGGTACTAATTATAAAACTAGAGATTATACTAAAGCGATAAAATAAATCAAGGATGTTTTTAGGTTTTTAGTTAAATTACAATTAACTACTAAAACAATAAAAGTAAAGCGAGACGGAATATATGGAGGGATAACGCTAGGTGGTCACACGATCCCAATCCCGGATAAGAAAACATTGACTATTATGTAGCACAATATACTCAAGATGAACTATTTCCTAATATTGGCTCATCAAATTATAGTTCATGCATTGATGATTTGAATTCAATCCACTTCACCTATTGGTCCTAGAGTAAAGCGATCAAACACCCAATGTAGTAATAATTTTTTGGTCAATTAAGCACTTTCATGCCTTAATCAACCAATAATTCATTGCTAGACTCTTACTAAACTCAATTACAATCAATTGATGTCTCATAATGATTATAATTTCCTTATTAATAATAATTCAAAATTCATGCAATTACTTTCGTAATGCAAACAATAAGAAATATCAATTAATAGAATTAAATTGTCTAACAACATATCTTGAAATATATGAAAAATATTACATAGTCAAATTTCTGAATTAGTTCATGGTTTCGAAAACTACCTAACAACAAATCTAATCAATAATACAATCGATTAAATATAAAGATAGGAAAAAGGGAAGTAATACAACCCATTCGATGAAGTCGAGAATCAAAACCCGCTTGTTTCCCGCTTAGATTTCTCCTCCTTCGTTCTTCGTCTTCTCTCGATGGAAAATCGATATAACCGCAACTAGCAATGTGTTGATGTGTTGTGGTGATGTTGGATGGTGTTTTGGAGAGGAGGAATGGGTGAAAAATCACCCTTGGCCGAAGCCAAGGACTGCCAAATCGTGCCCAGCCGAACTTCTCTGTTGGATCTACGGCGCCCACTGTTCACGTCTACGGTATTGTTCATGTGTACGGTACTATTCACATATACGCCCACATCTTCAATTTAATCCACCAAGGCTTCCTCGGTAAGCTCATGCACCTCATACCAAGAATACATGTCTCGAATTGCCCGATTTTACCTCGACTCATCGTGTATTCGCATTAATTCACGGGGCTCACCTAATAGCTGTAGATACTCACAAAATACATCAAACGTACCAAAAATACTCAAAAATACAATAAAAAGAAACGATTTAAAGGTCGTAAATATATAACAATAAATGACTGATCAGTAGGTAGGATCCATCCCCTTAATAACTAAGTGTTCGTACACTATTTTAGTGGGATGAAAACTTTGATTTTGACATGTTTTACAACAAAAAAAGACACAACAATTAAAAGAAAATACAACAAAAGAAGAAAAAGCAACGATAAAAACGAGTAGATACTCAATAATTTTTGTATGGCACAAAATTAAAGTAGCTAGAAGAAATTATCACACTTAAATATGTTAATTGTAGATCCAAAATATGAGATATTGTGTCATAATAATTGCTTCAAGAATATAGGCAGTCATTTATACACCAAACCCATTAGTTAAACAATATGCATGTCATTATCAATAAAAAGGATCAAATCTATAATAATAATAATAATAAACATGCATATATACACAACATAGAAGAAGAACTTTACCTGTAAGAATTCGAACTGATGTCGAGCAAAAGAAGACAGGTTATTGGAAATGATCCAGCAACTGAAGTTATACCAAGCTGTTTGATAAACTTGAAGAGTGATTTTCTCTACGAAAAGATTATGAATACAAAGAAAACTCTGTTTAGTTGCTGAGAAACCGAAGAAAGAGGCAAAGAGACTAGTCACAACATGTATTTAAATTAATGAATACATCATGTATTCCCATTTACACAAGACCAGGAAAAACTCAACCCAATTAGATTGTAATTAAATAAAATCTCCTATTGACAGACAATTTGGACTCTTATTGTATAATTAATTAGCAAACTTAATTCAAATATATAACCTTATTGTATAATTATTTAGAGTTTTTACTAATTTTAAGGAAACCTTGCTTATTGTGCCTTTTAACATATAGCCAAGAGCTAATCTCGGGCTTTTGTTAATCTCTTATTAAAATTCCCTTTATATCCTTTTGGTTTATTCTTTCTATTCAGTTTGGCAGAGCCAATTAGCTTATTTTATAGCTATAGTTATCAATAAATAATCACTAATGATCAGTTAATCAACTTTAATAGAAATGTTATAACTTGTAACACAATCCAATCCATCAAACTTTATTTTTTTTTTAAAAAAAATTGAAAAACCTAGTTTCCACAATTCAAAAAATTAAAATTGGAATCATAGGTTGAAAAATGAGCATCACATCTTTATATACAAAATTATGATGTTATTACGTGTGAAACGTTTAGTAGATGAGTTGATAACATAAATAGTTTGTTCCATGTTGCAATTATAAAAAGCATAATCATGTGAGGAAAACTATTATATTACACAAAGAGTCGCATCGTATCAGTAAAACAATTCAAAATTCATATAAACCCTGTCGTCCAGGAGAGTACTTGTGTTTCACCCGTTTATACACCCTTCTCTCTTCTTTATTAACATCAAATTGATCATATAATAAAATCTCAAGGAAAAGATGAATTCTATAATAAATTTATCTTAATCTATCAATTGTTTCGTGTTCAAATATATGAAACTTGGTATAATATTTTTAGAGTTAAAAAGAATTTTGTAACCAAACATCAAATGATTAGGTATTGATGATCATAATGGAGCAATATAAATTTAGTACAATGGAGACGTACCCTTACAATCTAACTTTCCAATCCAATGAATAAAATAAAGAAAACATATATAGTTGGCAAATACTTTCAAAACCAGCCCCACGTGTCGTGAAGAGCCGAAAGGTAGAGGCCTCACGTGCAGGGGATTCAATGGCCAGACAAACCCTCCCTGACTTCCTAATTAATCAAAAAGGTTAGTTTGTTGATTAAATAGTGTTTTAATTTGTTTTGTTGGTTGGTTGGTCAATGGTCAAAGACAGCAGTGAAAAATGGAGGTAGAAGAAATTAGAACAAAGCAGAGAGTGCAGAAAGTGAGTGGGTCAGCATCCCAAATGCACGAGGGGTATCTCTCTCTCTCTCTCTCTCTCTCTCTCTGACTGACTCACCCTCACTTTGCTCTCTGTTCTTTTAACTATTTCTTCAATGCTCCAACATGCCCTATTTTATTGTCATCAGCTATTTAAACAGCTAAAACAAAAACAAAATCATGAGTATTAAAGGCGCAATACACAAATATACAAAAACACAAAAACAATCACAACAACAACAAAGCATAAACAAAGCGACGCTTACAGTTTCTAGTGAAGGGAAGCGATTTCTTCTTTTTTTTTTTTTTTTTTTTTGTAGAGAAACAAACATAATATGTATAGAGAGAGAGAGAGGGAGAGGAAGTACCAGATGTTCGGAAGAGAGAAAAGAAAGTGAACGCTTTGTTGGGCCGTTCACGAGGCGAGTGACCAAACCGGCAACGTCGGGACGCAAGGCGAGCAAGGAGAGAGGTTGCTGGTGAGGGAGGGAAAAATGAGAAGAGAAAGGGAGAAAAATTCATGATCTATGTTTTTTTTTTTTTTATACATATAGAAACAGGTGGGTCGGGTCATATCCACAACGGGCCTCTAAACAACCGTAATAGATAAATAATATTAATTACGGGCTTTAAGGCCCGTTGTGGATATGATTAACAACCACAGACTTTTAAAGATCTGTGGTGGATAAATGTTTTCTACCACGGGCCATGCATGCCTGTGGTAGATGGGTTGGTATAGAAAACCGTTTTTCTTATAGTGTTTGTATCTGAATATGCATAACTATCCTGGAATGCATAATAGTCGATTAGCGGTATAAATGAATTTTTATGGACTTATACGGATGAAACAATAATTATAAAGAGGCCAAATTGAACTGTTTTGAACATATAGGGCCCAACATGTAATTTTACTAGACAAACAAGCACGGTCGTTTGGTCAAGCATCATAACAGTCACAGTTAGGGGTGGGCACAAAAACCGGTTCGAACCATATTCGATCTGTATTCGAATCATTTTTCATAGTTTGAGTCGATTTAGGGTTTGTATGCGGTTCGGTTCAGTTTCAATTTGAAAAAAATCGTCAAAAAAAGGTTCGGTTCAGTTTTGCCCCTCCAAAACCCGTTTGACCCGTCCTCTATAAAGAAAAAAAAAACCCTAATTTCCTTTTTCACATTTTCTTATCAATTTTTACGCTGACTCTCTCTTTCTCTCGTAGCCGCGAATCTTCTCCTCGCCTCTCTTTGCGCCCTTGCTCCACTCTTCATCTGCCACTCGTCTTCCTTATACGATCGCACCACCACTCGTTCGTTGCACTACCGCTCGTCTATCTTCGTTTAGCACCAGCCCTCTTCCTCACACCACCGCTCTTCATCCGCAGCTCGTCTTCCTCGCACCACAGCTCGTCCGCCGCCATACCACCACTCGTCTATCTTCATTTAGCACCAATCCTCTTCCTCGCACCACCACTCTTCATCAGCTGCTCGTCTTCCTCTCACCACTGCTCGTCTACCGCATCACCGCTCGTCTATCTTTATTTAGCTTGTGTAGTATGATCCATGTCCTCTGTTGTGACTTTGTAATAGCTTGATGATCTTACTGCTACACATGCTAGAAAAAAGCATTGCCTTCTTGCCTTACTCTAGTTTCAAATGATTTTCCTGGTCAAAAATCTGTGTTGTATGTGGTATGTGACTCTGTGTTTTGCTGGAAATAATGTTATTGATGTCCTTCTGCGTTTCTTCTCTATATTAAAGTTTTATAAATGGTTCAAGAAGAATTTGCTAAGTTTTGAACTGAAAACTTATTAAAATGATAAAATTTAGTAAGAGTAGCTGCAATTCATCTAGCATTCAAACTTTTGAAACAAGTCAGAAAAAAATATCTTTGGTTACTTGATTACTTGATTTGTGTTTCATGTGGATTTCTGTTGATTTGTGTTTGATTTGTGGTTTTTGATGGTGGATACTGTTGATTTCTATATACTGTTGATTTTTTATGGTGGATATACTGGTAGTTTTTTATGGTGGATATACTGTTGATTTTTTATTTGTGTTTGATTTGTGGTTTTTGATGGGGGATATACTGTTGATATACGGTAATAGTTTTTTTATTTCTGTTGATATACTGTTGGATGATATATATTGTTGGATGATTTAGTTGTATATATTGTTGGATGATATACTGTTATATTGAAATTGCATCAGTCCAACATAATTAATATGCAGTAGGAACAGTAGCCCAGTATATCAAAATTTAAAAATATGACAAAGCCTATTTTAGGCCCAATATGCCCAAAATTGTATGAATCGAATCGAATCGAACCGTATTTTTTCGGTTCGGTTCTGTTCAAATTTGCCCTCCTATTCAGTTCAGTTCAATTTTAATTTTAAAAAAATCGTGTAAATTTTGAATCGGTTCGAATTTGTTCAAAACCATGCCGATTCGAACCTTGCCCACTCCTAGTTACAGTGGCCAGTTTTTCAAACTATTAGGGGTGTAAATAAAAATATTTAAATTTATATGGACCAAACTGTAATTTAAAAATATAATAGTAAGAAAAACAACTACTTTATATTTTTGCCTATAAATTCAACTGATTAGCCATTTTTTGGAGTTTTCAAAAGCTTAGCAAAGGTCTCTAATATCCTAATGGAGAGTTCTAAGCCTTGTTGAGCCAAAACCTTCTATTCACCACATCAAAGACTATATTGTGCTTAGATTTTCACATTTCTTATTTGAGTGAGATATTTTATTGTATTTCAATTTTCGTTCTTTGTATATGACTGTGAGATACACTTTATAAGTGTGAGTTTCTTTATTTGAGAATTTGAGAGACTAAGAGAGAGTTGTTCTCTTAGGGCTTGTTTGGTAGACAGGACTGGCTTGGACTAGACTAAATCCTGAGATTAGACTGGACTGGACTGGCTTGGTTTGGACTGGACTAAGTCCTGACATGTATTTGATACTACATCGAACTAAGGAGCTGGACTATTAAAATAGTCTAGAATTGTGTTTGGTGCTGTTTCGGACAATTTTTCAAACTATTTTTTTATTTTATAAAATTATGAATATAAAACATTATTGATATAATACACTTTACCTTTTGAGATTTAACTAAGTTTTTCGTTAAAATTTTTTATTTTTGTAAAATGCAATAATCTTTATAGTATAATTTTAATAATTACTTTGATTTGGACTTGTTCCATTGTTATTAAAAATATTACTAGTAAGTATGACTTCAATAAACTTGTTATATTCTCACTGATAGTATTATAAAAAGTGAAACAACTGTCTCCAACTCAAATGCAACATTTTATGAAAATTTGGAAAGCATGCATACTATTAAGAGAAACCCCAATAAAAAAAATTGTTAAAGAAAATTACAAGATCAAGTTAATCAACCTAAATCGCCAAATATTAATTGAAAAGAGGAAAAAAAAAAGCATCCACATAAAAATAAAAAAAATACCCATCACACAGAAAGCAAAATCATGGCTAAAAAAAACAAAATGAAAACTTCATATATTAAAACGAAACAAATCTGTAATTATGAACAAATAAAAAAAGATCAAGAAACAGTATCAATCTTTTTTAGGAGACTGTAGATTTGAGAACTAGGGAGGACCGGACAAAATAAGACCCATCTTTTGATAGGACTCTATAGTGAAGAAGAGAGGCTATTATTCTGTGGGCCCGAGACTAATTAGTCCCACATAACTTAATCTGGTGACGCACCAAACATGGGACTAGAACTTAGTCCTGTCCAGTCCAAGCTAGTCTCATATACCAAACATGACCTTAGTGTTATTAATAAAGTGAATCACCATTGTAACTCTTATAAATAAATTGTGGTCTTGAGGACCTTGATTAATGGAGAAGTCTAAGCTTGGTGAAGCTTGAAAGAGTAGAAGTAGGAAAGAGTTGGCCGAACCATTATAAATCATTGTGTTAGCTTGCTTCCCTTATCGCTTCAATTTGTGCAATTATATTTGTTGTTTATATTGACAAACATTTTATAATTGCATTTTTATGGCTAGAAATTTCCTAAAAACCCAATCAAAGAAATAAAATATTAAGGGTTGATTTACAATATACTACAATAAAATTAAAGAATATTATATTTAAAATCAAGTCGGTTCTAATCATGAATTAGAATTTTCTTAAAAATCTTTAAAGGGGTGTGATCACGACTATGGTGTACCTACTCGTTTAGAGGGTTGCAAATATCAATAGATTTTTTTTTTTTTTTGAAAGATTGCAAACATCGATAGTCATTAGAAAATACTATTTGTGTTTGAGCAAATCCAATCCCGAAAGCATCAAATATGAGATTTAAAATTTGAATTCCAATTTATCTCCAACCCTATCCCAAAACCAGAATACCATACACATCAAGAACTCGTTTGGTATGTCGTATTAGACTAAATTGGATTGAATTAGGCCCGTTTGTTATTGTTTTTGATAAGTTAAAATCAACTTATTAAATAATGATGGGGTAAAAAAAAATGTTTGGTAAAACTTGGAAAGTGATTATCTGGTAATATGAGTTAATTTGACAATAATTTTAAGAAACAATTGAAGGGTAAAGTGATTATAAAATAATATGTTCTGAGATTTAATTTATCTTTTAAATGGTCAAATCATCCTCGTTAATTTTAATATAAAGATTTTTTTTTTAATTGTACAATTATAAGTATGTCGGGACTTGGCGAGATCAATCACTATAAATACGGTCCGCATATCTACTCTCATAATCAGAAGTTTCATACACATGCTGGTAAATACACACAGTGAGATTTGAACCTCCACCATTAAGGTGGATAGGGAATTGTACTAACCATTTGAGTCATGAGTTGAAATAATATAAACTATTCCAACTTTAATTACATAGTAAGCCGTCTTGTTACGACTTTTTTTGCTTTCCAATTTTGTAAAAACATTAAATCTTAATATTTACGAGAACTACAAAAAAATAGATATTCTAAATTTTTTTATTTTATATTAAACATAATTATTAAATTACTTTATTTTTATTTTTACTTCAAATATTTGTGTCAACTTTAGTCTGATTTGAATACTGTTGACGTGTGAAATCGGTCCACGTGAATAACAACAAATAAAATAACAAAACAGTAAATGAAGATTGGACACAAAACATTTTTAAAGTGATTTAGTTTAAAAGAATACCTACATCCACTGTTCTTATATTAAAGTCGAGCTCGTTGTGTGTTTATACTGAACTCGCTATATGTGTTTGCTTTTTTTGAGAATAATTGTATCCCTAGGAATCATCTTCTAATTGAAATATAATTGCTGAAATTAAGGAGATTGAGACTGATTGACACTCTGCAAGTTGACTGGATCAAATCCCTAATTTCTTGGGATTCCTTCTCTATCTAGAGCTTTGAGAAAGGCATCTCGAGAGCTGGAGCTATGCCGTTGATGAGAGGCAGCGTGCAATTCTTCTAGGTCGTTTAGGCATAATAGCTCGCATAAAGTCTTTTTCTTCACTTGGTGGAATGGACTTGTTTGTCGTGTTGGACTCCATGGGCTTCTTCAGCCTGTTGGGCCTCGTTGACTTCCTCAAGCCCGCTTGGCCATGTTGGTTTACTATGGCATATTGGGCTTTCTTAATGTCTCTGGGCCTACTTGGGCCTAATAAAATTGAGCACATAACATTAGCCCCCCAGCTTATAGCTCGAAAATTTCGTGGTGGAAGCTGAGATAGTTTACTTGTAGGTCGACAAGCTGGGATTTTGAGGAGTAGTTTCTAGGTCGTAATTGGGGAGGCCACGAGTCGTCTTTTTAGGTCGCTGTTACGAGGTCATAAAGGCGGTTGCTCTTCTGGTGAGTGGGAACCGTCATGTCAACTGTCATGTCGTCAGTTTCATTAAATGCGTACGTTAAATCGACAGCCCTTTGAATATCTTGTCAGATCCCCAAGTTGAACCTTGGTTGTAGATTTCTTTTAGGCCATTTGACTCGATCTAATGGCTAGGACTTCGGGCTACATATAAGGTATTTTTCATTAGTTTTCTCTCATTTTCACCAGGCTTCAAAACTCTTTTTTGCAAATTCTTTCTTCATTTTCCTTCAAAGTTTAAAGAAGTCGGTTCTTGATCCCGTTCTTCATTGCAAGTTGCCAGAAGCATTCTAGTGCCTTGTTCTTAGTGTAAGGAGGTTTTGTTAGTGATTCACCTATGATGAATACTAGGCTCCGCTTACTTAGGTGAATTTTTCCTTTCTTTTTCTTTGTTCTGTTTTTTGTTTGTTTTTCTTCGCCTTTTTGGTTTCCTAGGTCCTTCATTTAGGTTCTCCGGTGCGTATAAATCTTCTTAAAGGTCTGGAAGTTGTAGGGTTTTTGTTTTTGCTTTTGTTGAGTCAAGTTAAATAACTATAACCTTCTTGCGCTTCTGACTCGAGCTTTAGGTTGCTGTAGGCGTCTAGGATCCTTCTTGCTAACTAGCTAACTTTAGGTTTCTCCTTGTTATAAATGTCTAGTTCGAGCAATCGGAAGTGTCACGAGCATAGAGGCATAGAGGCTTTAGTCTTAGATCGTCAGGAGGCTAGGCCGCCTCAGGGAGATGTTCTTCTACCGGTAACTAGTATAACAGATAGGCTTGCCTATCTTCCTCCTGGCTATACAGTGATCAGTCAGTACTATCTGTTCGCTGGGCTGAGATGTAACACCCCTTGACCCAACTGACCTGGATCGACTCAAGAAGCGCTACCCGGTTTTCAAAATTTTTCCAAACTTATTTTATGAATTGAAATCTTTATAAACACAAATGTAATTTGTCTTTCAAAAACTTTTACAGTGAACCCATCAAATATTTTAAAAATTTTGTCAGAGTTTCCTCTATTTTTCCGACTTTCCAAAAATCCTGTTTACATAAAAAAAAATCACACAATTTCCAAAATACACTTCAAATTCTCAACAAAAATATGAGCACTCTTCCATATAATGCGACTTCCCTAAACATTTTTATTTATAAAACTATCCATAAACAATATTTAAACAAAATACTAAAATCTCATAATTTTAATCCAAAGAAAACAGAACTGATATATTACAACTTTACAAAACTTCTGTATATGCATGCTTAACTAAATAATATACAAACAAAATTTAACTACCCAAAAGTAATGTGACTCTGACTCTTCGTCTGCAGCTACCTCCTCTTTAGTCTTTTTCTGCGCCTAGTATCTCTATTACCTACGCCTGATAAAATCAACACGCTAAGCAATAATGCTTAGTGGGTGTACACTAAAATATTTTCGATATATAATATAAATGCATAGAACTAAAATTTCAGAAATGCTTAATATCATACGGAATTAAATAAAACATAATCGTACAAATATCAAATAAACGGAGACTATAGTAATTAAAACATCTTCAAATGTTTCTGGATTGAAATCTCAATAAACGCTCATTGCATTCATTTCATAGTTTTCAATAATTTTCATTTTCCATTTCTTAACTGGGCCTCTGATACACATAACAGGGTTTACAGGACTGGATTACGGGTTTATACAGTCAGGTTTCCCATCTCAAAATGAAATGGTATCCCTATATTCACAGTCGGTTTCCCATTTCAGAATGAAATGGTATCCATATATTCACAGTCGGCTTCTCATTTCAGAATGAAATGGTATCCATATATTATCATCATAAGCATCAGGAATATCAGTGCAGTACTACTAAGTGCACCCAGTTGACATGTCAACCTCCTATATTCATATTTCCCTATACATATATCAGGGCCATAATTCAGGTATTACAGATTTCATAAAATCATCAAAATTCTCAATTTTCAACTTTAAAATTTCTATAGCACAATCAAATAAATTTCATAAAACATAAATCCTCTCAATTATTCCAAAATCAATATCAAGTTATTCCAAAATCAATATCAAGCAATATTTATAAACCAGAGTATTCAAAACACAAATAGATATATATAGAAACCAAAAGTTAATTATGACAATATATTTTGGAAACTAAAATTATCAAAATCAACAAAATCCACATTTATATAACATTTCAAAATCATTTTCAAAATTTATTCACAAATCAATTCAATTAGAAACTTATGAATTATTAAAAATTCAACTAATCAGTTTAAATCTGAAAACTAACACTTCAAATCAAAGTGTACACCAACCTGGATACCCTTTTTTTTTCAAAACTCTTCTTCCTCCTTTCTTTCTCCCTCTTGTTCTTCTTCTCTTCTTCTTCTTCTTCTTCTTCTTCTTTTCTTCTTTTCTTCTCACGGCTTTCTTCTGCTTCTTTCTTTCTTTCTTTTTTTCTCTTCTTTTCTCTTACTCTCACGCCAACTCTCTGCTCTCTTTTTCTAATTGCTGGACAATTTTTTTTTTTGTTTGACTATATATATATATATCTTCAATTTGCAACTTGCCCCCCTTGACTCTTTAAATTCCTAAAATGGCAACCAATTTACAATTAATCACATTCCATATCGATAATTATTCCAAAAATATTCCACACTTATCCAATTAACAAATTGACTTCACCAATATTCAATTGAACCTATTATTCTCCAAATGCACCATGAAAATAATATTTCTAAGTCGGTTAAAATCACTATTCGTTTATACACTATATATCGAATATATATATACTTTTCTCCAATTTTAATCACATACTTAACTTTTGCATGCTCAATAATAATTAATAATAATCCAAGGATATTTATTCTATTTACGAAAAATTAGGGGCATTACAATTCTTCCCCTATTAAGAAATTTCATCTGCGAAATTTACCTCAGTCGAAAAGTTGTGGATACTGCTGCCTCATTGTTTCTTCACTTTCCCAGGTAGCCTCTTCTATATTATAATTCCTTCAGAGGACTTTCACTAGTGGAATTCTTTTATTTCGTAATTCTTTAATCTCCCAATCGAGAATTTTCATTGATTCATCTTCATATGTCAGGTCTGGTCGTATTTCAATAATTTCCGTATGGACTCTGTGGAAAGGATCAGATCTGTATCTCCTTAACATCGATACATGAAACACATTATGAATTTTCTCTAGTTCAGGAGGTAAATCAAGTCTGTAGGCTACTGATCCCACACGTTCAATGATCTCGTATGGCCCAATAAACCTAGGACTTAACTTCCCTTTTTTGCCAAATCTAAGTACTTTCTTCCATGGAGATACTTTAAGGAAAACTTTTTCACCGACTTCATATTCTATATATTTTCTTTTCAAGTATGCATATGATTTCTATCAGTCGGATGCAACTTTCAGTCTTTCCTTAATGATCTTCACTTTTTCCTCAGTTTGTTTGATCAAATCTGGGCCTACTAACTTGTCTTCACCCAACTCTGTCCAATATACTAGTGTCCTGCATTTCCTTCCGTACAGTGCTTCATATGGTGTCATATCTATGCTCGATTGGTAATTGTTGTTGTATGCAAACTCAATCAAGGAGAGGTGATCAACCCAACTCCCTTCGAAACCAATTACACAACTCCGGAGCATATCTTCTAGCACCTGAATTACTCTTTCTGATTGTCCATCTGTCTGCGGATGGAAGGCTGTACTGAAACTCAATCGAGTACCCAAAGCTTCTTGAAATTTCTGCCAGAATCTGGATGTAAACTTTGGGTCTCTATCTGACATTATGGATGCAGGCACTCCATGCAATCTGACTATTTCTTTTATATACTGCCAGTCGATCGAGTGAATAGTCAGTTCTGACAGGTAGAAAATGTGCTGACTTCGTCAGTCAATCCACTATCACCCATATTGCATCATGTTTATTCTAAGTGAGTGGCAATCATGTGACAAAGTCCATCGTGATGCGATCCCATTTCCATTCAGGTATTGATATTGACTGTAACAAACCTGATGGAACCTGGTGTTCAGCTTTTGCCTGTTGACACATCATACACTTATTAACGAAGTCCACCACATCTTTCTTCATACCAGCCCACCAATACTGAGTCTTCAAATCTCTATACATTATTGTGCTACCTGGGTGCATCGAATACGGGCCACTGTATGCCTCTGTCAGGATCATCTTTTTCAATTCTTCATCATCTGGAATGCAAATCCTGTCTCTGAAACACACACTACCATCATTTTTGTTTTTCTGCTATCTGCTGAATTAAACTTGGCTTGCATCTCAACTCAGCTACCAAGGCATTGTCTGGATTCAACTGTAACTGGACATTCATAGCTTTTAAGGTGAATAATACTTTTCTGCTCAAACATCTGCTACCACATTCGCCTTTCCTGGATGGTAATCAATCACATAATCATAGTCTTTAATTAATTCCTTTTATCGCCTCTGTCTTAGATTGAGCTCTCTTTGAGTAGGTAGATACTTCAGACTCTTGTGATCTGTGTATATATAGCATTTCTTACCATACAAGTAATGCCTCCATATCTTCAAGGAAAATACAATGGCTGCAAGTTCCAGATCATGTATAGGATAGTTCTATTCATGAGTTTTCAGTTGTCTGGACGCATATGCAACCACATTGCCTTCCTACATCAGTACACAACCCAAACCATGGTGTGAGGCATTACAATAGATCACAAAATCTTTACCTGAAACCGGCTGAATCAGGACTGGAGCCTCCACTAACATCGTCCTCAATCTATCAAAAGCTGCTTGGCATCTATCATTCCACTCAAATTTGACATTTTTATGCATTAGCTTGGTCAATGGACTTGCTATGGATGAGAATTCCTTCACAAACCGTCGATAATAACCTGCCAAGCCTAATAAACTTCTGACTTCTGCAACATTCTTTAGAGGCTTCCATTTCATAATTGCTTAAATCTTTTTGGGATCTACCTTAATACCCTCTGCTGATACAATATGGCCCAAAAATGCAATCTCAGCCAACCAGAACTCACATTTACTCAATTTATCATATAGTTGCTTCTCCCTCAGAATCTGCAATACTATTCTGAGGTGCCTGTCATGGTCCTCTGTTGTCTGTGAGTATACCAAGATATCATCAATAAATACAACCACAAACTGATCCAAGTATGGTCAGAATATCCGGTTCATTAGATCCATAAAGGCTGCAGGTGCATTTGTCAGCCTAAATGGCATCACTTATAAACTCATAGTGTCCATAACTTGTTCTGAATGCTATTTTCAGGAATATCAGAATCTTTTATTCTTAACTAATGATACCCCTATCTGATATCTATCTTTGAGAAGACACAGGCTCCTCTCACTTGATCAAACAAGTCATCGATTCTAGGCAACAGATATTTATTCTTGACAGTAAGTTTATTCAGCTGCCTATAATCGATTCACAATCTCAATGACCCATCTTTCTTTTTCACAATTAACACTGGAGCTCCCAACGAGGATATACTGGGTCTGATGAAGCCTTTATCCAGCAATTCTTGTAATTATATCTTTAGTTCTTTCAGCTCTGCTGGTGCCATTCTGTAAGGAGCTATAGATACTGGTGCAGTACCTGATACCACGTCGATCACAAACTCCACTTCTCTCTAAGGTGGCAAACCAGGAAGTTCCTCTGAAAATACGTCTATAAAATCACACATAGTAGGGTATATTCTGAATTGTAGAATCAACCTTTCTGGAATCAACCATTTATGACAAATAAGCTTCACAACCCTTTCTGATAAGTTTACAGGCTGTAGTGGCTGAAATGACACTGGAGAGATAATCTCTCCTTTCACCCAATAATGTGACTTCTGTGCCATCAGCTGCTCTGAGAGTTACTCTTTTCAAATTGCAATCAATCACTACCTTGTGTCTGGACAACCAATCCATGGCTAGAATAACATCAAACTCATGGAATGGCAGCTCCATTAAATCACCTGAAAATTTATACTCCTGAATCCGAATAGGACAATTTCTATACACATGACACGCTCAAACGTGTGGGAATAAATCCCAAGTGTAGGATGTGTCGAAGTAATAAAATTTCCGTGAGTACGGAGTCGAATCCACAAAGAAGTGGTGGTACTAATTCTAAAACTAGAGATTATACTAAAGCGGTAAAATAAATCAAGTTGTTTTGGGTTTTTGTTTTATAAACTAAATTAACTAACTAAAACGATAAAATAAAGCGAGACGAGTTAAATGGAAGATAATGCTAGGTGGTCACACAGTCCCAATTCCGGATAAGAAAACATTGACTATTATAAAGCACAATATACTCAAGATGAACTATTTCATAATTTGGCTCATAAAATTATAGTTCATGCATTGATGATTTATATTCAATCCACTTCACCTATTGGTCATAGAGTAAAGCGATCAAACACCCAATGTAGTAATAATTCTTTAGTCAATTAAGCACTTTCATGCCTTAATCAACCTATAATTCATTACTAGACTCTTACTAAACTCAATTACAATCAATTGATGTCTCATAATGATTATAATTTCCTTATTAATAATAATTCAAAATTCATGCTAACACTTTCGCAATGCAAACAATAAGAATTATCAATTAATAGCATTAAATTGTCTAACAAGATATCTTGAAATATATGAAAAATATTACATAGTCAAATTTTTGAATCCGTTCATAATTTCTGGAACCACCTAACAACAAATCTAATCAATTCATACAATCAATTAAACATAAAGATAGGAAAAAGGGAAGTAATACAACCCATTCGATGAAGTCGACAATAGAAACCCGCTTGTTTCCCGCTTAGATTTCTCCTCCTTCGTTCTTCGTCTTCTCTCGATGGAAAATCGATGTAAGCGCAACTAGAGATGTGTTGATGTGTTGTGGTGATGTTGGATGGTGTTTTGGAGTGGAGGAATGGGTGAAAAACCACCCTTGGCCGAAGCCAATGACTGCCAAATCGTGCCCAACCAAACCTCTCTGTTGGATTCTCTCTTCCTCTTTCTGTTTGATTCACAAATGGAGACTATTTATAAGAGATGCCAGGTTACTGCTCATGATTACTATTCACGCGTATACGTACTGTTCATAAGTACTGTTCACCCCGCTGTTCACGGGGCCCATATGCGGCGCTCATATGCGACTGTTCATGCCGACATTTCACTGTTTATAGGCAGCTCCACTGTTTACGTGTATGGTACTATTCATCATGCACTATTCACTTGTGCGGTAGTGTTCACGTGTACGGTACTATTCATAGGCCGCGCCTAAATCTTCAATTTAATCCACAAAGGCTTCCTCGGTCAGCTCATACGCCTCATACCAAGAATACATGTCCCAAATTGCCCGATTTTGTCAAGACTCATCGTGTATTCGCATTAATTCACGGGGCTCACCTAATAGCTGCACATACTCACAAAATACATCAAACGTACCAAAAATACTCAAAAATACAATCAAAAGAAACGATCCAAGGGTCATAAATATATAACAATAAATGACCGATCAACACACTGTTCACAACTACACTTTGGCCTATCGGATTGCTGACTAGTACTTCATACTCAGTGGGTTCAGCTTTTAAATTCCGTTGTTTCAACAATGCATCACATATATATATATAAATGAGTAGAGCTTGAATCTATCAATGCAGTAGTTATAGTATCGAAGATAGAAATTTTACCAGCAATCATGTCTGGCGCATCCTTGTCTTCCTGAGCCCTAATACCATAGGCTCGTGCAGGGGTACGAGTATCTGGTCTTGCCACTAATTCTGACACCCCTCTGTGGCTACCACCTTCAATTCTTGCCTGACTGGGCCTCCTACCTCTGGAACTAGTAGGAGCATATCTCTCTGGTTGCTGAACATGAGTAATCTGGTTTTTTGGGCAATCTCTGTAAAAATGGTCACGAGATCCACACCTGTTGCAGGCTCCTGTAACTCTTCAGCACTCCCTCGGATGTCTCTTTCCACAATGTTCATATAGTACTGTGGTTGGTCCCCTAGCTGTACTCCCAGGGGTACTGGCTATTGATGTTGCAGACTGACCCGGTCTAACTGTTGGTATGGGCCTCTGTGACTGCGTCTGTAACATACCTAATTTCAAAAAAAATTAATTTTGAATATGTTGATATAATATTGGTGAGTTGAGGGGTGTAAAACGTAATTAAACGTACGCGTGCCTGGGGGAGTATCTAGAGAATCAGTAAGTCCGAGAGTGGCGGACCCTGTACAGCCAGCATTTATGCAGCAGATGGCTGAGTTCTTTCAGAATGTGGCTAGAGCAGCGCCACGAAGATCAACCATAGAACGACTGGTTAGATACAGACCGACTGATTTCTATGGTAGAAAAGATGAGGATGCATCTGCAGCAAAATACTGGTTTGAGAGGACAGACAGAATATTAGAGCAGATGCATTGTACATCCGAAGAAAGATTGGAGTGTGCAGTATCCTTATTGCAGGAGGATGCCTATCAATGGTGGACCTTCATTATACAGTCAATGCGACCAGAGGACAGGACTTGGGAGTTGTTTCAGAAGGAGTTCCGGAGAAAATATGTTGGTCGCATTTATTTGGACAACATAAAAAGAGAATTTACCAACCTGAAGCAGAGGCAGATGACAGTGACTGAATATGAAAAAGAATTTTTCAGGTTGAGTAAATATGCTAGAGATATGGTGGCTACCAAGGCGGACAAGTGCAGAAGATTTGAAGATGGATTGAATGACTATATCCGCCTACAGGTTGCTGCATTTGAGTTTGAAGATTTCACTAGACTTGTCTCTGCAGCTCTAAATGTAGAAATAATTAAGAAAGAAGAACAGGCCAGATGAGACAGAGGTCAACAGAGAACAGGAGCAGGGTCATCAAATTCATTTCAGCCACAGAGTAAGAAATTTAAGGGACCGCAGTCTAGTGGTCCGACACAGGCACATAGGCCCATACCCACAGTTAAGCCAGGACAGTCTGCAACCTCAATAGTTAGTACCTCTGGGAGTACATCTAGGGCCCCTGTATTGTGTGAACAATGTGGAAGAAGACATCCTGGAGAATGCCGGAGGATCACAAGAGCCTGTTTTAAATATGGATCCCATGATCATTTTTAGAAAGAATGCCCACAGGTTAAACCGATTCCTGTTCAACAATCAGATAGACCAGCTCCTACAACTTCCAGAGGTAGCCATAGAGGGGTGACAAAATCAATGGCAAAATCAGATAATTGAGCTCCTGCACGAGCCTATGGTATTAGAACTCAGGAAGACAAGGATGTACCTGACACGATAACTTGTATGATGTTTATTTTTGAGATTAATGTTATCGTATTAAGACATATCGGTATTAATACATTGGTCCTATTTATCTTTTGAAGTTGAACCAACTGAATATAAAGTAGTAGTTAGTCATGTTTTCGATTACAATATGATTGTATATATATATATATATATATATATATAAAGATTGTCTAATTAAGATTTAGGAATATGAATTGTCAAATGAGTTGATGGCAATTATAATTATGAGAACTGAAATGAAGTAAGGTATAAATGTAGATGAGTGAGATAACGGATTAGACTTGATTGTTGCGGAAGAATGGATCGTTCAGATTATGTTCAGACTATGGATAACTGAATAAATTTACGATCGAGGATAAGCTAAGGGAAACTAAAGTCTGATAATGATTTTATGAGTAATATGAAGAATGATCTCTCCAATATTATTTCAGCCACTGTTGCTCAGACATTGATCAGAAAAGGTTGTGAAACAAATCTGGCATATGTGGTTGATTTACGAAAAATTGATTCTAGTTGCAGAATACACCCACTGTATATGATTTTCTGGACGTGTTTCCGAAAGAACTCTCTGAAGTACTATCAGAGAGAGAGAAATGAAAATTGTGATTGATGTGATACCAAGTGCCATTCCAGTATCGATTATTCTGTACAGGATGGCACTGACATAGTTGTATAAAGACAAGTTAGTATGACTTAATTCGATTAGGCAGACTGAAGAAAAGGTGAAGATCATAAAGGAAAGACTGAAAACTGCATCTGAACATCAGAAGTCATATGTAGATTTGAAAAGAAAAGACATTACATATGAGGTCAGTAATACAGATACAGTAAATTTTGAAAGTATCTCTATGAAAGAAAGTAAGGAGATTCGAAAAAGAAGGGAAGTTAGGTCTTAGTAAGAACGAAATGTTTGAGCGTATGAGACCGGTAGCTTATAGACTAGCTTTACCATTGAAATTAGAAAAGATACATAATCTATGTCATGTTCCTATGTTGAGGAAATACAGATATCTGTCATAGAGTTCAGACTGAAATTATGAAAAAAAAATATAGATAATGAAGAATCAGAGGAAATTCTAGACAGAAAGATCAAGTAACTCTGACCTAAAACAGTACCATTGGTAAAGATTCTCTAAAGGAACCCTAATGTGGAATAAGTTACATGGGAAAATGAAGAGCTTATAAGGCAGTAATCTCTACAATTATTTGAATACGGTAAATTTCGAGGACGAAATTTCTTAAGAGGGAAAGAATTGTAACATCCCTAATTTCGAAAAAAATTAATTTTGAATATGTGGATATAATGTTAGTGAGTTGAGGGGTGTAAAACGTAATTAAATGTATGTATATTTTTAAGGTTTCCAGGTGGACCAGATGAAGTGGTCCAAAAAAAAAAGATTGCCTGAAGTGAAGGAAAAAGTGGACATGGAGTATCGCGACCAGAGATCGCGATGAACTTTTTGCGGTGAAAAATGTCAAATTCTGGCAGTGAGCAATGCGACCACCAGCGTGACCATGGTACCGCGATGGCTGATCGCGATGAAGGCGGTGGCATTGCTCCAGTGAGTAATGCGACCTGGTAGCGTGACCACAGGTCGCGATGACGGTCGCGACGACCGAAATTTTATAAAAAAAATAAGAGGCGTGAGAAGTCTCGAGAAAACGGAGAGAAAGAGAGACCAAGAGAGAAAGGGAGACCGAGAGAGAAAGAAAAGAAAAAGAAGAAGAAGAGAGGAAGAAGAAGAAGAAGAAGAAGAATAAGAAGAATAAGAAGAAGAAGAAGAAGAAGAGGAAGAGAAGAAGAGAAGAGAAAGAAGAAGAAAAGGAGAAAGGAAAAGAAAAGAGAAAAAGAAAAGAGAAAGGAAAAAGAAAATCCAAAAAAAAAAACTGTTCGAAAAACGGAAACCAGGTTGGTGTACACTCTTTTCGAAACCTTTGTGTTTTTTATTTGAATCTAAGTTTATTTGAATATTTTGATGAATATCTATTTATAGAATTCTTGATTTGAATATTCTGAATATTCTGATTTAATTCGATTTTTTATTTACAACGGTTATTTTCAAATAAATTGTTTGAGAGTATAATTGTTGATTTTGAAAGAAACGGAAAGTTTTGATATGAAATATACGGATTATGTATTACGAATATTATTTGAGCTTGTTGATTCTTGACTTTTATTTTGATTTGTGAAACTGTTGATTAACTGGAAAAAGAATATAACAAGTTGATTGCTGTTACATCTCGCGGGGCAAACCTGGCATGGTCCAGTTTAGGTGAATCCCGGAGATAGATATTGCACTGATATTGATGATTGTTGCATCTTGCGGGGCAAACCTGGCATGGTCCAGTTTAGGCGAATCCCAGAGATAAATATTGCACTGATATTGATGACTATTGCATCTCGCGGGGCAAACCTGGCATAGTCCAGTTTAGGCGAATCCCGGAGGTGGACATTGCACTGTTATTCTGGACTGTTGCATCTCGCGAGGCAAACCTGGCATAGTCCAGTTTAGGCGAATCCCGGAGGTGGACATTGCACTGTTATTCTGGACTGTTGCATCTCGCGGGGCAAACCTGACATAGTCCAGTTTAGGCGAATCCCGGAGGTGGACATTGCACTGTTATTCTGGACTGTTGCATCTCACGGGGCAAACCTGGTAAGTCCAGTTTAGGCAAATCCCGGAGATAGATATCGTACTGATATTCATGACAGTTACATCTCGCAGGGCAAACCTGGCATAGTCCAGTTTAGGCGAATCCCGGAGGTGAACGTTACACCGATATTACAGATATAGAAATGTATGATGAGTGTACGGCAAGAATGGAGAATGAAATTGAATAAAATGATTATAAAAGAATTGAAAACTGAATTTCGTATGCTTTATTGATTCAATTTAGATGCTTTTATTAAACTGTTTTTATATGATTTCAGTGAGAAAGTTGAAGATTGAAATGTTTTTATACGATAACATTGTAACATTTTTATTATGAAATGATTATTGATTTTGATAATTAAGTTTAGTGTACACCCACTAAGCATTATTGCTTAGCGCGCTGATTTTATTACGCGTAGATATCAGAGACACAGGGGGAAACAAAGAATAGAGAGGAAGTAGCAGCAGATTAAAGGTCCAGAGTCACAATTCTTTTGAGTAGTTACAATTGAATTTTAATTGTATATTGTATTCAGTTAAGCATGCATATACAGAAATCGGTAATTCGACATGTATATATATGTTTTATAAATAAGTGCTTTATGATTTATATTTCTTTTCAAATGTTTGTAAATATTAATTATATATGTTTTATTTGAAACTGTTTGGAAAGTTGCACTAAACGGCAGAGTGCGCATTGATTTGAAAATTTGGATATATAAGTGTTGGAATTATATTGTATTATATTTGTTTTATTGAAAACAGGTTTTGGGAAATCAGAAAAATAGAAGAAACTCTGCCGAAATTTTTAAAAATTGAATTTTGATGGGCTCACAAGAAATGATTTTAAATTATTAATTCTTAAGTTTTCAGATTATAAACAGAATTAAGAAAAGTTTTAAAAACTCCGTAGTGCTCCCTGGATCGATCCAGTTGGGTCGGGTCAGGGGGTGTTACAGCGTCGGACCACTAGACTGCGGTCCCTTAAACTTCTTACTCTGTGGCTGATATAAGCTAGCTTGCCCTGATCCCCTTCTCTATTGACTTCTGTCTCGTCTAACTTGTTCTTCTTTTTTAATTCTTTCAACATTCAAGGCTGCTGAGACAAGTCTAGTAAAATCTTCAAATTCAAATGCGGCAACCTGTAGGCGGATATAATCATTTAGACCGTCTTCAAACCTCCTGCACCTGTCCGCCTCTGTGGCCACCATATCTCTAGCATATTTACTCAACCTGACAAATTCTCTTTCATACTCTGTCACTGTCATCTGTCTCTGCTTCAGGTTGGTAAATTCTCTCTTCATACTATCTAAGTAGATACGACCGACATACTTTCTTCGAAATTCCCTCTAGAACAATTCCCAAGTTCTCTCCTCCGGCCGCATTGACTGTATAACAGAGGTCCACCATTGGTAAGCATCCTCCTGTAGTAAAGATACTGCACACTCTAGACTTTCTTCAGGTGTGCAATGCATTTGCTGTAATATTCCTTATGTCCGTTCAAACCAGTATTCTGCGGCAGATGCATCCTCATCTTTTCGTCCATGAAAATCTATCGGTAGGTACTTGGCCAATCGTTCAATTGCTGACCTACGTGGCGCTGCTCTGGCCACGTTATGAAAGAATTCAGCCATTTGTTGCATAAATGTTGGCTGATCCTGAACTTCTGGTCCAGCCGCCCTTGGACTTACAGATTCTCCGGATGCTCCCCCAGCTACACTGGCAGGACTTTCAGGTCTATCTCTATTTCCACTTCCTTCCATTTCTTTTTATCATTATAAGCTAGAACAGAGGTCTGCAGATTAGAGTCACATCCTTCTATAGTTTTCGTTTACAATATATGCATATACATAATATTACTCTTTTGGTCCAAAAACGCCTACATCGCGCTCTGATACCACTAAAAATGTAACACCCCCTGACTCGACCCGCCTGAATCGACTCAAGGAGCGCTACCCGGTTTTCAAAACTTTTCTAAACTTATTTTATGAATTGAAATCTTTATAAACACAAATGTAATTTGTCTTTCAAAAACTTTTACAGTGAGCTCATCAAATATTTTAAAAAATTTCAAGAGTTTCCTCTATTTTCCGACTTTCTAAAAATCCTGTTTACATAAAAAAAAAAAATCACACAATTTCCAAAATACACTTCAAATTCTCAACAAAAATATACGCACTCTTCCATATAGTGCAACTTTCCCAAACATTTTTATTTATAAAACTATCCATAAACAATATTTAAACAAAATACTAAAATCTCATAGTTTTAATCCAAAGAAAACAGAACTGATATATTACAACTTTACAAAACTTCTGTGTATGCATGCTTAACTAAATAATATACAAACAAAATTTAAATATAACTACCCAAAAGTAATGTGACTCTGACTCTTCGTCTACAGCTACCTCCTCTTTAGTCTTTTTCTCCGCTAGTATCTCTATTACCTACACGTGATAAAATCAACGCGTTAAGCAATAATGCTTAGTGGGTGTACACTACAATATTTTCGATATATAATATAAATGCATAGAACTAAAATTTCAGAAATGCTTAATATCATACGGAATTAAATAAAACATAATCGTACAAATATGAAATAAATTGAGACTATAGTAATTAAAACATCTTCAAATGTTTCTGGATTTAAATCTCAATAAAAGCTCATTGCATTCATTTCATAGTTTTCAGTAATTTTCATTTTTTATTTCTTAACTGGGCTTCTGATACACATAACAGGGTTTACAGGACTGGATTATGGGTTTATACAGTCGGGTTTCCCATCTCAAAATGAAATGGTATCCCTATATTTACAGTCGGTTTCCCATTTCAGAATGAAATTGTATCAATATATTCACAGTCGGTTTCCCATTTCAGAATGAAATGGTATCCATATATTATCATCATAAGCATCAGGAATATCAGTGCAGTACTGCTAAGTGCACTCAGTTGACATGTCAACCTCCTATATTCATATTTCCCTATACATATATCAGGGCCATAATTCAGGTATTACAGATTTCACAAAATCATCAAAATTCTCAATTTTCAACTTTAAAATTTCTATAGCACAATCAAATAAATTTCATAAAACAGAAATCCTCTCAATTATTCCAAAATCAATATCAAGTTATTTCAAAATCAATATCAAGCAATATTTATAAACCAAAGTATTCAAAACACAAATAGATATATATATATATATAAACTGAAAGTTAATTATGACAATATATTCTGGAAACTAAAATTATCAAAATCAACAAAATCCACATATATATAACATTTCAAAATCATTTTCAAAATTTATTCATAAATTAATTCAATTAGAAACTTACGAATTATTAAAAATTCAACTAATCAGTTTGAATCTGAAAACTAACGCTTCAAATCAAAGTGTACACCAACCTGGATACCTTTTTTTAACTCCTCTTCCTCCTTTCTTTCTCCCTCTTCTTCTTCTTCTCTTCTTCTTCTTCTTTTCTTCTCACGACTTTCTTCTCCTTCTTTCTTTCTTTTTTTTTTCTCTTCTTTTCTCTTCCTTTCACGCCAACTCTCTGCTCTCTTTTTCTAATTGCTGTACAAATTTTTTTTTTTTTTTGTTTGACTCAATTGGTTAGTGGGATTCCACTAGACTCATTAAATTCCTAAAATGGCAACCAATTTACAATTAATCACATTCCATATCGATAATTATTCTAAAAATATTCCACACTTATCCAATTAACAAATTGACTTCACCAATATTCAGTTGAACCTATTATTCTCCAAATGCACCATGAAAATAATATTTCTAATTCGGTTAAAATCACTATTCGTTCACTATATATCGAATATATATATACTTTTCACCAATTTTAATCACATACTTAATTTTTCCATACTCAGTAATAATTAATAATAATCCAAGGATATTTATTCTATTTACAAAAAATTAGGGGCGTTACATGAGATTTCCTTTCTCAGGGTTCCTTATTGATGTCTTAAACTTTCTGAAGCTTGCTCCGATGCAACTTACCCCCAGCTCTTACGCTGAGCTGATTACCCTCTACCTTTTGTTTAGGAAGCACGGGGTCCCTCCTCTGAGTGACAACGCCATTAGGTTTTGTTTTTCTCCAAAGAAGTGTCCACTCCCAAAGGGCTCGCCTGAGGGAACTCTGCATAATGGGGTTTATTACCTTTTTACGCGAACAGAGGTTAGCGGTGATTGCAGTCAGCACGCTTTCATCAGTTAGACTGTCTACACAGCTGACTTCTCTCAGAAAGCGGGCTATATAATCCTTCAAAGGCTCGTTTGACTTTGAAATATGGTTGCCAAGTGGCATGAAGGGAAGAGCTGTTTCTTCAGGGTCTAGTACTAGTTCATGAAGAGCTTCTGGCATTGATTTCAGCTCGTCATACTACCAGTCGGAAGCACTCTCAACCACTTTCTTTAGATCTCGCGCAAAGTCGCCGAGAAATGCTAGCATTTAACCTTACTGCTCATTGTGAAGAGACTCATCTGGACATTGTAAGCGTCCAGATGGTCAAAAGAATCGCTGATTGCTTAATAGAGAGGAATGTTGGGCTTTTTGAAGCGATATAGCAGCGGCTTGTTTTCTATCTCATAGCAAAACGGGCTCCGCTCTACGTACCTATCATTAGTTTTTGTTCCCCCACCTTGTTGCTCTAATAGCTCGAGCCTTCGTAGTAATGCTTGATATCCTGGATCTGGAGGGGCTGCTATCGACACACTGAAGGTGGCACTATCTTCTTTGCGGGATGGATTTTATGGATTGGGCGATCTTCGGGGATTCCTATTAGGCGACCTCCTCTCGTTCAACTGTGGTTCAGCGTGCTGATTCCTGGAAATTTCGACGGCTAGCATCACGTAATGGACGTTTCCATTGCTACCCTTACCTGGTCACTGATCATGGATTTTTGGGTACAATCTGAGTCCCTGAGACACACTATGTGTTGGGGCCCCCCATCGATCCCTATTGAATTCTACGTACCTCTCACCGCTGGCGTTTATGTGAATTACTGGCCCAGTATGGGGAGGTCCTTCACGCCGTTCATCGTGTTCTGTTCTAGCTCGCCTTGATGCGTTGGCTGAGTGAATGGAAGTTCTGCCCCGCTGAATATCATTCCACGGGAGGTTCTACCTATTGACTCGATGGGCAGGGTAGACCGGGTCGTCTCTTTCAAGACGTGGAGGAGAGGTACTCTCCACAATCTGCTCGCGCGATGGCTGGTTCTATAACAAGATATGGTAGCCGCGAGACATCTCTGCCACCATTCTTTCTAGTTCGACTTGCCTTTCCAGCCATTTGTTAAGGTCTGGTGGCCTGAACAAGCCTGGTCTTCCCTAGGGCCCCACCTGAAGGGGGAGTGGGCCCACTTGCAGATTTGAGGTCAGTGGTGGAGCCGTAGGGACAACGGGGGCCATGTTTGGAACGACTGGTGGGATTAGAGGCTGGTGAGGTGTCTCTGAATGTCCTCTAGTCGGAGGTACATCCCTACTTCTCGCAGTTCTAAAGCGGGTTCCCATGCCTCTCGCCATTGCTTCTGAAGGATCTCCTGAAAAAATAAGATGAAAATATTGTTTCTTACCGACAACGGAGGTTTGATTCCTCAAGCCCTCCTTCTAGCACCAAACTGTTGACTTGCGAAATCAGTCAATGTGAATAACAACAAATAAAATTACAAAACAGTAAATCAAGATTGGACACAAGGGATTTTTAAAGTGGTTCGGTTTAAAGGAATGCTTACATTCACTGTTATTATATTAAAGTCGAGCTCGTTGTGTGTTTATACTGAGCTCGCTATATGTGTTTGTTTTTTTAAGAGAATTTTCGTAACCCTTGTAACAATAATGGTCCATTCCTTTTATAGTGTGAAAGGATGAAGTCATTCTGTTTTTCATAGAATGTAATTACATAAAATTAGGTATTAAACTGTATCCCTAGAAATCATCTTCTAATTGAAATATAATTACTGAAATTAAAGAGGTTGAGACTGATTGGGACTCTGCTAGTTGACTGGATCAAATCCTTAATTTCTTAGGACTCCTTCTCTATCTGGAGCTTCGAGCTAGGCATCTCGAGAGTTAGAGCTATGCCGTTGATGAGAGGTGGCGCACAGTTCTTCTAGGTCGTTCAGGCGAAACAGCTCGCATAGTCTTTTTCTTCACTTAGTGGAATGGACTTGTTTGTCGTGTTGGACTCCATGGGGTTCTTCAGCCTGTTGGGCCTCGTTGACTTCCTCAAGCCCGCTTGGCCTTGTTGATTTACTAAGGCACATTGGGCTTTCTTGATGTCTCTAGGCCTACTTGGACCTAATGAAATTGGGCACATAACAAATACTAAATAGAAAATTAAAATATTTTATTTTTATATCTACTATAGATATTATATAAATTCTCATCAATTAATAACAAATTTACCAAACGTGTTTATACTATTTTTTTAGTTTTATAACAATTTTAATAGTGAAATTAACCAAACAATCATCTGATTAACTTTACAGTAAATTATTTCTTCAATATAAGTAATAGTAATTATTTTAAAAGCTACATCAATATCAAATTGCCACTTATATTCGATGTGATTTGGTTGTATATAATGTTGTCACGTATTTGGTGTACGTGGGATTCGCCTAAATTTAATATGGTTGGATTAAATTAATTTTTAAATGAAATAAAAGTATTCGAAAATATTCTTAATATTTATAAAACAAAATTATTAAAAATATCATTTTTAAATAATTATAGTTATTTTTAATAAATATTTAAAAAAAATTATTAATTTTTGAACTAAATTTTATAAATCATTATCTTTTTTAATATTTATTTTAATTCTCTAAAATTTCAAAAAACAACTCACCTTCACCTTCCAGCTTGGTTTCTCATACCCCACCCCACATCATCCAAAATATATTTATTTATTCTTTATTAAATTATTAAATAATTGAAGTTTTGAAAACAAAAATTAAAAAGAGGGCAAAAACTTCATTACCAACTCCATCCACATCTCCAACACCATCATCAACTTCATCACTATCTCCAATATCATCATCAATCCATCTATTTTGTTGAGAATGTAAATTCTGTATATTGATTGTGTGAATAATGTACAATAGAGGTGGCCATATATAGGCAATGTACAAGAAAAGGACTAAGTCCAATGGGCTAATACAGGACTAAGCCCAATGGGCTAATACTAAACTAAAGCTATATACTAACATCCCCCCTCAAACTCGAGGTGGCAATGAGGAAGCCAACTGGAGTTTGGATATAAGATCTCGAAGACGACCAGGCGGGTGAGACTTGGTGAAAGTATCAGCAGGCTGGTCAGCAGAGGAGATGGAGAATAACTTTAGAATGCCTTTCTAGAGATGCTGACGAGTGATGTGGCAGTCGATCTCAATGTGTTTGGTGCGTTCATGGAAGACATCATTATGAGCAATGTAGATAGCACTACGATTGTCACAATAAATAGGAGTGGCAGTAGGCTGTGGAGCATCCATGTCAGCCAAGAGCCAACGAAGCCAGATAAGTTCACAGGTGGTGCCGGCAAGGGCACGATACTCAGCCTCAGTACTAGAACGGGAAACAACATCCTGCTTTTTGCTACGCCATGAGATAAGGGAAGTACCCAACATGAAACAGAAACCTGTGATAGAACATCGATCAGTCGGATCACCTGTCCAATCCGCATCTGAATAAGCATGGAGCTCGAGAGAAGACCGAGAGGAGTAGTGTAGACCATGATAAAGAGTGCCTTGACATATCGGAGAATCCAAAGAACTGCAGCATAGTGGACAGAACGAGGGGCCTCCATGAACTTACTAACCATACCTACAGCATGCGAAATATCTGGACGCGTAACAGTGAGATAGATCAGACTACCAACCAACTGACGATAGGGAGTAGCATCGGATATAGGTTCACCATCCAAGGGTGTGAGCTTTGAATTGTATTCCAAAGGAGTGGAAACAGTCTTATTGTCGGTGATACCGGCCTTAGTGAGAAGATCAGAAGCATATTTAGCTTGAGAAAGATAGTATCCATCGGAGGATGAGGTAACTTCAAGCCCAAGAAAATAACTGAGAGTGCCCAGATCTTTCATCTCAAAATGCTGACTAAGGAAGCGCTGAAAAGAGCGGATACCTGCAGAATCATCTCCAGTAATAATCATATCATCAACATAAAGAAGAATAAGAGTGATACCAGCAGAAGATCGTCGGATGAAGAGAGCAGTGTCATGAGGACTCGAAGTGAAACCCTGCTGAGCAACAACGGAGCTAAATTTTTCAAACCAAGCTCGATGAGCCTGCTTGAGGCCATAAAGAGCACGGCGAAGACGACAAACTTGTCTGCCGGAGTATGGATAGCCAGGGGGTGGGTGTATGTACACTTCTTCTTGAAGATCTCCATTTAGAAAAGCATTCTTCACATCCATTTGATAAAGAGGCCAACGGCGAACAGCAGCTACAGCAATAAGACATCTAACAGATGTAAGGCGAGCAACAGGAGCAAAAGTTTCCTCATAGTCAATGCCATATTCCTGAGTAAAGCCTCTGGCAACGAGGCGAGCCTTGTATCGTTCAACAGATCCATCGGCCTTGGTCTTGATCTTGTAAATCCATCGACAACTTACTACAGACTGACCAGGAGGCAAGTCAACCATATCCCAAGTGTGATTCTTTTGAAGGGCATCTAGTTCTTCATTCATAACTTGCTGCCAAAGAGGGTCAGTATGAGCCTCACGATAGGTGTGAGGTTCATAGAGGGTGGCAAGAGCAAAAAAGCAGTGATAATCAGAGAGATGGGGGGGAGGAATGCTTACCCGAGTGGAACGACGGAGTTCAGGATCAACAAGAGACTCAGGAGATGGTGGTGCCACAGGATCCAAGACAGGTAGGTCAGATGCCGGGGAGAGAGCCGGAGATGAGTCGTCTGGAGAGGCAGCCGATGTCAAAGGATCCTCCACAAGTTTAGGATAGAGAGGGATAAAAAGATCAGTAAAAATGGGAGACTCGAAGGAAGATGACGCAGAAAGCTGTTGAAGACTCGTGAAAGAACGATGTTCCCAAAACTCAACATGACGAGAGACACGAAGACGATGAGAAATGGGATCATAGCAGCGAAACCCCTTTTGAGATACACCATAACCAAGAAAACAACAGAGACGAGCACGAGGCTGGAGTTTTGTGCGTTCGTGAGGAGAAAGAGAGACAAAACAAACACAACCAAAAACTCGAAGAGAGGAATAGTCAGGAGATTAACCATAGAGAAGCTCAAATGGTGATTTGTTGTGTATGGTTGGTGAAGGAATACGATTAATGGTGTACACAGCAGTGAGAGCGGCCTCACCCCAAAAGCGCTCAGGAAGAGAGGCAGAAATGAGAAGGGTGCGGACAACATCAAGAATGTGACGATGTTTTCGTTCTGCACGACCATTTTGTTGAGAGGTGTAAGGACGGGATCGCTGAGTAAGGGTCCCATGACTGTCTAAAAAGGATAGGAAAGATTTATCATTATATTCTTGAGCATTATCTGATCGAAAGACTTTGACGGTGCGATTGAACTGAGTTTGAATCATTTTATGAAATGTTTGATAAATGGACACAAGTTCAGACCTATGATGAAGCAGATAAATCCAAGTATATCGAGAAAAATCATCCACAAATATGACAAAATATCTAGATCCCCCCTCAGTAGGAACAGGTGCAGGACCCCATATATCAGAATGAATAAGATCAAAAGGTGCCGAAGAAAATGAGACACTATTACTAAAATTTTGTTTGCTTACCAAAATGACAGGAAGAACAATCAAATTTTTGAAACTGAATTGAACCTAAATGACCTTGAGAAGCTAACAACTGAAGACGAGA
The DNA here is from genome assembly GCA_003430845.1 of Xanthoceras sorbifolium. Classification (NCBI taxonomy): domain Eukaryota; kingdom Viridiplantae; phylum Streptophyta; class Magnoliopsida; order Sapindales; family Sapindaceae; genus Xanthoceras; species Xanthoceras sorbifolium. Next base: position 26,006,859 of record CM010615.1, read on the forward strand.
TAAGGATGGATGACCAAGACGAGCATGCCACAGATCAGGTGAGGGGGTGGCAATGGTAGCAGCGACCGAAGCAACTTGTGAAGGGATCTTCAAGTCATGAACCTCAAACATACGACCAACCTTACGGCCTGTCCCAAGCACTTGACCCGTCCGAGGATCCTGCACATACACACCATGATTAGTAAAGAGAATATCTATGCCTAATTCACAAAATTGACCAACAGAAAGCAAATTGAGAGACAACTTTGGGATATGAAAAGTGTCACTAAGAGATAAACCAGGTGAAGAGATTTTTCCTTTATGACTAACAGACATAGGAGTTCCATCAGCAGTGTAAATAGTGATAGGATGTTCTAAGGACGCCTTATCAGAAAATTGGGATTCATCAGGTGTCATATGGTTACAACATGCAGTATCAAAAAACCAAGGTTGTTTACCTGAGGTGACAGAAAGGGCAGTGGAAGTTCGGGATAAAACCTGTTGAATTACTGCCTCAATATCAGCCGTAGTAAGTGAGGAAGCCAAAGATGGACCTGTAAGAGCCGATGGAGCTGAAGGACATACAGCAGCTGCCTGTGGAAAAGATGCTTTATTCTGCTCTTGCAAAAATTTCTGCAGTTTGCGACCAACTGAGATAACATGACCTTTAGCACGGCAAAACTCGCAGCGAGTACCTTTGGAAGACTGAGAGGTGAGATGCCCAGAGTTTATTCGTGGAGGAGCAGTGAATGCAGTAATGGGAGGCTATGGAGATGGTGTAGCCAATACATGATCAGAGGATGACATGTGATGAATAGGCCGACGGTTCTCTTCAGAAATGAGCTCCTTGACTGCAGCATCAAGAGAAGAAGGAGGAGACCGGCTAAGCAGAGATGCTCTAGTAGGCTCAAAATCCTCACGTAATCCTATCATAAAATGCATAAATTTACGACGATCTCGATATTTGACAAAGAGCTCAATGTCCTTAGAACACACTAGAGGAGGATCTGCAGCAGAGAGTTGTTCCCATATAGTAGAAGTCTGAGAATAAAAATCAAAAATAGACTGACCTGTCTCTTGGCGCATTTGATAAAGCCTTGATTCAATGTGGAACTCCAAACTTGAATCATTAGTGCAAGTATAACGATCGGCCAGAAATGTCCAAGCAACCGTAGCCATAATGGAGACCTCAAATGGAGAAACGGAGCCCAAAATGAGAATCTATGAGAAAAACTAAGCAAGATAGATTTTTTTTTTTTTTTTTTGACGCAGTGGCGCTGATGTGGCAGTAGGGCTGACAAGGCAGTGGCGCTGATGTGGCAATAGGGCTGACGTGGCAGGGTAAAAATAATAATTTTACCAATCTGAGGGGTAAAATGGTAATTTACCAAACTAAACCAATTTCAAATGAAATTGTTGAAATTGGCAGCCGCACCATTTTACCTCTGTTTCACAGGTCCAAGCTCTGGTTTGAAGGTGGCAGCGGCACAACTTCGGCGATGAGCGATGGGTGACGCGTCTGTGCGGCTCCAAACGGCAATGGGCGACGCGGCTGTGCAGCTCCAAACGGCGATGAGGAGCTGCGAAAGGGAGCAGCAGCTGCAGCGGAGCGGTGTTGGCGTGCGGCGCAGCTCCGACGGCGTCGTTTGCGGTGTGCAAGGCAGAGTCGACGCCGTGGAACGAAGAAAGCAGCAGAACCAGGTGCAGCAGCGGCGAAGGAAGCAGCAGAACCGGTGAACGAAGAAAGAGCAGCAGCGGCGAAGATTGGCATCGCAGGAAGCGAGCAGGTGTGCTGCTCGAACTCGAAGCAGCAGCAGCGGCGAAGATCGACGTCGCAGGTGTGCAAGGAGGTGTGCAGCAGCGAAGATCGACGTCGCAGGTGTGCAGCAGCAGCGACGAACTCGAAGCAGCAGCAGCAGCGTCGATGACGCCGTGGAACGAAGAAAGCAGCAGCAGCGGCGAAGGAAAAATAGAACCAGCAGCAGGTTGGCGAGAAAGGTCGCGAATGGCGAAAACGGCGTCGCAGGAAGCGAGGAGGTATTGCTGCTCGAACCCGACGAAGACGACGATGGTTGATTCTGCTGTGCTGGTTGATTCTTACAGCGAGCGGATCTGGGCAGCGAGCGGCTGTGCTGGTGGATCGAGCAAGCAGCGGTGCTGGTGGATCCGCGTAGACGAAGGTCTGTGGGTGACGGCGGTCACTCTCTTCTGACAGTGAGTACTAGACGAAGACAAGGGCAGCGGAATATTCGCCGGAAATCCACAATAACTAGAAAATCAAAAACAAATCTCTGATACCATGTTGAGAATGTAAATTCTGTATATTGATTGTGTGAACAATGTACAATAGATGTGACCATATATAGGCAATGTACAAGAAAAGGACTAAGTCCAATGGGCTAATACAGGACTAAGCCCAATGGGCTAATACTAAACTAAAGCTATATATTAACATATTTTATTCTAACTTCATCTTCATCACAAACAACCAACACAAACCATGTATCACGCCTAATTAATTCCCCAAAAAAAAAAAAGTGGAACATGTTAATTGCCCCTCTAAAAAAGGGAACGGATTTGCTCCATTATGGATCACATGATGGAGCACCGCTCCCCTTAGAGCAACTTAATCAGAATATCAAATAAAGCTCAATCATCCATTTTTTTTTTGTTAAATGTTATCTCCTCCATCCATTTGATAGAGGGGTTAGATCTTCTCCATCCATTAAAATGACTAAGCTACCCTTTCTACTATTAACTTCTAACTAATTTACTTTAATGGTAGGGTATAGTTGTGTCGAATTTCTAAAAATTTGTAATATTTAATTAAATCAGAATTTAATTAACTTCACAGGCCTATTTAATTAAATCCCAATCATTGCTTGTTTGGGCTGGCCCAGAAACTTGTTAATGGATCCGAGCCGAATAACAGAAATATGCAAGAATATGAAGCTCGAGTAACCATATGAATATATCAGCTTTTAATTAAATTAAGAGCGAATTGCATTCAAGTGCCCTGACTTATAACGTAATTGCACGTTTAATATCAATTTTACCATAATTGCACTCGAGTACCCTGTAATCCGTTGACCGCCGTTAAAGTAACGGTTGACCAAACAGATTCAGGGGCAAATTGATTTTTTACGTTTAAATTCATTTTTAAAAAAAATTAAAAATCATCTAACCAATAAGAACATGCCACGTCATATTTTAATTAATTTTAAAAATAATATATTAAAAATATTTTTTAAAAAAATTAAAAAAAACAGATGGAAGAGTTTGGAAATTCTTCCACCACATCACCAAAAAAAAAAATTTAAAACATTTTCGAAGAACACGAATCAAGATCTGGGTTCGTGCTCGAACCCAGATCTAGGTTCGTGCTGAAGAACATAAACCCAGTTCTAGGTTCGTGCTCGAACCCAGTAGTTTTTATTTTTTTTTTTCCTTTGTAACTCCTAACGAATCCAGATCTGAAAAACTTTTTCCATATCCAGATCTGAGTATTTCTCAATCTGAGAATGGAGTTTTTGATTTTTTATTTTTTTTACTGTGAAGGAATCCAGATTTGGGAATTTCTTCCATTTCCAAATCTGTGATTTTTTTAAATTTTTTTCAAAAAAAAAAATTTTAATTATTATTTTATTATTATCTTTTTTTTAATAATTATTTTTTTAATTTTATGTCAGAACACATTTATGCAGGGGCAATCTTGTCATTTTACCTGAATCCGTTTGGTCAACCGTTACTTTAACGGCGGTCAACGGATTACTGGGTACTCGAGTGTAATTATGGTAAAACTGGTATTAAACATGCAATTACATTATAAGTCAGGGTACTTGAGTGCAATTCGCCCTAAAATTAAAGATATGTTTGTATTAGCAGTTTTATCGGATTATGTTGAATTTAGGGTGAATTGCATTCAAGTACCCTAACTTTTATTATAATTACACGTTTAATACCAATTTTATCATAATTGCATTTGAATACCCAACTTTCCGTTGACCACCGTTAAAGTAACGGTTGACCAAATGGATTATGGTAAAATGATGAGACTGCCCCTGCAAAGGAAAAAAAATTGAAAACTCAGATGATCTGGGTTTGCGTTCGAACCCAGATCATCTGGGTTCACGTTCGAACCCAGACACGAACCTATGAATTTGGGTTCGCGTTCGAACCCAGATCTGGGTTCAAACGCGAATCAAAATTTTTTTAAAAATTTTTTAAATTTTTTTTTTTTTTGATGTGGTGGAAGAGATCTCTTCCACCTGTTTTTTTTAATTTATTTTTTAAATTTTTTTAAAAATATTTTTAATATGACGTGGCGTGTTCTTATTGGTTGGATAATTTTTTAAATTTTTTTAAAAATGAATTTAAACGTAAAAGACCAATTTACCCCTGAACTGTTTGGTCAACCGTCACTTTAACGATGGTCAACGGAAAGTAGGGTATTCGAGTGCAATTATGACAAAACTGGTATTAAATGTGCAATTATAATAAAAGTCAGGGTACTTGAGTGCAATTCACCCTTGAATTTATCATTTCAAAACCACCCTAATATATTAAAATCCCTTTATATTTATGTTGTGTTCACCAATTGTTTCGCAAATTGTTATCCCTAGTTTGTACTAAAGTTATGAAGATTTTTAGCGTTCGAATTGAAGTATAGTTCTAACGGAATGGTGTTCTTTACTATTGTTTCGAGTGGCTCAAATGTAAACCCCTCGCACCCACGCACAGTGAGGTTTTAGGTTCAAGTCGTATTATTTTTTCCTAATTCTAAATTGCTACTTAAAAACAAATATAAAATTAATTATGTGATTGTTTCAATTTATCCCACTGTTAAAAACTCAAAATTTAATTTTTTCCGAGTAGGCATAAAATAACTTATTTAATCGGCTAAAAGTTCTACTGGGGTGGCAATCAAACGATAAAAAATAAAAAAAAATAAAAAAAAAATAAAAAGAGCTTTTGGAATTAAATAAGTTTTTTTGCCCATTAAATAAGCTCTTTTAAACGTACACTAAAGGTCCGTCTAAGATATCGTCAGACCTTCTTCATTTATTGATTCTTTTCATGAGCAAAAAAAACTCCACCAACGGTGGAGGTTTCCTTTTCATTTTTTAAAAAAAAATTTCAATATTTTCATAAAATTATAAATTTTAGAAGGAATTACACAAACATTCAAGTTTAGGTTTTTACATGTTGAAACATTTTTGCAAAAACTAACATTAACCCATCTACCATTTGTGAGACGCCATTAATACATAACAGTTTAATGGATAATTTGATCATTTAACTATTAACTTTTAAAAGCTAAATAACTAATAAATTAAATAATCTAATACAAAATTTGAAATAAAATTTAAAAATAGACAAAAAAAAATCAGTAAGATCTCCTCTAACGAGAAGAATATGAGGAGAAAGAAAGTCTCCTCCTCTAAAATAGAAGTATTTAGCCTTTTTCATACTCCCTTCTTTTCATATGTAAAAGCCTAAAAGATGTGGCCTCCTCCTTGCTAAAGAGGCACCGTTGGCCTCCTTCTGCTGGAGAAAGCCGTTGATAGTATATCTTAATTATTTATTTATTTATTGTTTTCAATAACTAAATTTAATATTTTAATATTTATTTATTTTTTTCTTTCATTTACTTATTTTATATATTATTTTTTTGATGTAAGAGTATTTTAGGATTTTTATTGTAACAATAGATATAGTTTTATCTTTGAAGTAGTTAAAAGTCGATCAACTAATATATTTAGCGGTGACTCACTAATAAAAGGGGAGGTTAATGTCAGTTTTTGTAAAAGATCAAATCTCATGGAGTTTTGGAATTTTAATATTATAAATATTATATTAATTAGAAGGGTAATTTGTAGTTTCCCCCCTGACGTTTGGCAGATCGGAGGTTTCCCCCCTGTGTTTTTAGAAATACACGTTTTCCCCCCTGCCGTTATAATTCCGTTTAAAAAGTGGGCTGTGAGTTAAAATGGAAGGGTATTATAGTATTTTCTTTGTCCCACTCAGATAAGAAATGAATTTAAAATTTCCACTCAGATAAGAAATGAATTTAAAATTAAATTAAGTATTATTCCCAAATTACCCTTAATAGAGTGGTAGGCTTAGGTGTTGAATTAAATGAAACTAAAAGATTCAAGTCTCCCCCATTCTCTCCTATGTGGTCTCTCTCGCCCTAAATGCTTTTTCTCATCTGTTCTTTCGCGCCAAGAAGCGATACAACTTCACTCAAGAAACCAAAAACCAAGTTCTGATTTACTTGGAAGGGAGATTGGTGGTTCGATTTGTTGGTATGAAGACGCGTTGGCTGGGTGAGGCAACGAGCAGTGCTGCAATATCTTGGAAAAAAAACTTGCAGCTGTTTACATTTAAGGTGAGAAGAATTAACTTTTTATTTTGTTTATTTTTGTAATTTTTTTGTGATTTTGATGGTTGGAGAGTATGTGAGTGCATGGAGTGATGATGATGTTGATTTCATGTCTAGTTTAGTTTTATGTATGTGTTAGGGTTTCACAGATTTGGGGCTTTTGAGATTTTGGTGATGAAACGTGCAATTGGTTGCTTGTTTCACAATATATAACTTAAAAATCTCGTATTTGTTGATTAATTTTGATTAAAATGCTTATTGAAAGTTGTTATTGTGTAACAGTGACATGTTTGTTTGTTTGTTTGCTTATTCTCTTCTTCTTGGGTTTCTCACGATCCTCCTCCTGTAACTTCAAGCTCCTATTTTATTGTACTCTTTTTTATCTAAAAAAAAAAAAAAAGAAACCTACTTAATTATTCTAAAACCAAGAATGATTTGGTTGGTCTAGTACATGAGCTCATGTATGTGTGCTAGGCCACCCAATCGAAGTTTAAGGACAGTGCATATATCACTATTTCCAATATATATCAGTTTCCATCCCACTAAATAAAAGCTCATTACCATAAAAACAAAACAGTAAACTTGCACGAACAGACCCCATTCCTTTCTTTTATTGCTTTTCTTTTTATTTAATATAAATATGTATACTAAACCTAGTCACATAATCCATACTATAGATCCTTAATCAATTTAATATTGTTTGCTTCTTGGTAACCCTACATGGGCAAGTCTTAATTGCTCGGTTTTGATACCCCAACTTAATTATTAAAAACAATAACAAAAATCCAACCTTTGTATAAGATAACCTATTAGTGTACATCACTTTGAACCATTCTTTTTTTATTATTATTATTATTTTCAGGGTAGAGAGTTTCATCGAACACCAAGATGCCTGTACTATGCGGCAATTCTTGCATTATCATGTGAAAAAATATATTGTTTATGCAATAAACAATTCTTAGTATTCATCACTGTTTATAGTTTGATTACCAGTTTTTGGGTGTGTATCAGAGTGTGTGTTTGTCAGTGTGTGTGTGTGTCTATATATATATATATATATATATATATATATATATATATATATATATTGGTCACATTTAAAATATAGTAAGTTATTATTGTAAATAGTCCGTTTATTAGCTTAAACTAAACTACAATGGTAAATTAATTCTGCATGGAATCCATTTTATGATCGCCAGTCTATAGTGTGGCGTTTCTGTTGTAATGTTCTCATTTGTAGATATTATACATTTACAACTTTATGAATTCATTGGATGCATCAATAATAGTTTGTAAATTGTTTGTTGTTATTAAATATTGTAGGAACAATGAAGTCCTTCGAGATTATTGTGCACTTTGGCACGAATGTGATAGAATTAGGTGAGTGTGATATTGATCATATTAGCATCATACCTCTGCTGCATGTCGTGACTGAGATACATACAGGTAATAGTAATTCTCCTACAGATGATTATGTTGTTTATGTGCAATTGCCTTGGTGTAATGAGAGGTTAGAAATTAGGAATGATAAAGAGATTATAGAGGTGTTTGATTTATTTAGTAAGTATTATTGTAAGAGAATTGTGTTTGAGGTTGATCATAAGCCTTACAGGCCAATACCACCCGAGGGTTCCTCTTTCACATATGATCATCCTGAGGTTGTAGTAAATGATAGTAATACAATATCATTGAGTTACTCAGCGGATAGTGAGTTTGAAGGTTTAGAAGATTATGAGAATAATGAAGTGGTTGAAGTCATAAGTAATGAACATAAGGTGGCTGTTGAAGAGGTTACTGACATGACAATTGTAAATGAGAGTGAGAAGTTAGAGCCATTTGAGGGGTATGAGTCACATGATAATGATGACTTTTTTAGTGACTCGGAGGATGAAAGTCCGGAAGGTAGGATCTCTAGATTGGTTAGAGGTATACCTTTTCAAGAGATAGTGGGTGGTGAAATCAAGTTTGAAGTTGGGCAAACACATGACACGGTTTACACTTTGAGGGATTTATTGAGAGAGTATGCAATCCAAGAAGGGGTTAATTTGGATAGGGTTAAGAATGATAAGAATAGGCTTACATTTAAATGTAAAGGAGTGGGTTGTCCTTGGAGGATACATGCTTCATGCATGCAAGATGGGGTTACAATGATGATTAAGACATATAATGAAAATCATGAATGCTATAGAGTGTACAAGACTGATGAGGCAAAAGTGAATTGGATATCAAGTAAGTTTGAGGCCCTTGTGAAGAATAATCCCGATATTAAGGCTGGGGTAATAGCAGACATACTAAGGGAGAGATACAAGGTTATTGTAGATGTACACAGACTGTATAAGGCAAAAAAAAAGGCATTGGATTGTTTGGGAAGAGACCATGCAGAATGTTTCAAATATTTAAAGACGTATGCATATATGGTGAAGCAATGTAACCCTGGATCAATTGCATACATCCATATGCAGAATCCAGAGCCAACATTTCAAAGGATGATGATCAGTTTTGATGCTCAAAGGAATGGGTTCTTGGCTGGTTGTAGGCCCTTTGTTGGGTTAGATGGCTGCCACTTAAAGGGACCTTTCAAAGGGGTTTTATTGTCTGCTGTTGCATTGGATGCAAACAGTGGACTTTATCCACTAGCTGTTGGCATCTGTGAAGCAGAAAACTACAGTAGTTGGAAGTGGTTCTTGAGACACTTAGCAAATTTTCTGAAGTACCCTAATGACAAGCCAATGACATTCATGAGTGATAGACAAAAGGGAGTGCTGAAAGCTATTAATACTCAGTGGCCCTCTGCAAAAACCAGGTTATGTTTTTTAATAAAATTTTTTTTGTTATTTTATCATGTCTTTCAAAGCAATATACATTCATTAATAACTTTCTCTTATTGACATTCTTATCTATTGCAGGTTCTGTGCTAGGCATATTTATGCCAATTTCAGACTTCAATATTCAGGACAAAAATTGAAGAGTTTGTTTTGGAAAGCTAGCAGAAGTTGTACTGTGTATGATTTCAATAGAATAATGGATGCAATCAAGAGTACCAATAAAGATGCTAGGATATGGTTGGATAAAATAGATCCAGCATACTGGTCAAAGCATGCTTTTGACAATTCAGTTAAATGTGACCATGTCACAAACAACATGACTGAATCTTTCAACAGCATGTTAGGAGAGCATAGGGCTAAAACTTATTTATGTTTACTAGAACATATTAGGAGGATTGTAATGAAGAGGTTTCAGGAGAGAAAAGAACAATGTGCTAGGTGGAACTGTGAGCTTCCACCCATTGTGAATGCAAAAATCATCAAGGCTAGTATAAAAAGTAGATTGCTTAAAATGTTAAGTGCTGGAAATGGAGAGTATGAGTTATTAGGTGAGACTCAGGCATATGTAACAAAATTGAATCTTCGTAGTTGTGAGTGTGGGGTTTGGCAGGTTAGTGGGGTGCCATGTAGTCATGCATTAGCTGGCATAAGTCACTACATGCAATTTAGCTCACTTAATGATGTTGTTGCTGATTTTGTACACCCTAGTTTGACCAAAACAGCTTTTTTAAGAACTTATGAGAGTATGATTCACCCAATACCAGACCTATGTATGTGGCCAACAATTAGTACCACACCAGTCATTCCACCACCAATTAAAACACTGCCAGGCAGGCCAAGGGTGGCTAGAAGAAGGGAAGCAGATGAAAGACCTAAAGGAACAAGGGCTACTAGTGTAGTGTGCAGAAAATGTGGACTTGTTGGCCACAATAAAAGGACATGCAAAGGTGGAACAATGTCAAAGGTAAGAGAGCTGTTTTATTTTGTTTGCTTTGCTCCATTTTGTATGTTTTATTTGTAAAATTAATTCTAACTTATTATCTCATGGATTCTACAGAATATTGCTTCTTCTTCCCAAACTAACACTGTCACCAAGAAAAGGGTATGTTGTTTGATATATTTGGTTAATTTTATTAATTGGTAAAACTCACCTAATTACAATTTCCTTTTGTTTCAATTTTTATCTCATAGAGGACTGAAGTGGGATCTTCTTCACAACCCCCGACACAACAATGGACTCAAAACCAATCCCAAGTGACAGTGGATTTGCCTTGACTGCCCTATACAAAGCTTTTGTGTCTATTTTTGTTGCATAGTGCCATTAGTAGGCATTTACATGTTATGTCATGATTGTGGAATAGTACACGTTCTTTCTTTATTTCAATTAATTTTTGTGAAAGTATTTAAATGCTTTCATTGCAATCAATGAAAGCATCAAAATGCTTTCTATGTAGCAGACCTTTGAAACTGATGTTACTGTAGAAAATATTATTAACATGTTATTCACAATGCACTTATTTTATTATTATGGGTATAGACTAAAACTTCATTTATATTTTACATGCATGCACATGTCCTACTGTGCTTGAATTTGTATGTAGAGGTGATTTTAAGGGGTATATATATCACTTCTTAAAGGCAAAATATGTATTTTTGGCTTCATTATTAATGAAACTTCATTTATATTTGCATATGCTTCTACTATGCTTGGATTTGTTTGCATGCACATGTGATTTTAATAGGTATATATTATAATGGTGAAGAGTTGTACTCACTTTTTAAGGACAAATATGTATTTTTGGTTTCAAATATTAATGAAGTAAAGGTCATTTTGGTATTTAAGCCAATAGGTATATATTAGAATGGGTGAAGAGTTGTGCTCACTTTTTAAGGGCAAATATGTATTTTGGCTTCAAGTATTAATGAAATAAGGGCATTTTGGTATTTAAGCCATCTGGCACTGTCAGAATTTAACTTTTTAAACGGAGTTATAACCATAGGGGGGAAAACGTGTATTTCTAAAAATACAGGGGGAAAAACCTTCGATCTGCTAAACGTCAGGGGAAAAAATACAAATTACCCTAATTAGAATAGGGATAAGATAAAGGTGATTCTAACTTTCCCTTGTTGAAGGTTGGTCAAATCGTCGTCAGTCATGATGGTGGTTAACATTATTTAACAGTACTGGTACTGTCACGATTTTTTTTTAGACGGGACTACATGACCAGGGATGAAACAAGAAGATTAAAGGTGGGGAGGCCAAAGTATACTTATCAAACTATTTACTATATTTATAATACTGAATTAAAAAATAAATATTTATAGGATAATAAATTTAATTTATGTTATAATTTAAAGTTTTAATCATAAAAAAAAATATACATTAAATTAACATGTAATAATCTTTCTTTTATAGGATAAAGAATATAAAGTAGAAACTATATTTATTTTGAAAAACCTCTTAAAAGTTACTTCATTCTTTTGGGTAGAAAGTAATATAGTAAACAAAACCTATAAAAGGTTTGAAAATTACAAATATGTAAATCCCTGGTCATTGTGGTCAATTACTATCCTTATAAACCAATAATTAGAATCAAAATTCAATCAATGGAAATAATAATTTGCTTCTCTGATAGGAAACAGTGAGAAAAGTGTCAAATTGAACCAAATAAGTTCAATTTAATAATTACAATTTCTACAATTTATCATCAAAAATTGTTATCTTCATTTTATTATTTAATCAAATACTTAGCAGACACATATATGGTACAAACTAAAAATTACAAAATTATTATTTTTTCTTCCAATTTTTTAATAGGCCATAATAAAAATTAATTTACATGTTATGCTATTTAAACAAATTTAATTATTTAATTAGAAGCTCAATGCAAATTATTTACATAAAATTAATAAATAATATTTAAATAAATTAAATAGATATAAAAATTGTAAATTACTTTTAAAAATATAGAAGTACCAAATATTGAATTAGAAAAATTAGAAACCAGATAAAAGTGGCTTGCTTGTTTGAAGCAAGCAGCTTTTTTTAATTCAATAGGAGGTGAGGTAATGCGGCTGCCATTGTAGTCTGTAACTGGAAAAAAAAAAGAAAAAAAGTGAGAAAGTTTAAAGGGAAAGTGAAAAGTATATGTTGAATTATATTATGACTTTTTTTTTATTATTATTTAACTATCAAGGCTATTTTTGTTATTTAATAATATACATCCCCCTGGCCTCCACTGTGTTCCACCCTTGATTACATCAATTTTTCATATCACAATATTTAAATTATTATCAATATTAAAAAAGATAATAATAATTTTTTTAAAAAAAATAAGTAAACATAAAAGTAGTTAACTTTATATTTCATTAAATTTTAAGAAAGTTAAATTTTATTTTTATGTGTTACGAGATTTTACATTTAAATTTAGATAGTTTCAATTGCACTGTATAATTTATAATTAATTAATTAAATATTTTATAATAAAATAAGATTATTTAACAATTTTTTTTAAAAAAATAATTATAATTATATAAAAAAGTATTTATTTATTTTTTTCAAAGCTAGGTTGGACACAGTGTAATTAATAAATTAATGTTCACATTTTGGTAGATGATTCACTCACATGAACAAGGACAACCGCCACAACTTTAGTTAATCTGAATAACTTCACGTGAATGAACTGACAATTGAATTGATTACTAAAACAAAATACGTTAACGTTGATGATTCTTTCTTCATTATTATTTGTCACAATAAATTATTTTTGCGTCAACTTTACGAGATCCCATATGGAGGAATCAAAATGAAGTTCCTTGTAGAAATATTAAATTTTTATTTTTTTTAAAAAAAAGAAATAAAAAAAAAAAGGGTCCAATAGTCTTTATCCTTCATAAAGCTAAAAAAAAAACAAAAGAATAAGAAAGATAATGATAAGTAATTATACTACCGCCCAATGTGACTCGATAGTAAAGACACTCATTCAGCCTGATAAAAAGTTATAGGGATAATTGCACTAAAGTACCCTGACGCTTGGCTATATTACAATGAAATCGTGAGTTTAGCCTTAATTGCATGTTAGTACCTTTGACCACGTTGACCGGTATGTTGACTTTGACTTTTTGGTAAAAAGACAAAATTGCCCCTGGTTTAAAAAAATAAATTAAATAAAAATTTTAAAAAATTGAAAAAATTAAAAATTTTAAAAATGGATCTCCACCGTCCATCAATCTTGATGGACGGTGGAGATCTATTTTTAAAAATTTTAATTTTTAAAATTTTTATTTAATTTTTTTTTTAACCAGGAGCAATTTTGTCTTTTTATCAAAAGTCAAAGTCAACATACCGGTCAACTTGGTCAAGGGTACTAACATGCAATTAATCAGTTAGTTAAGGGTATTAACATGCAATTAAGGCTAAACTTACGATTTCATTACAATATAGCCAAATGTCAGGGCACTTTATTGCAATTAACCCAAAGTTATATTCAAGTTGCTAGCACCACAAATAGTATTTTTTTTTAAAAAAAATAATAATAATGAAGCGATCTAATAATTTAATTAGATTATAAAAATATATATTAAAATTTCTCTAAAGAAAAATTGATTTTAAAAAAATAAAATAATTTAATGTTTGGATGGATATGCAAAGCACAAACGTGGATAGGTACAATATATCACCAACACCAACTAATCTTCTTTAATTTTGGGTTCCATACAAACAAATCCGATGGGTTTTAATTTTTATATTTATTTATAATCAAAAAAAGGAAATTTGGTCATTTTCAAGAAACACTTTAACAAAATCTAATAAAATTTTTAAAAAAAGATAATAATAAATTGTAAGAGACCTTTTTAATAGGATCTAAACTCCCTCATAATCTAAATTTTTAAAAATTCGGAGACATATAACACTTAATTAACTGAATGGTTCTCATTTCATTTTATTTATTTTCTTCATTTTTTTACTCCAACCGGCAACGGTTTAGGCCTTCACACATTCTAAATCCTAGAATTCTACTTTCACCATGAAAATTTTTCACCAAATGTTTGGCATTATAATGATATAGTTCAAAGTAAATTGCAGACAACTTGTAGACCAATTTTCAGGTGCAAGACAGCTTTGACAAATAAATGGATTGCTTTTATTCATTTTAAAATTTCAAAGCACAAAAGTGAAAAAATAAATAAATAAATAAATGAAATAATTGTAGAATGCCGAGAATTCTCAGTTTCTCACCACTATACCGTTTTGAGTCATTTTGAGGTAAGCAATATTTGCCTGCTACGGCAAACGATTGACAAATATGATGAAAAATGTATAATGCTTCGCTAGTTTGGACGGACTCTCTTTTAATCAAATGCCCATTCTTCTGGAGTCAAATAAATTCTAGTACATAAATTAGAAAATTACTAGAGTTTGAAAATTAAATTGTTAAAATCTTGATTTTGTCTTCTACGAAATTGAATGAATTTTGTCAATAATGACTTTAAAACACTCTATAAAAGTCGTAAGGTATTTAATATACACTTTTACCTGAATTATCTAATTCAGTAAAAATCTATAAAAGACATGGAAAAATTCAAAATGTCAATAAATTTTATAGTTTTTTAAAATAGATTAATTGCACTAACTTTAAGTGATTTTAGTGATATGAATAAAATTTTAAAATAAATACCTAAAATTAGCACAAATACCTCCTACTTTTAAAATCAACATATTAACCCTAAATATAGTTTGATCTTTTTGGTTATCAAACATAATAACTAGTTCTATATTAACCCTAAAGTATTGTATAATTATATATTCACCTAAACAATTATTACAAGTTAACCACATAAATTACTATAATTTTAATTTTATCCTAAATAAAAATTATGTGCAAAATTAAATTATTTTTTATTTTCTTTTTATAAAAAATTAAATTTATTTTTTTATTTTAAAAAATAAACATATTAAAAAAATTAAAAGCAAAAATAAAATAATATATAATAGATTAATCCCGTCAAAACAATAAATATATTTATTTTTTATTTAAAAAATAAATAAAATAAAGTTTATCTTTATCTCCAACATCATCACCAACTCATTCATTTTCATCACATCCGACCAATATAAAACATAAAAAAATATATATAAAAAAAACTACACAAAAAAAGAAAAAAGAAAATAAAACTTATTTATTTATTCCTTAATTCTATTTCCATCACAACCAACCAATATAAAACATTTAAAAAAACTCACAAAAAAATAAGCAAAATTCAATATCTGCTAAAAAAAAAAGCACAAAAAAATCTAAAATTATATGATGAACTTTTTTAATCTTTATTTTTTATTTAAAAAATAAATGTAATTATTTTTTTTGGGAGGAGAATAAAAAAATAGTTTGTAATATATTCTTTTATTTTAACATTTAATTTTTTTGTAGTGTGTTTATTTTTTAAATTGAAAAAAATAAATGTAATTATTTATAAAAAGAAAATAAAAATAATGTAATTATACACATAATTTTAATTTGGGATAGAATTAAAATTATGGTAACTTATGTTATTAGTTTATAATATTTTTTTATATGGATATATAATTATTCAATACTTTAGGGTTAATATAGAATTAGTTATTGTGTTTGATAATCAAACAACCTTTGATCAATAGGTTAATTTAAAGGTATGGGGTGTTCGTGCTAATTTTAATTATTAGTTTGAAATTTTGCTCATATCACTAAACTCATTGAGAGTTAGTGCAATTAACATTTTAAAAATTTGGACTTTTATAAACTTTTGGGTGTAAATACAAATATAAGACCTCATAATTTCTCTCACATTCCGCTCATAGCCTTTTGTTCACTTTTTGAGAAGAAAAATGACTTATATTGCAACACGGAGGAAGCCTCGCTAACGAGATTCGTTTTGTTTCTAAATTTTATTTTTGTTACTGCCCATTCATATATAAGAGATTTTTTAGGATTTTTTTTTTTTTTAAATTATTTTTTTTTGCACTAGTTTTTTGCCCATAATCTGTTTGATAGGTGGGTTTGGTTTGATTTTTGATTTTTTGGTTTATGTCGGTTATTTATGTTTTTGGGTTTGATAACTTTGTTGACAAACCCATGTGCTTCTTTTCTGTTTGAGAATGTTTGACTCTGAAATTTCCATCTTTCGTGTTGGATGTTGTGTATGTGATATATATTGTTGATTTCATGCTGTATTTTATGGGTTATAGTCGACTGATTTTGTGTTTTGATGGGAGTTCCAATGGAAGGACTTGGCCCTACATGTTTTGGAGAATGAATATAAAAGGAAAAAAAAAATTCTGCCTTTTTGATAGAACATCTTCAAATTCATTCGTACTATTTGTTCATTTGTCTGTGTACATGCATGCACATGTTCAATTCATCGACTTATTGTCTAGCTTCGTTTTGACATTGTTAGTGGTTTCTTTTTCCAAATTTACTGATCCTTAGAGCTTCTTCAACCCACGCTTTTTTGGTTCATTTATCTTATAATAATACAAATTCTTCTCCAACCACGTACCATAACACAACTTCTAAGATAAATTTTTGGTGTAGATGAATAGTATTGCACCAAATATGGTGCAATACTATTCATTACACTAAATTACTATTTGACAATTTTAATTCTACTTTTACCCTTTATATTATACCTCTAACAAATTTTATTCCTTCTATATCTTTCAGTCAATTTAATTTATTTATACATTTTGATAAATTAATAAATATACAAATTAATTTATTTTAAAAAATATACCGATGAAATTATTTCGTCGAGAGCTTTAAAATGAGTGCAATATTGATATATATTATTAAGTTATTTAATTAACTTATTAATTATATAATTAACTAATTTATACCTTTTAATTTTTAATGTATGAAAAACTTTTTATATTTTTGGATGATGTGATTATTGACTAGAAAAAATATGTGGTTTAAAATTGATGAAAATTTAATGGTAGAAAAATAAGTGGGTGAAAAAAATAGTCGCTCGAAAAATAGGTGGGTAAAAAATTAGATACAAAATTAATTAGTTGGATAAAAAAATAGTTGAAAAAAATAATTAAAATAATATTATATTAAAAATGACAAAAAATTAATTTGAGTATTCAATTTTGTTTCATATAATATGTGTAATTATTTAATAATAATATTATAATACTAAACAAATAAATGAATATTGTTTAAAGAATTATATATAGAATATTATTTAAAAATAGTATTTGCACCAATTTGGTGTAAATTGGGTTAGAGATGAAAAGAATTTGGTGTAAGAATATTCTAAAAAGATGCTGTTTTTACCCTATTTTGGTGTTGTGGGTTGGAGATAGCCTTGTTGATTGGTTTGACATAAAGACAGAAGTATCACATTCAGTGCTTCCAATGGAGTTTAATGATGTCCGTACATATGCAGTTTTCGAGTTGAAAAAAAATGTGGTCACCGTCCAAAACTCTAGGTCTAGATACAGTTTTTAGTTGCAGAGAATTGTGGTCACTAGGGATAGCAACAAGTTAGGTTCGGACGAGTTTTGTTAAATCTACACTCGTTCATCGCGGATGGACATCCGCAGGTAAGATTATCATCCCTAGTGGTCTCATTTCGTCTTCATCATGCTTCTTTGAGAAACATAGTTAACACAAGCAGAGCTAGTGTTAACTTGTGCAGGATTACTTAACTTTCTTCATAAAGAGTTCCGTTATGGTGAAATTTCGGTTGAATAAAATAATAAAACTTCATCATCTTCATCATTACTAGTGAATCATGGGGACGATTTTAGACCATTTTTTTAATATTCAAGAACAATAAGAAGAGAATGCTAATGAATGGAGGGCTGCTATAGCTACTGATATTGTAACACCCCCTGACCCGACCCGACTGGATCGACCCAAGGAGCGCTATCGGGTTTTCAAAACTTTCTAAATTCACTTTATATATTACAAACCATTGAAAATCGTATCAATTACTAATTTAAAATATGTTTCTAGTGAGCCCATCAAATCATTATTTTTTAAAAAATTTCGGCAGAGTTTTCTCTATTTTTCAGATTTCCCAAAAACCTGTTTTCAATAAAACAATTATAATACAATATACCTTCAACACTTCTATATCCACATTTTCAAATCACTGTGCACTCTGCCGATTAGTGCGACTTCCAATCATTTTCAAACAAGACATATATAATTAGTATGTAAAAACATTTGCAAAGAATATAAATCATAAAACACATATTACAAAACATATAAATACATGTCAAATTACAGATTTCTGTATATGCATGCTTCACTAAATACAATATACAAATAATATTCACTTATAACTACTCAAAAGAAACTGTGACTCTGGACCTTCAATCTGCTGTTACTTCTTCTCTATCCTTTATTTCTCCCGGTGTCTCTGATACCTGCGCGTGATTAAATCCAACGCGCTAAGCAATAATGCCTAGTGGGTGTACACTTAACTCAAGTATCAAAATAAATACTCATTTCATAATAAAAACATTTCAATTTTCATCATTTCATAATATTCCACTACGATCGTATAAAAACATTTCAATCTTTAACTTCCTTACTGAAATAAGTCATATATAAACAGTTTTATAAAAACATCTAAATTCAATCAATAAAGCATACAACATTCCGTTTTCAATTCTTTTATAAGCATTTATTTAATTCTGTTACATTTTATTTATATAAACATCTTATTCACGTTCATTCTCTATTTTGCCCGTACACTCAGCATACATTTCTATATTTGTACCATCAGTGTAACGTTCATCTTCGGGATTCGCCTAAACTGGATTATACTAGGTTTGCCCCGCGAGATATAACAGTTATCCATTCGTTATATTCTTTTTTTTTCCAATTAAACAACAGTTTCACAATTCAAATTAAAAATCAAGAATCCACATTTCATAACATGTCATATCAAAACTGTCCGTTTTTTTCGAAATCAACAATTATAACTCTCAAACAATTTCTTTTCAAATGCCTGTAGTAAATCAAAAATCGATTTAATCAGAATATTTAGAATATTCAAATCATAAATACATGTAAACAAATATTCATCAAAATATTCAAATAAATTTATATTCAAATCAAAAACACAAAAGGGTTTTCGAAACGAAGTGTACACCAACTGGTTTCCGTTTTTCGCACAGTTTTTCTTCTGAATTTTCTTTTCCCTTTCTCTTTCCTTTTTCTCTTTTCTTTTTCCTTTTCTTTTTCTTTCTTTTCTCTTTTCTCCTTTCTTCTCTTCTTCTTCTTCGGCCTTTTTCTTCTCTCTCTTCTTCTTCTTCTTCTTCTTCTTCTTCTTCTTCTTCTTCTCTCTTTTCTTTTTCTTTCTCGGTCTCTTTTCTCTCTGCTTTATCTGTTTTCTGTTTTCTGGAGATTTCTGCGATGACTTATTTTTTTTTATAAAATTTCGGTCGTCGCGACCTATGGTCGCGGTGACCTGGTCGCGTTGCTCTCTGGAGCAACTCCACCGCCTTCATCGCGAGCACACCTCGCGGTGCTTTGGTCGCGCTGGTGGTCGCGATGCTTTGTAACATCCCGGATTTCGGGTAATTAATTTTATATATGTGAAAATAAATTTTACTATTTGAGGGGTGAAAATGTAATTAAATATATGTTTATTTTATGATTTCCAGCGGACCAGATTGAATAGTGAAAAATGAAAAATTAGAAAACTGGACCAGAGAGCATCGCGACCTGGTCACCGCGACCACAGGTCGCGATAGCTCGCTCGCGGTGAAAAACGCAATTTTGGGCAGTGAGCATCGCGACCAGTCACCGCGACCACAGGTCGCGATGGCTTGCTCGCGATGAAATTATCAAAATTTGGCAGTGAGCAACGCGATCTCTCGCGCGACCAAGGCGCGCTCGCGATGAAGGCGGTGCGCGCACTCCAGTGAGCATCGCGACTTGGTGGCGCGACCACAGGTCGCGACGGCGGTCGCGGTAGCGAAAAAATATAAAAAAAAGAAGAAGCTTCTCGCAGAAGCGAGAAAACACACACAGAAACCAGGACAGCGAGAAAGAGCCGAGAAAAGAAAGAAAAGAGAAGAAAAAGAAAGAAGAAGAAAGAAGAAGAAGAAGAAAGAGAGAGAAGAGAAAAGAAAGTGTAGGTAAAAAGGAAAGACGAAACCGTAGAACCACGATTTACCGAAAAGAAAAGGATTCCAGGTTGGTGTACTTTTGTTTTCGGAACCATTACGAAAAGTCTTTCGTCATCGTTTTGTTTTCGTTTTCGTTTCTCGTTTTCGTTTCGTTTTCGATTTCATTAAAAGTTTTCGATTTCGATTATTCGTATGAAAAGTGTTTATTTTATATGTACAATCGATGATTTGTAGATCTATGGTTGATTTCGGACCGATTTTATGATAGATTATATTTCGATTGTAATTTCGAACATTTCGATTTCGTTAAAATACTTGATTTTGATTTTCGTAAAATTATTGAATATGTTTCTTGAAGAATATTATGTGATTTGTATGTTTATTGAGTAATTATTGTTATTGAGTAATTATTGTGACATTTCTTGCAAATTTGGTTTATCGGAAACGGCCCTAGGATACGTAGACATAGAAATGGATATAGGAGGTTGGTATACCAGCTGGGTTTTCTGAGCAGTACTGCGCCGTTATTATTGTGTGATTGTTGTTGCGGGGCAATCTCGGACAATCACACCGATTTTAGTGATCGTTGTTGCGGGGCAATCTCGGACGATCACAATGATACTAGTGATTGTTGTTGCGGGGCAATCTCGGACAATCACGTTGATATCAGTGACTGTTGTTGCGGGGCAACCCCGGACGTCACATTGACCCATATTCCAGTCCTAGAATGTTTAGTATTCTAGCGGGCCAGAATTGATTGGAATTGAAAAATGAACCGAACGATTCTATTGATAGCATTCGTATATTGACTGCAGTATTGAAATTAAAGTGATTGAAATAGTTTAATGCTCTGATTTTGAAATTTGTTTAATTTTGAAATGGATTCGAAATGAATTATATATATATATATATATATTGTGATTTATTTAATTGAGTTTGTAGTACACCCACTAAGCTATATGCTTAGCGCGTTAGTTTGTTTCTAACGCGTAGGTACTAGGGATCCGGAAGAGGCTAAGGACTGAAGAGATAAAGAGTTGTGGACAGAGTCTTAGAGATTTGTACAGTTGGGTAGCTATATTGTGTTATGTATTTATATATTCTGAAAGCATGCATATACAGGGACTTTGTAAAATGTTTTGTAATTAAGTATTTTGCGATTTCTGTCCTTTATTATTTCAATGTTTGTAAATAGTAAAGTCTGATTTGTTTTCTTTTATAAATTGTGATAAACTGTTTTGATAAGTCGCACTAAACGGCAGAGTGCGCAACTGTTTGAAAGTGTTATAGAAGTGTTTGTGAAAATATGAATTTGATTTGATTTGTGGAAAACAGGTTTTAGAAAGTCCGAAAAACAAACGGTACTCTGCCGAATTTTCGTGAAAAGTTTATTTATTGTTATGGGCTCACTTGAAAATGATTTCTATCTGTCTTATGGATTTCTATCTGTTTTATGGGCTCACAATGATTTTGAAATGTCAAAATTTAAGTTTTGAAAAATTTAGAAAGTCCGAGTAGCACTCCCCGGGTCGGTCTGGCCGGGTCGGGTCGGGAGGTATTACATGCTCACTGTCAGGATTTTCACTTTTTCATCGTGAGCCAGTCATCGCGATATGTGGTCGCGGTACTCACTGCCAAGAATCAACATTCTTCATCGCGATCTGTGGTCGCGATGGCCAGGTCGCGATGCTCACTGTCTCAGTTTTTCACTCTCTCTTTGTGCATCGTTTTCGACCGTTCAATTTGGTCCACTTGGAAACCATAAAATAAACATACTTTTAATTACATTTACACCCCTCAATTCACAAAATTTATTTTCACATATTCAAAATTAATTACTCGAAATTTGGAATGTTACAGATATGTAGAGCGTGTTGGACATATTGATAATAATGAATATTAGAGATTTTTTTCTCCATTAGAGATATTAAGGATGATGAGTAATAAATGTTAATAAAAAAACTTAGTATTTCGGTCATCTATTTGACTTTTGTTTTTTCTACGTGTCAAAGTTTTTAATAAATATTAATACATATATAGAAATTTGAATAGTTAGATATAGTTTATTTATATATTTGTAATTATAAAAGTTTATGAAAGTTTATGAATGTCTATGAAAGTCTTTTATAATTCTGCAAAATCTATCAAGGTTAATAAAAATTCATAAACTTTTTAAAAGTCATTCACTTAAAAAAAATCTATAAAAGTAATTCAAAGTTTAAATTGAATAGAAAAAACTTTGTTCACGCCGAAGAAAAGCAAAGGAGTTTGGCATTTTAAAAATTAAGTTGTGCTTGAAATGTTGCCGTTTAGAGTAAGCAAATAAAGAAAATAAATAAAATGAGATCATAACGGTTCATTTTATTAAGTGTCACATATCTCCAAATCTTTAAAAGCTTAGACAAAATTTAGATCAGGAGACAATTCGGATCCGTAAATTATATATAATGGTTAGCAATTTCTACAGCCAAGAATCAAGATTATTTCATTCTTGGCGAGCAAATAAATAGTCATTAAATTGGGAGTAAACCACAAATCCCAATTGTAATTGTACATTAAACTACAAATAGAGTACCTCTTAACACGAAACGATTTTAATATGTTAATTGAGGGTTGCAGCCCATTTAATTAAATGAATTATATTTTATAAAACACACAATTAGTAAGAAATTGGAGAAAAATGTTGAATACTTTGGGGGGTGCATGTACTTTATCTAATATTACAATTTTTTTTTTTGTTTATAAGTCAACATCAAACTATAAAAGTTGAAAGAAAGATTGTATCTAATATTGGGATGACCAAGAAGATACGCAACAAATCCTAGTTGTGAATTGCGTTATTGTATCCAGAATTAGATGCTAACTAATATAAGTTGGGTGATAATAAAAGCACTGGTAGTACATGAATCTATGTCCGATGCATCCCTGTTTTTACTCTCAAACTCATAAAATTATTCACATTTTCTTTTCTAGTCAAATTCAATACACCAGAGTATTTGATCAAAGAAAACGCATTAACCTTGTTCGCTGGAATTTTGGGTATTTTATATTTAAGTTGATAATTCAAATGTTTTTTTTTTGGTAGGAACTGAACAGAGAAACTTCCAAGAACCATCCCACCACGTTTCTCCTCTATCTTCGTCCTCCTTTGTAGTCTCCGACATTTTGATTTCAATATTTTTCAACTGCTAATTTAATATTATTTTACCTTTCCAAGTCTGTCTGGTCGCTTAACTACTTTGACGAAGGCTACAAAGGACTTTTGGGTATATTGAATTGTTTGATTGTGATCTGGGTTTTCTTGTTTAGGCCAATTTGTGCTGGTCTTGGAGGCGTTTAAACAACGAGGTAAGAGTTTTCTTTTATTCACTTTAGAATGTTTTGTGGTTATTAATGTGCTTCATTTGGGGATTGGATAATTTGTATTGGATTTGAAATGACGAAGATGCATGTCTTTTCAGGGATTGATGAGTGGAGGATTTGGAAATCTTGGTGGGTTTGAAGTTGTTGCAAGTTTGGTGAATAGTTGTAATCTGGGTTCTTGTTTGTTGGATCTATAGAGTTTATTTTTCTTGCTATGGAGCAGTAGTTTCATTTCAAATCAACTTCTTCATATATGTTCTTGAATCTGGGTTAGAAGACTGATTTTGATATTAGAAGGCTGGTTTTTCAAAATCTGTATAGATACCGTAGCGAATTTAAATTGAATAGTGTAATTGTGACTTATTTGATTGATAATAGAAAGCTAGTTCAATAAGACCATGGAGCTAGCACGGGAAGAGTCGTCGGGTGATGGAGAGCAAGAGGAAATGGACAGATTAACCTCTGCAGGAACTTCTCACAGGGAGACACATATGTACCGCACCCACTTTCCGGGTATGGTGAGAAAAAAAGCTTACATATTTGATGGATTAGGGAAGTATTACATTAAGGAATGGGATCTTGCGGAAGGTAGAGGCAGCGAGTTTTGTTGGTACCATGTAGAACTTCCAAAAGGAAACCAAAAACTCTCTCAATCTGCCCAATACCTTATTGATGTTCTTTGTCCCCCTTTGAAGCTTCAAGACATTCTCTCACTTGTTAGCAATGGACCATTTTGTGGGCATGTTGATGGTGCACTTGTATTTAGAGTCAATTCGCATGGTCCTCCTGCAAGCAATTTCACATTTAGAATTGCTGCTAGAGTTACTGAGAATTCAGTGATTACCGTGTCTTTGGGTCGTGTTCCTAGGTTGGGTTTCTCACCTATGGGTCAATCTCTTCTATCGGAGATACCTAGTGTTGAGAGTCCCTCACATCATAGAGGTGAGCAGAGGGAAGGAAGTGGTATTGTAATAAGGGAGCATGTCCTTGAATTCTTGTTGACGATGAATCACACAGAGGAAGCTGATAATCCCGTGCCAAAATCTGTCTCGAATCTTGTTGTTCACATCATTGACACACATGTGGATCACCTTCAAGATGTTGTGACTAAACTAGAGATTGAACTGGATTCAGTTGAGCTTGAATTGGATAAAGGTAAAATTTTTTATGATATCTATAATGATGTGCAACATGTGATAATTTTTTATTGATCATTTTATCATATCTCTTTCTAGAGAAACCTATTGCTTTTTCTTAGCGATAATGTTTGATTGGTATTTGAATATTTATTGATCATATTATGGTGATTATCGTGTTAGTTAACCTGGAAAGATCATTGAAATTTGATGGTTTATACTTTATATTTGTGTTTGTGCTTGCCCCTTGCTGTTTTAAACATACCTGGACCCTGTTTTTTCTACTTTTACTTCATGAGGTTATAGTCTTTGTAACTTGTTCAACACTTCTTGAGACAAGTAGCCTAGAAAAATAGTTATAATAGTGGAATAATGATGTACGTGACTGTTATTAAAGATAATATATTTTGACCAATGTTGCTTTTCTAAGAGCACTTGTGAAACAAGATACTGCCACAATTCTGTATTAATTTTTTGGATAAATTACATGAACCTTCCTGAGTTAGCAAATTTCCAAGGAACTCCCTCTTGTTTCACAAGTTACATCAACCCACATGTCAGCAATACTCATTAATTTTCAGTAACTAAATATCACAAATTGTTGGTGTTATCATATAGTAACTTTCTACTTTCCAAATATTCTCTGTTTTAGTTTTTGACAATTTTTAACTGCCTACATTTGTACTCTTGTCTATAAATAAGAATAGCTTTGTAATAAATGACAACAAAATAATCGTTACATGTGAAATGAGCGGATATAGAAATGCCGTGTCATAGAAGTTAAAAATTCTGACAAGTTTGTATACTGTTGTTCTTCTATTGTCATGTTATCTTTTGTATCAATGAATTGATTGAAGTTACTGATATGGGAGGTGAACATAACTTCTGAGACAAGAGGTGACGCTGTAGATATTTCATTAACTCCAGAGAGAGGTCAACTCTGTGTTGAGTTTTCCTGCTGTTATCTAAATTACCACCCATCCAAAGACTTGTCATGGCGATATATAGTATTTATTATAAAAAAAAAGAATGAATTTTTATTATTCTAATGGTCTATATATGTGTCGTACACGTTAGTGAAAGGTTGTATTTGCTATCTCATGTTTGCTAAACGATCCCCCCAAATGAGAATTTTAATTCTTGTGGGTGTTCCTATGTTTCCCAGCTGCTATATTGCCCTTGGATTGACAGAAGTTACAGTCCTTAGATTTAGTTGTGTAATCTAATCCACCATTTTCAGTTTGTTTTTCTTTCTTCTGTCCTTCCAAATTATGTGATAGCTTTGCTGCACCGATGACTTGGGTTTTCTGCACCCCCTTTGTTGTTTTAGGTGTGAAGAAAGTAGGGCTTGTCAATCATATTCAACTGTTAACATTGAACTATAATGAGGTTTACTTAAAGATTTGAATGTGATAAAGAAATGAAATATGCAGGTAACTATCATTGAAATTGATACTAGACAATTTCAATGATCATTTAAAACTTAATATATTGCTGCAATATTTACTTTGTGAAGGGAAAGATAAGACTTGAAAATGTAAGAAACACCAATATTTGCTGTGTATTGATCAAATCTATAATTGGACCTCAAAACTCCTTTCTTTATTAAGCAGAGGTTAGCAGTTGGTAAGTGAACTTGGAGTTGGCTCATAATGTCCTTAAGTTTCTTTCGAACTTCTTTTTCTGCATGATCAGTTTTCTCCCGATTTCTTATATTTCTCTGTTTGCATTGTTCATTGTTAACTATTGGGATGAATCTTATAAAATTGGTGTGCTTAATGCCAGGTGGTTTTGCTTTAAAAAAACAAATGATGGATGATCGAAGATTCCCCA
Organism: Xanthoceras sorbifolium; assembly: GCA_003430845.1. Classification (NCBI taxonomy): domain Eukaryota; kingdom Viridiplantae; phylum Streptophyta; class Magnoliopsida; order Sapindales; family Sapindaceae; genus Xanthoceras; species Xanthoceras sorbifolium. Next base: position 26,033,505 of record CM010615.1, read on the forward strand.
AAATGCATCTTAATTTGCAACGCCTCCTGCAGGTACTTTTCCCCGTCTATTTATTTAAAAACCATGCTTGAAACATAAGGAAGAAAAATATGATTACATTTATGTTGCTCGGAGTTGAATTCATCAATTTGTGCTTGGACTTCCTGTGGTAACTTGATTCCCTGATAAGGATTAATAGGCCACTAAAAAGAAGAGCTGAATTAATGAAGAAGTTCCATTCTTTCAGAGTGCTGCCGCTTCTTGTCTTGGCTATAAGTCAATGAAATCAAAAAAATTCTAGTTTTTCCATTGCCCACAAGTTTTATTCGGTCCCCTAATGATCTGCTGATAACATCTTACAAATCTATAATACAGAGTTGATTTGTTTTTTTGTTTTTTGTAATGTTTTCAGTGTTGTCGCAAGGAATGTGACTGCATGAAAATGTCCATATATATGAACTTTGTTCTTATATATCTCCAATACTAGTACCGTGTGCACTTAACTGCTTTTGCATTCATTTTCCTTGAGCTCCAGGTGATTGCACATGGGGAGCAAGTATTTCCTCGAGTGAAAGAAAAGTGTGCATCTAAACAATGGTTTGCCATTGAAGACATTAACTCCCTGGATGAGTTAATTGGCCAGCTAAGGAGGCTAAAAGAGAATGTAGGGTTTATAGCAAATCGTGTCACAGCAATTCAGGCTGGTCTGGATAGTTGGCAGGCTGAACAAATAAACAGGAAACTTTATTACCTCTCCTTTCTTTCAATAATATTCCTTCCACTGTCCATCATCACCGGAGGTAAACTTTCTTTTCAATCCAAATTTTCTTAAATTCTGAGGCAATCTCTAGTATAATCTAACTAATTACTGTTCCATGCATTCATATCAGTGTTCGGAATGAATGTCGGAGGGGTTCCATGGACGGGGCAGAAAGACCCAGCGCTGAAAGATGGTTTCCGCAATGTGATGTTTCTATGTGTAGGGATGCTATTTCTGGTGCTGCTATGCTTCATTTGTCCAGCGCTGTATACCCGTGGAGCTGCATGGCGGAGGAGGAGGGCAATGAGAAGAAGCTGGTCACTCAATAGGAGATCATTCCTCAAGAGAACTCTCGGAGTTCAAGAAAGAGGAGGTTACCTTAGAATATGATAATAGGCAAAAGGAAATGTATACTGTTATCCAGGTACATTTCCTTGTAAATATTTCCTCAATTTGTTTCCAAGCATAGAAAATGGACAGCATAACACTGTATTTCTATCTGTACAGGCTAATCTGAATCTGGTTTTGGTTGGTTCTTGAACAATTTCTAGAGATACAGAAGCGTTAATAATTTCATTTACCTTGAACGTTTGGAATTCTTTAGTAGGAGATTAGTTTATTCTTTTCTTGACCCTGTTTATCTTCTAATGGGGATATTAGTGTTTCTTTTTTTTTTTTTTAATATTTTTGTTTTTCAAATGTACAGACATTATGTATTATTAAATATCCAAACAAATTCATGCAAGTGTTGTATTTGATTATTTTAGGGCGAAAACCAGTTTGGTTCTATCTTTTTTTTAATTATTACTTTTTGATTGGTCTTTCATTTTTTAGCTTGCGCGGTTTCTAGATTTTTAAAAATCAATCACTTTAGTCTCTCTGTTAGTCCGATGTTGGTTAAACTTAAATTGTGGTTATTTACATAAAAAAAATAAAGAAAAATCAAGTGATGCTATATAGTTATGACGTGTTGCTAAGATATCTTTTAAAATAAATACAAATAAATATAATAAAATTTAATATAAAAATATTGAAGATAACACCTTAAAGTTTAAAAATTAAAATAAAATTAAAAAAATTGAATATATATTTTAAAAAAAATTATAAATATATGAAGATGAAATTGCAGTAAATTAAAAAAAGAAAAAGATTGAAGAATACAAAATTTTAAAACTGATTCAGGAAAGGCATACAAACCCTAGCAAATCTTAAATTTGTTTTTTCCCAGAAATAGAGATGGGAAAATCTAGCTTGAGGCCCTTTCTAATTTTTATGCCATTCCTACTATCATGAAAAATATTAAATTTGAAGATGGTGATGAGAGTTTATTTAAGAAGATGAAGTGTTCATTTTTTAATTTTTTTAATTATTATTTGATTATTTAATTTTGAAAAAGGAAAGAAGGGTATTTTAGATATTTTATACCATTGACCGTTAGATATTAACTGTTGAAATCTAATAGTAGGAGATGTCCGTATAATATTTTTCAAACATTAAATAGGTACGGCCATATATTGTCTATTCTTGTAATTATGCTAAAATGGCAGGATGTTTGTGTAAGTTTTCCTTTCAAATATACAAGAACTCATCCAATACACAGGAAATCTCTGAAAAACAAAACCCCTTTCCCAAGAAAACCAAAAACTTGGATGAATCTAGATCTCTCTTTCTGCCACGTGGCTAAATGTTCACCAACGAAAAACAAGTCCATTTTGCATAAAAACGGTGCCGTGTCAGGCTCATCCATACAACAACGCAGCTGACAGCTCTAGAACTTTCTAAAATTCATTTTGAGCCACCCTTCAAAAACCCTAACACGCCTATTCTTAAACCCTAATCGATCGAAAAACCACCACAACAAAAAACCCTATTCGTCTTTCTCTCTCTCTCCCTCTCTCTCTACTTTACCTCTGATCTGCTGCTATTCGCCATGGCCACAGCCGCTCTCCTCCGCTCTTTACGCCGCCGTGACGTCGTCACCGCCCCTCTATCTGCATACAGATGCGTACGTTTTCTCTAACCTGATCTTCCGATCGTCTCAACAACCTCCTTGTTTCTATTAGTTGTTTGTTTTTTCACTGATCGGTTCACCTGCTTGTTTTTCTATTTGGTTTTTGTTCTGCTCAAGCCTTGATTTACCAGACCATGAAATGAACATAAGAAGTTGTTCGGCTCTGCTTTTATTTTGTGATGGAATATAATATTTCAATTTCATTTTTACACATTTTAGATTATTGTAGCTCGTTAAATTCTGTGATGAAATAAAACTATATGAAATACATATATTTTTACACTTTTTAGCTTGTATCATTTTTTATTGTATTATATTTAACTATCAACTGATTTTCGTACTATTTTTAGTCTTATTTGGTTATCGTAATTTTTGATCCCGAGAGTTGTCACTATCATATGTATCTTTAGTGTCTAATACAGGAGAGGATAATTCACGTGTTCCGTTCAAGACCTGTGTGATATTTTGTGTTGGTGTTTCGTTTGATTCTGAAGTAGAGTACTGATTTCATTTTTTAGTGTTGAATGGTCAAATGACTTTAGCCTTTTAAGTATGAGGAGCTGTCAATTTGATTTTTTATTGGACAGTTTTGAAATAATTAATGACATCTGCAAAGATGTTGAAACACAATGCTATTCTTGCATGTCTGCAAACGTAGTCTTGAGTTGAGCTTGGTCTCTACTCTAGGCTGATTGCATATGTTCATTTGAGTTGTGTGTGGTCTCTATCTAGGCTAATGTTCATTTAATATGCATAATGCTTGTTTGAAAACATATGGGTTACTTGACTGATTGATGTCATGCTAATTTGTTTTTTTTTTTTAATCTTTTTGGGGTCATGGTATCAACCCATTGAATAGATGTTTCAATGAAATATATCTTCTTATGATTGTTAATGCTTTTGCAGTTGAGCAGCAATGTCAAGCCCTCCTGGGCCCCGTCTAGTCTGGGTAATGGGTTGACAAGTTTAGCAAGAGCTTTCAGGTAACAAGTGGTACTAAGCCCGTTTGTTATTTTGTTGGCAACTTCTTATAATTGCTACAAGTAACTGTTGTGTCAATTCTTCTCACTGCAGCTCAAAACCTGCTGGGAGTGATGTTATCGGGATTGATTTGGGAACCACAAATTCATGTGTTGCATTGATGGAGGGAAAAGTAAGACTAGGTGTTGTTTTGAATAATTTTTTTTAGTTCTGGTTACATTTTTTGGCTTCCAAAGAATTTTCCTGATACATACTGACTATATGCACAGAATCCCAAAGTCATTGAGAATTCTGAAGGGGCAAGGACTACACCTTCCGTGGTAGCCTTCAATCAGAAAGGAGAGCTACTTGTGGGTACACCAGCAAAGCGTCAGGCGGTGACGAACCCGACTAATACACTCTTTGGAACCAAGCGTCTGATTGGTAGACGATTTGATGATCCCCAGACGCAGAAGGAAATGAAAATGGTTCCTTACAAGATTGTCAAGGCTCCTAATGGAGATGCATGGCTCGAAGCTAATGGTCAGCAGTACTCACCAAGCCAGATTGGGGCTTTTATTTTGACAAAGATGAAGGAAACTGCAGAGTCATACCTTGGAAAGTCAATCACAAAGGCTGTGATCACTGTACCAGCTTATTTCAATGATGCTCAGAGGCAGGCAACAAAGGATGCTGGTAGAATTGCTGGCCTTGATGTTCAGAGAATCATTAATGAGCCCACTGCTGCTGCACTTTCCTATGGAATGAATAACAAGGAGGGCCTCATTGCTGTTTTTGATCTTGGTGGTGGAACATTTGATGTTTCTATTCTTGAGATCTCTAATGGTGTTTTTGAGGTATGAATGATATGGTAATTGGAAACATTCTCGTTATTTTATTTTTTATTTTGCTCTGAAGTCATATTAATAATTATTTCTGTCAGGTGAAAGCAACCAATGGTGACACCTTCTTAGGGGGAGAGGACTTTGATAATGCATTGCTCGAGTTCTTAGTGAGTGAATTCAAGAGGACTGATGGCATTGATCTTTCGAAGGACAGACTTGCATTGCAGAGGCTTCGTGAGGCTGCTGAGAAGGCAAAGATCGAACTTTCATCCACCTCTGAGACTGATATCAATCTGCCATTTATTACAGCCGACTCAACAGGTGCAAAACATTTGAATATCACGCTGACCAGAAAGAAATTTGAAACTTTGGTCAATGATTTGATCGAGAGGACCAGGATGCCGTGCAAGAATTGCTTGAAGGATGCCAACATTACCATCAAGGAAGTTGATGAGGTTCTTCTTGTTGGAGGTATGACTCGAGTACCTAAGGTGCAAGAGGTGGTTTCAGAAATCTTTGGAAAGAGCCCGAGTAAAGGAGTGAATCCTGATGAGGCAGTTGCTCTTGGAGCTGCTATTCAGGGTGGAATTCTTCGTGGAGATGTCAAAGAGTTGCTTCTCTTGGATGTAACGCCTCTATCGCTTGGTATTGAGACACTTGGCGGTATCTTTACTAGGTTGATCAACCGTAACACAACCATTCCAACAAAGAAGAGTCAGGTGAGTGATTGTGCAACAAAAAAATTGGAACATTGCATATGATTTTTTCTTTAATATTGATTATTTTTATCAAGTTAATTCTCCCTGATTAACAATATTTTGCTTGAGAGGGGCCTGTTTGCTTTGTTGTGTTTAAGCATTTAGCTTTAAGGTTTGCTTTTTGGTGCCTCTGGTGCAATTAATTTGTCCAGTTTGGTTCAATGCTTTAGTTGTATGTGCTCTGTGGCATTGTGATGTATTCATTCTCATTGGTGTTGTTTTATTTTTATTTTTATTCTTTTGCAGGTGTTCTCAACAGCAGCTGACAACCAGACTCAAGTTGGTATTAAGGTTCTTCAGGGTGAACGTGAAATGGCAACTGACAACAAGCTCCTAGGAGAGTTTGAACTTGTTGGCATTCCACCAGCTCCTAGAGGCATGCCCCAGATTGAAGTGACATTTGACATCGATGCCAATGGTATTGTCACTGTTTCTGCAAAGGACAAGGCCACTGCTAAAGAACAGCAGATCACTATCCGCTCATCTGGTGGGCTCTCAGATGATGAAATTGAGAAAATGGTGAAGGAAGCAGAGTTACATGCCCAGAAAGACCAGGAAAGAAAAGCTTTGATTGATCTCAGAAACAATGCTGATACTACTATCTACAGCATTGAGAAGAGCTTGGGCGAGTACAGGGAGAAGATACCCAGTGAAGTTGCAAAAGAGATTGAGGATGCCGTGGCAGATTTGAGGACATCAATGGGAGGTGACAACATCGATGAAATCAAGGCCAAGCTTGATGCTGCAAACAAAGCAGTGTCTAAGATTGGACAACACATGGCTGGTGGTTCCGGTGGTGGTTCAGCTTCCGGGGGTTCCCAGGGTGGTGAACAGGCTCCAGAGGCCGAATACGAAGAGGTGAAGAAGTGAATGAGGCGGCAGTAATTTTCATTACCTTTTTTTTTTCTTTTATTTTTGGGTGGCTTTTAGACCACAATTTTATTTGCACTTAGGATATAATGAATGATTTAAAGCGGTTTTGTAACTAAATGTTGAAGGTAGTACTGGAGGACTACTTAGTTTTTACTTTGAGAGCATCCTGAGCAAATTTTAAGCCCTTAGAATATATTGGTCAACATAAATTTTTTATTGAAATAATCTGATTGTCAACATTGCAAGTATATATGGCTTATGGGGTTGTGACACTTGAGCTGTGGCTGAAGTTCTTATTATAGTGTCTTAAGTTGTAGCTGCTTGGTTTTTACTTGTAGGCAATCTCATGTGTTTAAATTTTGCGGCGTTGATTTTGGTAAATGTATATATTACTGATGTTGAAAACTGATTAAGCATTTTATAATTGGGATAGGATGTGAAAGAGCTTATAATTTTGATTAATCGTTTAATGGCGGCCCATTATTTCCAGTCTCTGATGATTAAGTTTATGGTTGTCTATATTTTACTTCCACTTCAGAGATAATCGCAATTTAATATTAAATTATTTTAAACCATAATTTTTTATTGAAGAATAATATATTTTACAGATATTATTAAATTTTTTATTTAGTTTGGTATATTAGTTAAAATATTTTATAATTTTATTTATGGTTAAAATTTATCTTATAGTTTATTTTATAGTTAATTTTTTTCTCTATTGTCAGTTTTAATTATTAAAATATTTTTGACCATTAATTTTTTTTTATTAAAAATTTTAGGAAACTAAATGTATAAAAGTAAGTGGCTATATATTTTTTTATAGAAGAAATTAACTACCTGCCAAAAAATTAGTTGTTTAAAAAATTTAATTCTTAATTCATTCTATCTAAATACATTATTTCATTATATTTAAAGGTACCCAAAGTGTTTTAAAACCCTCACAACAAATGCACAAGGCGGTGGACGTGTTGGCAAAGTTGGCAAAACACTGAATTCACAACACTAACATCAAATTCTCCTTTGTATTCCATTCAGGAAGCCTCACAGCCTACTCGGTAAAGCACAATGACGGGTAGTGGAATCCAACCTTTGAAAAGTAATGCATAATGCAACAAGCCTTCATCATTATAGATCAAATCCATGTAACATAAATAGAAAACACTTAGGGGTGTTTTATAATGCAACAAGCCTTCATCATTTTAGATTATATCAAATCCGTCGCCCTATCAGAAGACGATCAGATTCAGCACGTGTACGGGGAATAAAAAGTGGCCAGGTTGTACTATGAGAAGACGATCAGATTCGGCATGCGGGAAAAGGCGGCAAAGGCGAAAGCTTTGGCCGCAACCTCCTCCATTGATAATAACGCACCCATGGCTACACCTAGTGACAAAGGCCACAAGGGATAGCAGGGCTTATCATCTTATAAAACGCCAAAAAGGTTCGGGCATCGCGAGATAGCAAAACAATACCGCTAAGAATTCCTCTGTAATGTTTATCTCGATTAATAAAGTTATGAATTTTTATTTTCATAAGTTCTAGTGCCAAAATTGCCCCCTCGACCTTAGGGGGATTAGTAGATAAATGCAAAACGAAGCACAAAATAAATGTAAAACGAAGCACGAAAGATGGGAAAACTCCCCAAGAGGGATGACGCCACAAAAACAAAATACTGCATTCCCCCCTCCCGACGACAACAGAGCATTCTTCACAAGCTTGTTAACGAGAAAGTTTCCTACTTTCAAACCTACGAACTCGCTGACCTGACGGCCTACGGGCTATCTAAGAATCGGGGTCAATAGAAATACTCGAGGAAACAAACCTAGAGCTGTAGACATTGACAAAAAACCTGCCAACCTATGAGCTGACGAGCTCAATTAATTAGTAGAGTCAATATAAACACTCAAAGTGGAATCCCTCATAGCCTACCTAAGTATTGACAAAGTCTCACCGACTTGGGAAGCCGAAGAGCCCCAGAAGTAGTGAAGTCAAAACTTACGGTAAACAGCCTCCCCGAAGAGCTGTATAAATTAGCAAAATTTTGCCAAGGGGCCACAGGCTCCCAAACTAGCGAAGCTAGAGTCTACAATAGCCGGCCTCCCCCAGGAGCCGCGCTAAAGGTTGACAAGGCTCGTCAACATGAGAAGATCGTTAGCTCTCAAACTCGCGAAATCAACCCCTTAAGAAGCTAGGTGGGGCTCAAAGAATGCCAACGAAGCAGCGAGCTTTCGAGCCCTTAGATAGCTAAGGCTGCTAAAACAAGCCCGGTAGGGATACATCCCCGAGCAAGAGCCCACTCTGACTTCTCAACGAAGGACATTGACCAGGTTCTATCCTCTTTTATGTATATATATATATATATATATATATATATATATATATATATATATGCTTTGAGTTTCTACTTTACTAAAGTTTTGAACAAGTATTTACTTAGAGCTAATAAATATAAGATAAACATATGAATATCTAAATGTAATGCGACACTTAGTAAGAATAAAGAAAATTTGTTATTAAAGTCATAGAACGGGCTGAGATTACAATGAAGCCAGGTACAAGGAATCATCAAAATCAGACAATTACAAAAAAAATAATCCCTAGAGACAGTTTGAGTGCGAGTACAATTCTCTCAAGAAGATGAAGAAATCAGGAGCTACGGAAGAATGTCTATCTTCACCTTTGCCCCCATCGCCTCCAGTCATACCACCGACTGTGGAGCCACATCTGGTGGATCCTCAAAAACATTCTATCATCGGTAGGCATGGGGTTGCGGGTAATGGGGTTGAGAACAGTGGCCGTCGCATCAGTTTGCTGACAAATCACTTTAAAGTTTTTCTAAGAGCTGAAGATGTAGTATTTTACCAGTACACTGTTTCCATTTCCGGTGATGATAACAGAACCGTTAAAGGCAAAGGGATTGGGAGAAAACTGCTTAACGGGCTTTATCAAACCTACTCGTATGAACTTGATAATAAGAAGTTTGCATATGATGGGGAGAAAAGCGTATACATTGTTGGCTCTCTACCTCAGAACAAGTTTAAGTTCACAGTGGTGCTTGAGGAATCACGAAGAAGGAGGAACAGAGGTCGCAATATATGGAAGTCATGCCAAAGAAGGTGGGGAGGTCGCAATATGTGGAAGCCTTATCAAAGAAGATCGAAGACCAAACTGAATGACCCTGCCGGAGAAGCACAATGCATTTGTACGGGAGAAAATGCTAGATCCGAATGTGAGGACCTATACAGATGTGATGAGGTAGCAAGCCTTGGAGAAGGAAGAGGAGGTTCGTCGAGCCCAGCCAAGTAGGAAACCCTCACTTAAGCTTGACCATCACATCCATCCTACGAACCACTACCTTCCTCGGGTACTTCAATAGCGCCAGCAGCCCGTAGCTCCTCAAAACTCCCAATCAATTCCTCAATAGATGGACCAAGGAAATCCAATGGCAAGCGCGGATGATGGAACCAAATGCTATAGAGAAGATCATGTTGGGCTTTGTTAATCACGACCACCTTCTCTTCCTCCCAGTTTTTCTCCCTCTAGGCAAGCTTCTCGTTTTGCTTGGCCAAGTCTTCTTTTAATTTCTCCAGTTGTCCCTGGACTTAAGCCACCTCACCACGAGCCCGTTTAGCGTCAGCTTGTTTTTCGTTTGACCTAGCAGCCGATTCTTTCAGCTCCATCTCCAGGGCCTTCTCGTGGGCTTGAGATTCCTTAAGTTTCGCCACTAGCTGCTTCTCACGACCTGCCCCAACAGTGAGCTCCTTTTTCACCTTCAAAGCTCATCACACATCTTTCATCTTTCCGCATCATTTTCCTCATATTCGAGCATATCTTTGTATGCTAGGCAGGCAGTCTAAAAAAAGAAAGGAACAAGGTGAGCAAGCCAAATATATATATATGTGTGTGTGTGTGTGTGTGTGTGCATGCTTGGTTCACCATGAGGGCGTGACGAACTAATGTATGGCGAAGGTCCAGGCCCTTATCCTCCTCGATGTGCTGACTCAAGCCCCCAGTAAGGAACTCCTCATAAAACACTGGGGCCCCACCTAAGGTACTACTTTGTAACCGGACCAAGACCTCGACTCGAGGACAGGAAAGCAGTCGGGCCCACTACGGTAGAATGACCAAGTCTCCCCCTTTGGACAAGCTGTTTCACGCATACATCAAAATCGACCTCCTTTTCGTTTCTACCAGCACTAGCTGCATTTATAGAATGAGGGGGTGAAAGGCTTGGAATAGGCCCCTGTAGGAGCAAAGACAGGTCATTTCGGTTGGGCACCTTCGACCTGACCTTTTTAGGAGGACCAAAAAGAAGAGAAGTTTCAGCTCCCCTCTTAGCAAGATGAGACTTCAGTGTATTCAGCCTCTCCATTTGATCCTGTTGTAGGTGGTGTTGTTGTTGTTGTTGTTGTTTCTGCTCGCTGCTTGCTTATGGTTGGTGACGAGAACGAGTGAGAACCATCCTCTGAACTTACTCAGCGGGAGCAACTCCCCTACTCGGGGTATACGGCACAGCTGCCTCTTGAGCACCCCGCACTTCGTAGCACCGCCGCACCTTTTCGCGATCATGAGCTAGTTTAAAACTCACCAAGAGCTCGTCAGTGACCTGCTTATACTCAGCGAGCTCCCTTAGATTGTCTGAGATCAAAGCCTTGAGAGCGTCAAGTGCCTCTCTCTCCCCCTTAAAGAGGTCGGGATTCGAGCCCGTACCCCCTGCAAATAAGAAAAAAAAAGGGTAAGCACATGATATTAACAAAAAAAGTGGTAAGATCCAGCGTACATCGACAGAACAAACTCACTGGGCATTAACACGAAGCTCTTATTTCTTAGGAGCTCTATCACGAGACCCTTAACAAAAAAAGAAGGACGATTTATAATTCCCAGCATTCAAGCTGGAGTCCCCTTGCAGCAGGTCCCTATATTCGTCAGCCTGCACACTCATATAGTGCATCCTGTCGTAAAGGGCATCCTCAGGTGAGCCCCTTCCCAAGGGACACTGCTTCAGGACGAAACAGTATTCGATGACATTGTCACTAAGGGGAGGAATCCTTTGCTTCCTAAATGAGAGGTAGAGAGTAATAAGTTGGCCATAAGAGCTGGGAGTAAGCTAGCACTAGCATTTGGTGGTGTCGATTATGAGTAAGAAGCTGGCCGTAAGAGGAGGAATCCTCAGAAGGTTCAGCACGCTGCCGTGTATGGGCCATACTTCAGAAAGGACCTACGGGGGCCCTTCACTTACTTGTGTGAGCCCCTCACCCTCTTTAACAACAACCCGGCGCTTCGCCGGAACATACCATAGGTTGGTCCAACAACCAGTTGGCTCCTCGCTGCTGCACATTAGCAGAAAAAAGTGAGTGAATAGCCAACCCCGTGCAAGTTTCTCAATCAGTTTCCTTTATCCTGTTGCATATTTCTGCAACTCAAGAAAAGAAAGGCTTCTATTCTTGTGAAGCACTGAGAACGCTTGTGTATAGAACTTGCTATCTTTTTTATTTATTTTCTTTTTCAAAGTCAGATAAGAAATGAGTGAGAGATGAGATAGAGTATTCATATCCGCTTCTCTTAACTAACAAAAAATAAAAATTCGAAAATTTTTGATAGGAATTAAAAGGCTGTATCAGAGAGAATACCAAGGAGGATCAATCACCTGAATAAACCTTACCTCTGCTCACAGTCGGGGTAGATGTCTAACCAGGAAGAGATATACATGGCAGCTAGCTGAGACCCCGAATGAATCTCCTGCGCCTGTAGATTCAAGATTGATTGTTCAACTATGAGGAACCCTGATATAGGGAACCTCAACCCCTGTGATCAGGTGGTGCCGACTGATGGCAATAAAGCCAAAAGGGGGATAGGTAGCCCTATTAGTCACAACAAGCACTAGCATTAGGTGACCACTGGGAAATTGAAAAGACTTCGCCATGAGTCTCAAATCCTCTCGATAAATTCTGGAAGGGACCGATGCAAAAGCCTCTTTTCTCTGGCGTGTACCCCCATAAGCTTCCCAGGGAAGATTAACTAATATCTCCACGCCATTTACTACCTCTACGTCTATCCGCTGATCGGTAGTGACCTGGGCTATCCGCAGTTGTCCCCAGGAAACCTTTCTGAAGCAACCCGACCCCTTGACGGCCAGAGACAGATGCCTCCGCCCTTCTATCCTCACAGAGCCTCTGATTGCTCGAACCATATATCTACAACAAAAGGAGAACCTAAAGTTAGATGACAAGTATCTACCGCAACCTAAGGGCTCGAGCTAAAGGCATTAGAGGGCCGCGATTACCCTAAACTGACTCGACAAAGACGTTATAACCCCCAAACAATCGAAGAAAACCCAGACGCGCAAACTCAAATATAAGACTTAAAAAACAAAAGAGAGAGAGAGAACATAAAACTTACCACGAAGAAAGCAAAGGACAACAGGCGTAACAAGCAAAAAGAATGGCGAACCCACTCTCACACACACGAATGCAAGCCTTGAAGATTTCTTCTGTGAACGGGACCAACAGAAGTTGAAGCACACCCCTTTTTTTTCTTTTGGAGATTACCAGCGAAGAAAAAGAAGAGAAAATATTTAGAAGAGTCATTGAAGAATGAAGAAAAAGTGAAGAATGCCCCGTATATAACCAAGGAACCGAGACCATCAGATCAAAGCAATAATAACTTAAAGAAAGATCTATGGTTGATATTCAACCTGGGGTTATGACGGGATACTCGAAGAGTCGTTGATTTAACACATTCATTTAATGCACTGTACGACATGGTGGTTGACATGACTCCACTCACTAGAAGAGTAACCGCCAATGTAATTCGGAACCAATGACCTCGAAGAGCGACTCATGAACTTCCTTACAAACGGGCTCACAACAACTCTCTGAAAACACAGCCCGCAGGAAGAAAGCATATCAGCTTCCACCATGAGATTATCAAGCTAGAAGCTGGGGGGATAATGTTACATGTCAAATTACACCAGGCCCAAACAGACCCAAAAATGTGGAAATATCGAAGAAAGCCTAATGAGCGAAAGAAGTCAACAAATGATAGTACAAATGATGAGCCCTAATTCAGCAGCCATAAAGGAAAAAAATAAACACTCGAAGAAGTCAAGCATCACCTATCGACAATGGTCTGGTCGCATATCGCAGGACATCAAGCTCACAGGCTACGCAGATCCAAGCCCCAATCAAAGGAAGAATCCCGAGAATATAGAGATTGCATTCGGTCAACTAGGATACTCCCAATCAATCTCAAATTCTATGATCCCAACGATTGTATTCAAATCAAATCACAACTATTTGGTATATAATTTCGTCCCTAATTTATAAAATTAGATTTCATGTAAAATAGGATGACTCCAGTCCCTTCACACTATAAAAGAGACGGATCATCACCATTACAAAGGTGACCAATTTTTCCAAAAAATGCATAAATAAGTGAGCTCCGCAACTACATTTAGCGAGCTCAACTTGAATACCAAGAACAGTGGATGTAGGCATTCTCTTAAGCCGAACCACTTTAAAAATCTTATGTGTTGATCTTTTTATCCATTTTTATCCTTCAAATCATAGTTAATCACTATTATTTCTATTGACCATATTCACACGTCAACACCCGTCAAATCAGCATTAATGATACTAGCTAGAGCATTATCCCGGCCAAGACTGTGCGCATTTAATACATCTGACAACATTAAATGAACACGCAATTGAGGCTAAGCATACTTACACAGACGCCTTAATTACCAAATCTTCCAAGCCACCTAACAGCTACTTGAGCTATCTCATCCATTAAATCACACTCCGAGAATATGATAATTTATTAAGGAAATTAATAGATGACCGATGAATGGTGTGGCAACTGATCATACCTCAACAAATGAAGAACCAGAAGAATGTTGAGCATCTATAAATAACTTCAACTAAGGAAGAGCAGAGTACGCTATTATTAACTCTTTAAACCTGAACTCTGTGGTTTTGACTATTGATTCTTTATCACACCAAAACTGACTTGATCTTCGGAACTTAATTTTCGGTGCAAGTCCGGCACTCCTACCATCGAGCGACCCTAACCATCAAGTTCTTGCTGTTGCTGATAACTTTAAAACGAAGGTTATCCCTAAACTACTCAATAACTATAGTCACCGATGACATAACTATCTTGTTTAGTACGATTGACTATTATTGACTACCTAACCCGAATTTCATAGTGAACAACCATCTTTCTCAATTAGCTTTAAAAGCCAATCAGGAAGGAACAAAATCCTCTTAGAAAACAAATGGACTAATACACATTACCAATTTAGCTACAACATGACTTCCATATTACAACGAGGAACAAATGAAATAGAACGTATAACATTAATTTTAACTAAAAACCGAATATCAAGCACTATATGATCAATCTCACACCTGGAAAAAGACAAACGCCCACTACACAATTTAACAACATTAAAGGCATCAGATTCAACATCATAAGAGACTAAACACTTATCAACAGCTAGGAAAACACCCTCCAATATGGCTTTGGCCTCAACAACCTCCACATTAAAGAAGACATCAAAGAATTTGGCAACAACATAAAGAAGCACTCCTGAGACATCTGTTACCACAATTTCAATTCCAAAACAATTTCTATAGTTATTAACTACTGCATCAAAATTGAATTTATAGCCATTATTGGGAGGTTTCCAAATCTGCCTGAAAGCTTCAGGTCTAGATAAAGCAACCTCACAAATGGAGGTATTATTGTTTAAGAAACTTCCAGTGCTAAACCAAACATCAGTTTCCAGTATAAAATTGTGGCTAATCAAATAGCTACAGTAAAATGAAGAATCTGATAAACGATAAAAGTAAAACTAAACCACAATAGTCTATCCAAAAAAGTTAGCAACTTTGCAAGCTTTTACTATAGAAAAAATGGACCATTCACTCCATAGAGGTTGAATAGACTTACAACCCCAAACTGCACGATCATAAGGCCACAAAAGAGAAAAAATATAAGAATCAATAATACTTCTTTAAATAACACAGCTCTGGTAGATTGAATATTTTTGCAAGCCTTTCAATAGAAAGTCCTATTCTTATATGGAAGCTAATATGCCACAACGTTTTCCACAGGGGAGATAGACAACTTGAATTAGAGGCTACATCCTTATTCAACTGTTTAAGAGCTAATTTATAGGCACTTCTTACCAAGAACATGTCCTCTTGTCAAAATGCCTTAATAAAAAATCATGTTCAAACTTAAAACAAAAAGGAATAAGGATAATACCAGCCTCTTTAGGTGAAATTATGTTTCACTAACTCCCTACTCCACTTACCATAAATTGGCTTGGCCACTAACAGACTCATAGGAAGAAATCTGGGTGATAAGACCCTAAACCTAAAATTTCTTGCTAGATCTGAGTCAACTGAAAATTGATACATTCAAGTCATCCCCAATCTTCCACCTCAGTTCGTTAACATATGCTATTTACCCTCAAGGATACTTCTTCATACAAAAGAAGGCCTCCACCCCAAAGTTCTTTGCAAGAAAGAATTATTTGAAGCAAGCCATTCTTCCAAGTATTACGAGTTTGTAGTCTTTGTTTGCTTCCCGAGATATCTAGCTTTCAAACCCCCTAAAATATAAATGACAAGGCACTATTCAGTACTTGTCATGTAACACCCCCTGACCCGACCTGTCTGGATCAACCCAGGGAGCGTTACTGGGTTTTTAAAACTTTCTTAATTCACTTTATAAATTGTAAACCATTGAAAATCAAATCAATTGTAATTTAAAAATATTTTTCTAGTGAGCCCATCAAAATTTATTTTCAAAATTTCGGCAGAGTTTTCTCTATTTTTCTGATTTCCCAAAACCTGTTTTCAACCAAAACAATTATAATACAATATAATTTCAACCCTTCTATATCAAATTCTCAAATCATTGCGCACTCTGCCGTTTAGTGCGACTTCCAAACATATTCAAATAAAACATTTCATGATTTAATATTTACAAACCTTTGAAAATGGAAATAGAAACCATAAAACAATTAATTACAAAACACAAATATATAACACCTTTACATACTCCTGTATATGCATGCATAACTAACTATATTATACAGAAATATATAACTACCCAAAATGTGGTGACTCTGGATCTCTGCCTGCAACTCTCTCTTCAATCTTTTGCTTTCTTAGTATCCCTGTTACCTAAGTGCGACAAAAACCGACGCGCGAAGCATATAGCTTAGTGGGTGTACACTAAACTCAATTATCAAAATCATAAATAACTTTTTATAATAAAAATCTCACAATACAATCGTATATAAACATGTTATTATTCAAATCAAACACGGAAAATAAATCATATGAAATCGATTCAATAGAAACAACTAAATTCAATTAATAATCCATACGGAACCGAATTATAAATTCTTTTACAATCATTTCTTTTCAAATCATTCTCAATTCTGGCCCTCTGATATACTCAACATAATCCAGAACTGGAATATGAATCGTTCGACCTCTCAGTGGCTGTCAGTCAAACATAACTCCCAACCTAGGATGAATCCTTAAGGTGGTACATATCTCCCTACCCTAGGACCGAATGTTCGGAACCTAGAGAGGTACATATCTCCCTATCCTAGGAACGAATCCTTAGGAAGGTACATGTCTCCCTACTCTAGGACGAATCCTTGGAGAGGTACGTGTCTCCCTATCCCTAGACGAATCCATGGGGAGGTACATTAAATATCACATCAATGTCAATAATGGTGCAGTACTGCTACATGAACCCAGCTGGTATACCAACCTCCTATATCCGTATATATGTCCAAGTATCCTAGGGCCGTTTCTAATACACAATATTCAGAATTTTCATATCAATTCATTTCTTTCACATTCGAAATAAACAACTATAATTTAAAAATCGAAAGTTAATTCCACAAATAAAATTTTCAAACAATATTCGTAAAATGATTTCTTAAAAATTATACGATTTGTTTTATACGATGTTCTGTAATAGTTCATTTCAACATAATCAAAATACGATTAAATTAAAATTCAAATCAAGAAACATATGAACAATTATTTACCAAACTACTCAAAATCTCAGATTCGAATAAAAAACACAAAATAAAATCACAAAGGTTTCGAAAAAGAGTGTACACCAACCTGGATACCGTTTTCTTCTCTACTATTGCTTTTCTAAGTTCCTTTTTCCCTTTTTCTTTTCTCTCATTCCTCCTCTTTTCCTTCCTCCTTTTCTTTTCCTTTTCTTTTCTTCTTCTTCCTTTTCTTCTTCTTCCTTTTCTCTTCTTCCTCTTCTTCTTCTTCTTCTTCTTCCTCTCTCTTCCTTTCTCTCTCTTTTCCTCTTTCTCTTTTTCTTTCTTTTTCTCTTTCTTTCTCGGTCTCTCTTTCTCTTTTCTGTGTGGCTTTTTCGTGAAGCTTCCACGACCAGCTTATTTTTTTTATAAAAATTCGGTCATCACGACCGTCATCGCGACATGTGGTCGCGCTACCTGGTCGCGTTGCTCACTGGAGCAATTCCATCGCTTTCATCGCGATCACCTATCGCGGTACCATGGTCGCGCTGGTGGTCGTGTTACTCACTGCCCGAATTTGATATTTTCACCGCGAGCTAATCAGCGCGATCCCTGGTCGCGGTGCCACTGCCCGAAATCCACATTTTTCACCGCGAGCTAGTCAGCGCGATCCCTGATCGCTGTGCTCACTGCCAAAAATCACCATTTTTCACCGCGAACGACTCATCGCGATCTCTGGTCGCGGTGAGTGGTCGCGATACTCACTGCCCAATTTTCACTCTTCTCTTTATGCGTTATTTCTGGATCGCTCCATCTGATCCACCTGGAAACCATAAAAATATACATACATTTAATTACGTTTTTCACCCCTCAAATCATAATTATTATATCCACATATTCAAAATTAATTATTCGAAATTAGGGATGTTACATGCCACCCTTATTTAGCAAGCATAGTTTGATTAAAACCTCGATCTTCCCAAAACCCATTCCACCAAGCTCAATGCAAGCCAATGAACTTTCTTTTTTTGCTTCTCAAAACTCTACCAAAAGTCTACCATCATTTTTTTTTAACCTCCAAACCTACAGAAGTGGGAATCCAAAAGTAGCTCAATGTATAGGTTGGAATAATCTATGCCACGACCTTAATTAACACATCCCCCGAACCACAAGAAACAACTTGTTGTAATATTGATTGATTGCATGCAATATTGATTTAAAATTAAGGTTGAGTTAACAAAACATTAATTATTTTTCTATTTCAAATACAAATACAAGACTTGGATGGGTTATTGAGTTGGGTAACCAAGGCCCAATATCAACTTAGGGCCCAATAACAATATTTTACCCAACTAATCCACCTTTTCTTCTTCAACCGTCAAATCTTTTATCTCTGGTTCAAGCAGAAACATTTCCACCCATATATAGATATATATCCACCCATTTTTGTAAATCAACCCAGCCGACCCCTTTTTTTTCTTTTAATATTTAACTATGTAAGATTATTGATTATGTGAGGGAGCTAAGGTATGATTTTTTACCTCATGTGATAGGCTAGTTAGGTTTGTATCAACCTTTATTAATCAATGGTCAAAACACATCAAGTCAGGTGGTTTTTGAAGAAAAAAAATATCATACCTTTCACTGAATGAGAAGAAGACACAAAAGTATTAAATCTTTGTCTGTAATTTTGTCTCTATTGACGGAAAAACTCTTAGTCACATGAAGAGGTATAAAAAGAATTATCGAATTTGTCTTTTTGCTAAGAGATGTGCATTACCAAAGCAGGAGAGGCGAGTTTGTTGTTGATCTTCTTCCGGATACTTGAGAGAATGATAAGTACCGGCAATTAACAAGACTAGATATAAGAGAAAGAGGAGGAGGAGGACAAGATATTTGATTTTAATCTGAATATCATTTAATTGAAATTCGCTGGCTATTTGTAAGCTTACACTGAGACAAATCCAACAACCACTACTGCTAAAATAAAGGGAACATAATTCCATAATAGAACAATGTAAAAATAAAGGAAATATGTCCTAAACTTATGTATTATGAGACGTTAACTAAAGCACTAACTCTTTTAATTATTCGAGTAATATTGACTAAGTTTTGCTAGGTGGCATACACATATCATCCCCCCCTTAAAATTATTGTTGTCCACTAGGATGGAATCGGGATATTGGTTCAGCGGAAGCTTACTTGAATTGAGATTCTTCGGTCGGAAAATAATAAGAATGTGGGGAATCCTCGATCAATAACAGTTGCGGCCACTAGCATCGATGTCTAGGTACATATTTTTCATCACAGTAATAACACATACTTTCTCTCTACGCTCTCTAGCCTCTTGACTGGTGATTCGTTTGAATAGAACTTGGGGGCCAGCGGAACCTTGGCTTGTTTTATGGGTCGGCGAAAGGGCCTAATAGGCCTATCGAATTATTTGGGGAGTATTGTTGAGTAGTTGCAAACTTGAGGACAAAAAGGGATGCTGCCTTTGTTCTATAATAGGTTATGTTCCTCAATCAGGCGGGCCACTCCGATGGTGTCCGACAAGGTTTTAGGCTTCTTCACTTTGACATCCAGACGGATATCGTTTTTGAGTCCGGCAATAAAACATCTAACCAAATAATTTTAGGATAAATCATCAATATGCTGTGAGTTTTTCAAACGCTTCTTGATAAGCTTTAACTGTAAAGACTTGTTTAAGTCTGGTCAAGGTTTTCGGCGGGTCATCATAATCCGTTGGTCCGAAATAATGGAGGACGATCATAGTAAATTCATCCCAAGTTAAAGGCCCATTGAATTTGTTGAGTCATTGGTGCCATTGCTGGGCAATGCCATCAAGATGAAAAGAGGCTAACTGGATTTTAGGTGCAGCGTGATATTCTTAAAGTTGAAAAGT
This sequence comes from Xanthoceras sorbifolium, assembly GCA_003430845.1. NCBI lineage: Eukaryota > Viridiplantae > Streptophyta > Magnoliopsida > Sapindales > Sapindaceae > Xanthoceras > Xanthoceras sorbifolium. The sequence continues at coordinate 26,053,625 of CM010615.1, forward strand.
TGTTCTGCCTTATAGACCCATCTAGTGGGATCGTCGTCACCAAATTCAAGGAAAGATAGCTTGAGTTGGGTTTAGTTACAGTCAAGGGTAAAGTGGGAGTTGGTTTGTGGTGGTTGATGGCCATGGGAAGATTCGCTGGTTGTGAAATGGTTGATATCTTTACCAGCGGCATTTTAAGTGTGGTTGACGTGTAAGGATTATAGTTCAGTCAAGATGGTTTGCAAGGTGGTATTGACTTGGTTGAAATTGTTGGTAAGGATATTGAAGCTGGATTCATGTCGAATTAAAATCTCAATGATCTCATTGCAAAATTCGGTATTGCTTTTGCCACGGTTGTCAATAGAGTATGAGGCTCTGATACCAAATGACAAGTACCAGCTATTAACAAGACTAGATAGAAGAAAGATATGATGAAGCCAAGGTATTTATTTTTAATTTGCATACTATTTAATTGAAATTTGCTGGCTATTTGTAGTTTACACTGAGACTAATCCAACAACCACTGCTTTTAAAATAAAGGGAACATAATCCCATAATAAAACAATGCAAAAGTAAATGGAAATAGGTCATAAACTTATGCATGGTGAACGTTAACTAAAGCACTTACTCCACTAATTACTCAACTAACATTGATTGGTCTTGTTGAAAAACGTGTGAATTTTAAATCATAAAACATGTGACTTTGAAATGGTAAAAGTGGTTCTTTATGAGAGCTAGTCTCATGCCTATTTTTTCTCATCATTATGCACACGATTATATGACCGTTTGCTTGTTTTTATTTACTATATAAAGAGTGAGGTGCTGCAAAGAAATGAACAGAGACTTCATTCTCTGAAAAGAGAAAAAACTCTCTTGACTTTTGTGAGCTTTTTCTATAGCATTGTGATTTTTTGCTTTTGTCCTATTTGCTTTATCATAACACAGCGATCTCCTTTCTCTGTTATATTATATTTTTTTTATTCTATATTTGTCAAATATACAAGCAACGAGAGGTAGAAAGTTTATAGTCGTGTTTAAACATATGTTCTGCATTCTTATTCTTTTTTGATTTTGGGTTCGAGTTACAAAAAGAAAAAAAAATTTATGTCTTATACAATTTCGAGACAGAGGTGATTCTGGGCTATTTTATCCTGGGGACGACGGGATTGTATACTGTTTGTACAAAATTTGGGCAGAGACGCGAAATGTCTTAAAGAAAGTGATATAGTCCATGACTCAACCCAAGTTTGGTATTTATATTGTACTATTGTAGCAGCATTTTTTTTGTTATTTGTATTCTGCAGCAACAATTTTAAGACATCTTCTTCTGCCATGACTTTTGAGATAATCAAAACTTCAACTGATCTGAACAAACCCTTCCATTTTGAGGGGATTCATTTTAAAAGATGGAGGCAGAAAATGTTGTTTTTCTTAACTATAAAAAAGGTTGCTTATATTCTTACAACTGAAAAATCAATTCTGTCTCTTCCTCCTACTACACCAAAAGAACATGTATCTTGGGATGAAAATGATTTTCTATGCAAGAATTATATTTTTAATAGTTTGTCTGATGACCTATATGACTACTACAATTCTAACAAATCTGCCAAGGAAATTTGGGATGCACTTTAGAAAAAATATGATACAGAGGATGCTGGAGCAAAGAAATATGCCGTTAGCCGATACATGAAATATCAAATGACTGATGATAAATCTGTAGAAGCCCAACCACATGATCTACAAAAGATTGCACACGAAATCATCTTTGAAGGTATGTCTCTCGATGAACAATTTCAAATTGCTGTTCTGATTGATAAATTGCCCCCTAACTGGAAAGACTTTAAAAGTGTACTTAGGCACAAAACCAAAGAATTTTTCTTAAAGAGTTTGATTACTCGTCTTCGGATTGAAAAAGAAACCCGTAAACAAGATAAAAAAAGATGAAGTACTTATTATTTCTAATAATAATACTAAAAAGAATTCCACCTCTGTTATTCTGAAACCCAAAGGAAAAAATATGAAGAATTAGAATCGTAACTATCATAATCGTAACAACCAGAATCGCAACAATCAGAATAAGAATAATCCACAGAATCAGAATAGACAGCAACCCCCCTCAAGAAATGATTCGGGACAGTTTACATGTTATAACTATAACAAGCTAGGCCATTTGGCTCGGAATTGTCGGAATAGGCGTCGTCCTGCACCGCAGATGAACCTTACCGAAGAGCAACTTATTGTTATGATTTCTGAAATCAATATTGTTGGTGGATCCGAGGGATGGTAGGTAGACACTGGCGCTTCTCGTCATGTTTGCTATGATCGTGCAATGTTTAAGTCATATTCTGAAACTGTGGATAAGAAAATGTTATTGGGTGATTCCCACTCCACTATTGTTACTGGTACTGGTGAGGTGGAATTGAAGTTTACCTCTAGAAAGGTTGTCATTCTTAAGGATGTACTGCATACCCTAGAGATGAGGAAGAACTTAGTTTCGGGCTACCTTCTTAATAAGGCTGGGTTTACTCAAACTATTGGGGCTGATTTGTATACCATTACTAAAAATAATGTATTTGTTGGGAAAGGGTATGCGTCGATGCGTCGGTCGACCTGGTCTTCCCACAGGATGCCTCTACATACTCTAATGTAGGGTCGATCCTTCCACAGGTCGAGCGGCTACTGCTGCCCGAAGATAAAAGTCGCCTCAGGGAGATGGGTATTTCCCAAGCTGCTGACTGGGGCCTTGGCCACCTCTTCCAAGTATGGTCGTACGACCTATACATTTATATATTTTGTTTTAAATATTTTATAATTTGTTCTGACTTGTATTTTTATTTTCTGTAGGCTCTTCAGTCGCACGTTCATCTGAAGGAAGAGCTGGGCGTCGCCCTCAAGAAGGTGAGGGACCTGAAGGTGAGCAATCAGAGCCTAAAGGCTGACAATGACAAGCTGAAGGCTTCGAATGTTGAGGCCAAGAAGACTGCTCTTGAGGCCTCAAGTCGGGCGGTGGAGGCCACTTTGGAATTAAATAGGCTGAAGTCGAGCGTCGACTTGCTGGAGGCCAAGCTGAAGGCTAAAGAGGCAGACTATGACTCCCTGTACGACAAGGCAGAGGATAACGTCCTCAATGCAGTCATTAAGACTCGTGCGAATTTGATGAGGGAGTACAGGGACGGTCGTGCGACCGAGTGGAAGGTTGACAGCTGGATTGCCGACCACGAGGAGCTGTCGCGCTATGATGAGGATGAAGCCGATGATAAGCCTGGTGAACAGCCTGTTCCTCCTCCTCCAGAAAATTCGACCGTCGTAGCCTTGGCTGCCCAACCGACTGGAGAGCACGATGATCTTGCCCCATAAGGGGTTGTAAAAAATGTTTTGTCGAACGTTTTTATTTTTATTTTTATTTTATTGTATGCTCTGTTTGAACAACAATTTTTCTTAATATATGAAGTATGTTAAATTTTCCTTGATGTCGTAAGCTTTTTATGATAGTAATTTCTATTTATGATTTGTGTGATCCGTTGGAGATGGAAACTTTGAATGTTAGGTCGTGGTCCATGATCTTGAATACGGGTCGTGTGACCGTGTGGAGATGGAGAGTCCATGACCTTGAATGCGGGTCATGTGATCGTTTTGAAGATGGAGACCGTGAATGTAGGTCGCGGTCCATGACCTTGAATGCGGGTCGTGTGACCATTTGGAGATGGAGACCGTGAATGCAGGTCGCGGTCCATGACCTTGAATGCGGGTCGTGTGACCGTTTGGAGATGGAGACCGTGAATGCAGGTCGCGGTCCATGACCTTGAATGCGGGTCGTGTGACCGTTTGGAGATGGAGACCGTGAATGCAGGCACGGTCCGTGACCTTGAATGTGGGTCGTGGTCGAGTCTTGTCGTAGACTTTGTTGTTTTTGATATTGCCCCAGTTGGAGTGCGTAATTGCTTAGTTGCACACTACAACTTTGATTAAGAATGTAGTTAAGATAGTCTTTGTAATGCTGACCTGCATGAAAAGGTTAGCGTCGGCCGTTGGTGTTATCAACGACCCTCCGACGGGGAAGAGAGTTCCATGTTGTAGAGTGACAAAGTTCGATATATATATATATATATTAAAACTAATAATGTTTTAGATGGCATGCGTTCCAACTGTTGCCGATCTCCATGCCATCTATACATCGTAGTTTATAGGCTCCATGTCCAAATACATTGGTGATTTGATATGGTCCCTCCCACGTAGGGCCGAGTTTGCCTGCTCCTTTTTCTTTTGTATTTTGGAAGACGCGGCGAAGGACCCAATCTCCAACACGGAATGATTTAAGTCGAATGTTTCTGTTATAATGGCGGGCGACTTTTTGTTGGTATACGGCCAATCTGATTGCGGCCTTGTCGCGACGCTCGTCGATTGTGTCAAGTTCGCTCAACAACTCTCTGTCGTTTGCTTCTTCTGTCGCGTGTCATATCCTATAAGAGGGGTAGTCAGCCTCTGTTGCTATGACGGCCTCTGAGCCGTAAGATGGAGAGAATGGTGTTTCGCCTGTTGACGTCCTGACCGTCATACGGTAAGACCATAGCACACCTTGTAACTCGTCGGCCCGCTTCCCTTTGTATTGGTCGAGTCACTTCTTGAGGGTGGACATGATTGTCTTGTTAGTGGATTCTGCTTGTCCGTTAGCTTGAGGGTATCTTGGGCTTGAATAGCTCAATTTGATGCTCCACTTGTCGCAAAAGTCTTGGAAATCGTATGAAATGAATTGTGAGCCATTGTCGGTGACTATTTCCTTTGGAACTCCGTAGCGGCATATGACATTCTTCCAAATGAAGCTTTTTACCTCGGAGTCTTTGATTCTCACATATGACTCGGCTTCGACCCATTTTGTGAAGTAGTCGGTCACGGCTAGCATGTAGACTTTGCCTCCGGTAGCGACTGGCAATTTCCCTACTATGTCCATGCCCCACTTCATGAAGGGCCATGGTCCTAAGATGGGGTGGAGTCTTTCCGGGTGTTGATGTGAAACGTGGGCGAAACGCTGACATGGGTCGCACATTTTGACGAGGTCGTGCGACTCGGACCGCATTGTGGGCCAGTAATACCCGGCCGTGATTGCTCTATTAGCTAGGCTTCTCCCGGCCGAATGATTCCCACATTGCCCCTCGTGTAAGTCCTTGAGTACTTGCTGAGCTTCAACTGGGTCGATACATTTGAGGTAGGGCCCGGAGTAGGATCGTTTGTAAAGTTGACCCTCTATTATAGAAAATCGGGCGGCCTTGATCTTAATTCTTCGTGCTTCTATTTTGTCAGATGGGAGGGCGTCGTCCCTCAAGTAGTCGTAGATCGGGGTGACCCAAGTTGGCTCGTCCGAAATTGGTTTGATTTCGAGCTTTGTTGGCTTCCATACAGCTGGCCATTGGACAAACACCATGGGGATGGTTCGTTCAATCGCGGTATCTAGTGCGGACCCAAGATTGGCGAGTGCATCATCATGTGCGTTTTCGGATCTTGGTATTTGCTCGATGTCGAATGACTAGAATGAAGCTTGTAGCTCTTTTGCCAAGGTCAAGTAGGCCAACATTTTCAAGTCCCGAGCTTGATAGGACCCTTGCAATTGTTTCACAATTAATTGGGAGTCACTGCGTACCTTTATTCGCTCGACGCGTAAGTCCTTTGCCAAGGTGAGCCCGGCTATGAGGGCTTCGTACTCGGCTTCGTTGTTGGTGGTCTTGAATCCACATCGGATGGACCTCTCGACGATGTGCCCCGCAGGGGAGGCAAGTACTATTCCTAGCCCGTTGCCTCTAGCGTTACTTGATCCGTCAACTGCTAAACTCCATTCCTCCCTTGGTGTGTCGTGCGACATGGTGCAAAGCTCTTCCTCCGCTCGTTGTAGAATCCCAGGCGTGAAGTCTGCTATGAAATCCGCCAGTACTTGCGACTTGATCGCTGTGCGAGGTTGGTAGTTGACGTCGTACTCGCTCAGCTCCACGGCCCATTTCACTAGACGTCCGGATAGTTCGGGTTTATGTAGGACACTTTTCAAGGGGAATGCAGTGAGTACACTAATAGTGTGGCATTGGAAGTACGGCCTTAATTCCTTGCGGCTGTGACTAGTGCCAGGGCTAATTTCTCAAGTTGGGTGTACCTTGTCTCTGCGTCGAGTAGGGTCTTGCTGATGTAGTATACGGGGAGTTGTTTGCCATCCTCCTCCCTTATTAGTACCGCACTAACGGCCGTTTTGGATACAGCGAGGTAGAGCAGGAGGGTCTCTCCTTCCTTAGGCTTGGATAGGAGAGGCGGGTTTGCTAGATACCTTTTTATATTTTGGAAGGCGTCCTCGCTTGTTTGATTCCAATCAAATGACTTGCTCTTTCTTAGAGCATCGAAGAAAGGCTTACATTTTTCGGACGACTTTGAAATGAATCGGTTGAGGGCCGCGAGCCGTCCGGTTAGCTTTTGTACGTCTTTGATGCTTTTGGGGGACCTTAGATCCATGACGGATCGGAGTTGATCCGGGTTGGCCTCGACGCCCCTCTTGGTTACTAAATAGCCAAGGAACTTCCCTGATGAAACTCCGAAGGAACATTTGGTTGGATTAAGCTTCATCCCATACTTGTCGATGATGTCGAACGACTGCCGGAGGTGGTCGAGGTGTTGGTCTGCTACTAATGATTTTACCAGCATGTCGTCGATATAGACCTCCATAGTCTGTCCAAGCATGGTTGCGAACATTTTGTTGACTAATCTTTGGTAGGTTGCCCCAGCGTTCTTGAGGCCGAACGGCATCACTTTGTAGCAAAAAGTGCCGCGCTCCGTGATGAAGGAAGTCTTCTCTTGGTCGTCCGGATGCATAAGGATTTGGTTGTAACCGGAGAATGCATCCATGAAGCTTAATAGTTCGTGGCCTGCTGTAGCGTCCACCATCATATCGATGTGTGGAAGAGGGAAGGAATCTTTTGGGCAAGCCTTGTTGAGGTCTGTGAAGTCGATGCACACTCGCCACTTCCCATTCTTTTTCTTCACTACTACTACTGTAGCACCCCCCGACCCGACCGGGCCGGACCGACCCGGGGAGCGCCACTCGGACTTTCAAACTTTTTCAAAACTTCATTTTTCATTTTTAAAATCAGCGTGAGCCCATAAAACATTAAATAAACCTTTTTACGAAAATTCGGCAGAGTGCCGTTTGTTTTTCAGACTTTCCAAAACCTGTTTTACACGATTCAATTCACATTACATTTTCACAAACACTTCAATATCAATTTCAAACAGCTGCGCACTCTGCCGTTTAGTGCGACTTATTAATCACAATTTATAAAATAAAACAGTTCAAACTTTATATATATATATATATATATACAGACATTCAGAAATCATAAGGTAATTAATTAAAAACATATTACAACACATATTTACAATTCTCCTGTATATGCATGCTTTCAGAATATATATACATAACAAAAGTATAGCTACCCAACTGTACAATCCTGTGACTCGGTCTGCAACTTGCTCCTCCTTCAATCTCTAGCCTCCTCTGGATTCCTGGTACCTACGCGTTAGACACAAAACTAACGCGCTAAGCATAAAGCTTAGTGGGTGTACTAAAAACTCAATTAAATAAACTACAATATAATTAGTCTTTAAAAAGCAATAAACCACAAGATAAATATTTTCATCACTAATCGATTTCAAAACAATTGAATTTCAACTTTAAATCATTAAACAATTTCAATTTCTCGAAGTACAATAATGAAATCAACATAAGAATTCGATCAATAAAATCATTCGATTCACTTTCAATTCTATCAATTTTGGCCCACTAGAATACTAAACATATACGGACTGGAATATGGGTCAAGCTCCCAACCCCCAGAACGAATTCTGAGGAGGTACGTGTCTCCCAACTCTAGGACCGTGGGTACGGAACCTAGAGAGGTACATAGCTCCCTATCCCAGGAACGAATCCTTGGGAAGGTACATTAACTCCCAACCCCCTGGACGAATCCCGAGGAGGTACGTATCTCCCAGCCTCTGGACGAATCCAAGAGGAGGTACATCAATATCATCAATATCAATCAATCACTATCGGCGCAGTACTGCTCAATAAAAACCCAGCTGGTATACCAACCTCCTATATCCACTTCTATGTCTACGTATCCTAGGGCCGTTTCAATAAACGATTTTCACAATAATCACAATATAGTACAAATAATGAACAATAGTCATGCGAGCAATATTTTTCACAAATCACAACAGTCGAAATGTTCGAAAACGAAATTGAAATACAATCTATCACAAATCAGTCCAAAATCAACAATAATCGTACAAAATATAAATCATGTAGTATTTACGAAATCGACAAAATCGAAAGAAAATCAAGATGCGATCCAATATAAAAGTATTCCAAAATCGACAATAGATGTAGCAAATACATATAAAATACACACTTTACTTACGGAAAATCGATAACGAAAACTTTGAACGAAATCGAAAACGAACACGGAAACGAAATCGAAAACGAAAACGAAAACACTAACGAAAGACTTTGAGTAACGATTTCGAAAACAAACGTACACCTACCTCGGTACCGTTTTTCGTTCGACAAACTACGGTTCCACGGTTTCTTTCCCTTTTTCTTTCTCCTACACTTACTTTCTCTTCTCTTTCTTTCTTTCTTTTTCTTCTTCTTCTTCTTTTCTTCCTTCTTCTCTTCTCTCCTTTCTCTCCTTCTTCTCGGCTCTTTCTCTCTCTTTCTCTTCTGTTCTGTGTTCTGTGTGTTTCTCGCTTCTGCGAGAAACTTCTTCTTTTTTTTATATTTTTTTCGCTACCGCGACCGCCGCCGTGACCTGTGGTCGCGGCACCAGGTCGCGACGCTCACTGGAGTGCGCGCACCGCCTTCGTCGCGAGCGCGCCCTGGTCGCGCGACTGGTCGCGTTGCTCTCTGCCCGTTTTTTGACAATTTCATCGCGAGCAGTCCATCGCGACCTGTGGTCGCGGTGGCTGGTCGCGTTGCTCACTGCCAGGTTTTGCCATTTTCATCGCGAGCAAGCCATCGCGACCTGTGGTCGCGGTGACTGGTCGCGGTACTCACTGCCAGATTTTGCGTTTTTCACCGCGAGCGAGCTGTCGCGACCTGTGGTCGCGGTGACCAGGTCGCGATGCTCTCTGGTCCAGTTTTCCAATTTTTCATTTTTCATTCATTTTTCACTATTCAATCCGGTCCACTGGAAATCATAAAATTACTTTTACACCCCCTCAAATAGTAAAAATTTATTTTTCACATATTTCATATATATCAAAAATTCATCACCCGAAATCCGGGATGTTACAACTACGTTTGCGAGCCACTCTGGGTAATTTACTTCTCTCACTGAGCCAATGTCGATTAGCTTTTGGATTTCTTCATTTATAACTTTGTTGCGCTCGGGCGCGAACTTCCTTCTTTTTTGTTTCACAGGTGGATGATTCGGGTCGACTTGCAACCTATGCACTAGGACTTCTGGGCTAATACCGATCATGTCTGCGTGCGACCATGCGAAGCTGTCGTGTCGTGCTGTCAAGAAGCTGAGTAGCTCTGCCCGGATATTTTACGGAAGGCGGGATCCGATACTAACTTTGTGGTCTGGGAAATTTTGATGTATGGACACTTCGTCGAGTTCTTCCATATCTGGTCCGTCTTTGTTGGTGGGGGTACTTTCGCTCTGTAATTGCTATAAGTCGGACGGCCTGTTTTTTAGAGTGTTCTGGTAGCAATCGCGCGAGATCTTTTTCTGCCCTCGGATCTCGTGGACTCCCCACTTGGTAGGGAAACAGATGACCTGATGATATGTTGAGGGGACTGCCCTCATATCATGAATCCACGGGCGACCCATGATTATGTTGTAGGACGACGGACAGTCCAAGATGAGGAAATGAGTGTTCAAGTTGACACCTTCCGCGTAAACGGGAAGGGTGATCTCTCCCAGAGTGTTCTTGTGTTCTCCACTAAATCCTACAAGGATTGTGGAGCGACGTACGATGTTACATTCATCGATGTGCATCTCTTTTAGTACGCCGAGGAAGAGTACATTGGTTGAGCTTCCATTGTCCACTAGGATCCGTCTGATTAGACAATTGGCCACCGTCAGTGAGATGACTAGTGCGTCGTGGTGGGGATTGAATAAATCCATATGCTCATCGCTGCTGAAACTGATTGGGTAGTTATATGTAGGATCTGCCGTACGAGTTCGTTGGACGTCCGTACGACCGGCCTGCTGCGAGTGGCGCTTCGCCTCCGAGTAGGTTACTCCATTTACTTCTGATCCGCCAGAGATGACATTCACGGTCCTCTCGTGTTTGGGAGGCTCTGGTGGAGGGATTGAAACAATGTCGTGCGACCTGTCTTTGTTCACAAAAGTCTGTTTACCCTTGTCAGTCAGGAATTCTTTAAGGTGACCCTTCTTGAGTAGTTCGGCCACTTTCAATCGTAGTGCCACACAATGTTCAGTTCGATGGCCGTGGTCGCCGTGAAATTCGCACCATTTGGAGTTGTCTCTTTGATCCGGCGGGCTCATCATCTTGTCTGGCCATCGAACTGATCTACCCATTCCTTTAAGTATGGCGACTACCTCTGCCGGCCTGATGTTCAAATTATATTCTGGCGTTATATTCTTTGGCCGGATGAACGGCCTTGGTGGTCTGTCGTCGCGCCGTCGCTCGTACCTCATATGGCCGTCCCTTCGGGATATTATTGGGTATGGCCCGCTACGTCGGTTGATGATTCGTGGTTCGACCATCCTCTCCGACTTATCTTCCTTGTAGTTCGCTCTACTAGGTTTGTAGTTTACTTCGTCTTCTTCCCATTTTATCTGTGCCCATGCCTTGGCTAGGACGTCTTCCATAGTTTTACAAGGGTACTTGGTGAGCTCCTTGTATAGGTCGGAATCATAGAGCAGACCCTTGCGGAAGGTTGATATGGCTGTTGCCTGGTTGCAATGAGGGATGGACACTTTTTCATGGTTGAAACGGCCAACAAAGTCACGTAGGCGTTCATTCCTCCTTTGGCTGATTGCATAAAGGTCATCGGATTGTTTTTCTAACTTCCGACTACTAGCGAACTGCTCTACAAAGGTGTCAGTGAGTTGAGCAAAAGAGTTGATGGAAACATTGGGAAGGTTGGTGTACCATTGTAGGGCAGGTCCTACGAGGCTCGAACCGAAACCTTTGCACATACATGCTTCCCTAAGGTCACGCGGGATGGCGGCTGTGAACATCCGTTGTCGATACTGCGCAATGTGGTCGTCGGGATCCGTCGTACCGTCGTACTGGTTCATACCTGGAAAGTTGAACTTCCTTGGCATCTCCACCAATGCTATTGTGTCGACGAAGGGAGAGTCGGCAAAACTATTGGCCGCACTTTTCTTTATAGGAGTGGGCATTCCCGGAATGCGTTGGATGAGTGCTTCCATCTCTGTGAACCTTCGTGCCAAGTCTCGGTTGGCCAAGGTTGACTCGGTACTCACTTGGTTCGGGTTTGACGGCGCTGAATGCGAAGGGCCGGATGGCGTTCCTTGTAGCGGGATGGTTGGTTGGGTTGAGCCGACGTTGCCATTGGGGGTGGATATAGGCGGCACTCCTTGTGTAGCTCTGGCCATGTCGTCTGATCGATGTCCTCCCATCCCATTTGGTATGTTCTCTGCCGTATGTCGTGCGACGATATGAGGTCCATTCGTAACCCGAATGTTGGGCTCTGAGCCTATGTGGGTTGGATCGAGGTCTCTCGCGGTAGTACCTTGTTCGTCCGGGCGGACTGGCGCGTAATAAGTAGTGTGAGCGGCTTGCTCGAATGGCAAGGGTTGGGACGTTGAAGCGTCTCCAAATGGTCGTACGACAGTGAGCGAATTGATCCTATTTTGCAATTCTTGGTTCTCTGCCAACACTTGTTGATTCTTTTGTTCGAGTGCTTGGAGCCTTTGGGTATTCTCTTGCATCTGGGATATGAGGAGTTGTACCCTAACCTCCATCGCGTCGTGATGAAAATCGTCAGATGACATAGTCGGAGTTGCCGCGTTCTACCTTTGCTTGCTTAGAGATTGTCGGGCCCCACGGTGGGCGCCAAATTGTAGTCCTCAAAAATCGCTCGGGGACACGGGGCACTACAACCTCCAAAGACAGAACGCACGTGACCCGCAGGACGTCTGGGACACCGGGGTGGTGCCGGCCAAAGTCACTCCGACGGTCAAGTTAGCGAGTGCTAGTAAAAGTGTAATGTTTGTAAATGGAGATGAGTAAGGAATACTTCCTGCTATCTTCACAGTTGGGGTTTTTCTGATTAAAGGAGGTGTAAGGTCGGAGGGTGATCGGAGAAGTTCAACAATGGCCGTAGGGTGTGGCTTTTTCTTAGTAATCTCTTGATCTCAGTTTTTCGGGCCCCCCCCCCCCCCCCCCCCCCCCCTCCTATGAGGGATTATCCTCCTCTTTATAGGAGATTGATGCTTCTTCCTTCTTCTTTTCTTTTGGAGATCTCATCATTCTCTCTTCTCTGTCTTCCACTAAGAAAGCATCTGGGTGCTCCTTTTGATTGGGCTGCCATCAAGTGTCATTATGACTTTGTAGGACCCGTTTCAAAGTAGATCACAATCTGGTCTCCCTCGGAGCAACGGGGATGCTATGTTGTGCGACATGTAGGTTTCTTGTCAATCTGGACCATGATTGGGTGATGTAGCACGGTCGCACTACATGAGGGTACATGTCGTGCGACAAGGTCTTCAAACTGGTACATCGTCGTATTACACGAGTGCTTCGTGTGGTGCGACATAGTCTTCCAACTGGTACGTCGTCGTACTACACGAGTGCTTCGTGTCGTGCGACATAGTCTTCCAACTGGTACGTCGTCGTACTACACGAGTGCTTCGTATCGTGCGACATAGTCTTCCAACTGGTACGTCGTCGTACTACACGAGTGCTTCGTGTCGTGCGACATAGTCTTCCAACTGGTACGTCTACATGAGGATGCTCCATGTCGTGCGACTTGGTCTTTACGCTAAGCCTTTGTCGTACTACATGAGAGTGTACCCTTCTTTTAGCTATGGGCTTTGTCTTTGGGCCATGTTTTGGGCCATACATATTTTGGCTACTACAGAAATGAGCTCATTTAAAGTCCATTTCTCCTTCTGGCAGTTGTAACTGACCTTAAATTGACTGAATTGTGTAGGAAGTGATATTAATACCAAATGTACAAGCAAATTATCAAATAGCTCAAGCTTCAGTGTCTTTAGTTTTGAAGCAATGTGAGACATCTCCATAATGTACTCCCTTATGTTTCCTTTGTCTTTGTACTTCATTGAAATTAAGCTCGCTAGAGGCGTACTTATTTCAACCTTATCATTCTTTGCAAAACGTTTCTCAATTTCGATAGGAAACTCATTGGCAGTAGTGATCCATTCGGAATCAGTGCCCCTAAAGGCTTTCGAAATGTTGCGATAATTATCATAAGACTCATGCCATTTGACCGTTCCCACTTCTCAAAGTTCCTTCTATCCTCAGTGGAACTATCATTCGTAAGAGAAGTGAGTTGCTCAATCCTTAATGCAAGGTCTATATCCATCCAGCCGAGAACAATTAATACCTCTTTCCAATTCTCGAAGTTTGTCCCATTAAGCATGTGAACATAACTTAAGTTTGTAGATATGGTAGCAATAGATACATTAGTTGAACAGATAACAAAACAAACAAATAAACATATTCACATCAAATTTCATATACAATAATCAATCAATTCAAATAATGGTAGGTTTCATCTCAAGATACATAGCACAATATTAATATCAAGTCTTTGGATAGTAATATTAACTTGTAAGTGGTATTATTAGTGTAGTGATCAAAGATTGACAATAACTCCTTTAAAATAATAAATTTATCTTTGGATCGATTTATTATTCACATGGAAACCTTACTGTAACACCCCCCGACCCGACCCGGCCGGACCGACCCGGGGAGCGCTACCGGTTTTCAGAACTTTCAAAATCAGTTTTATACGTTTTAAAAATTCATTGTGAGCCCAATCAATAAATAAACTTTTTACGAAAATTTCGGCAGAGTACCGTTTATTTTTCGGACTTTCCAAAATCTGTTTTCACACAATTCAATTCAAAAACAATTCTCAATAGCACTTCAATATCTCATATTCAAACAGTTGCGCACTCTGCCGTTTAGTGCGACTTATCAATCACAATTTATAAAATAAAACAGTTCAAACTTTTATATATACAGACATTCAGAAATCATAAAGTAATTAATTAAAAATGTATTACAAAACATTTTACAAAACATATTTACAACTCCCCTGTATATGCATGCTTTCAGAATATATATATAATACAATATAGCTACCCAACTGTACAAATCTCTGGGACTCTGTCCGCAACTCTTTATCTCTTCAGCCCTTAGCCTCTTCCGGATCCCTGGTACCTACGCGTTAGAAACAAACTAACGCGCTAAGCATAAAGCTTAGTGGGTGTACTATAATCTCAATTAAATAAATCACAATATAAATATCTTTTATGAATAAATAAACCACAATATATATATATATATATATATATCTATATAATATTTCGAATCAATTTCAAAATCAACTGAATTTCAAAATCAGAGCATTAAACAAATTCAATCACTTTAATTTCAATAATGCGGACAGTATATAAATGCAATCAATAGAATCATTCGGTTCATCTTTCAATTTCAATCAATTCTGGCTCACTAGAATACTAAACATTCTAGGACTGGAATATGGGTCAATGCGACGTCCGGGGTTGCCCCGCAACAACAGTCACTGATATCAATGTGATTGTCTGAGATTGCCCCGCAACAACAATCACTAGTATCATTGGGATTGCCCGAGATTGCCCCGCAACAACAATCCCTAAAATCGGTGTGATTGTCCGAGATTGCCCCGCAACAACAATCACACAATAATAACGGCGCAGTACTGTTCAGTAAAACCCAGCTGGTATACCAACCTCCTATATCCATTTCTATGTCTAAGTATCCTAGGGCCGTTACAATAAACTAAATCCACAATCAAGTCCAAAATCAAAATTTAATCAACACATCTCAAATTTTTATACAATATTCTTCAAGAAAATAAACAATAACCATATAAAAGTCTAAATCAACTCTTTAAAACAAATTCGAATTATTCGAAATGCAATCAAGTGTATCAAGCATCAATTTCACATATAGAATAAACACTTTTTCTACAAATATCGAAAACGAAGATGTTCAACGGAATCGAAAACTACAACGAAATTGAAACGAAACGAAAACGAAATCGAAATACGATCTATCACAAAATCGGTCCGAAATCAACCATAGATCTACAAATCATCGATTTTTCATATAAAATAAACACTTTTCATACGAATAATCGAAATCGAAATCTTTTAACGAAATAGAAAACGAAACGAAAATGAGAAACGAAAACAAAAACAAATCAATAATGAAATACTTTTCGTAACGATTCCGAAAACAAACGTACACCAACCTGGAATCCTTTTCTTTTCGGTAAATCGTGGTTCTACGGTTTCGTCTTTCCTTTTTACCTACACTTTCTTTTCTCTTCTCTCTCTTTCTTCTTCTTCTTCTTTCTTTTCTTTCTTCTTCTTTCTTTTTCTTCTCTTTTCTTTCTTTTCTCAGCTCTTTCTCGCTGTCCTGGTTTCTGTGTGTGTTTTCTCGCTTCTGCGAGAAGCTTCTTCTTTTTTTTATATTTTTTTCGCTACCGCGACCGCCGTCGCGACCTGTGGTCGCGCCACCAGGTCGCGATGCTCACTGGAGTGCGCGCACCGCCTTCATCGCGAGCGCGCCTTGGTCGCGCGAGAGATCGCGTTGCTCACTGCCAAACTTTGACAATTTCATCGCGAGCAAGCCATCGCGACCTGTGTACATTTAATTACATTTTCACCCCCTCAAATAGTAAAATTTATTCTCACATATATAAAATTAATTACCCGAAATCCGGGATGTTACAATTCTCCCCCACTTAAGAAATTTCATCCTCGAAATTTACCTCAGTTAAACAGTTGGGGATATTGCTGTCGCATCGTTTCTTCACTCTCCCAGGTAGCCTCTTCTACTTTATGGTTCCTATAGAGGACTTTCACCAGTGGCACTCTTTTATTTCTTAGTTCTTTGATTTCCCGGTCAAGAATCTGCACTGGTTCCTCCTCATATGACAAATCTGGTCGGATCTCAATAGTTTCGGCCTGAACTCTGTGGGAAGGATTAGATCTGTATTTCCTCAGCATCGATACATGGAACACATTATGGATCTTTTCCAATTCTGGAGGTAAAGCAAGTCTGTAGGCTACTGGTCCCACACGTTCAATGATTTCGTATGGCCCAATAAACCTAGGACTCAACTTACCTTTTCTGCCAAATCAGAGCACTTTCTTCCATGAAGATACTTTCAGAAACACTTTCTCACCGACGTCATATTCTATCTCTTTTCTTTTCAAATCTGCATATGATTTCTGTCGGTCAAAAGCAATTTTCAATCGATCCTTGATAATCTTCACCTTCTCCTCAGTCTGTCGAATCAAATCTGGGCCTACTAACCTGTCCTCTCCTAACTCTGTCCAGCATACTGGCGTCCTGCATTTCCTTCCATACAGTGCCTCATACGGTGCCATAGCTATGCTCGACTGGTAACTGTTGTTTTAGGCGAATTCAATCAATGGAAGATGATCCGCCCAACTGCCTTCAAACTCAATTATACAACTCCTGAGCATATCTTCAAGCACCTGAATTACCCTTTCTGATTGGCCGTCTGTCTGTGGATGGAAGGCTGTACTAAAGCTCAGTCGAGTACCCAAGGCTTCTTGAAACTTCTTCCAGAATCTGGATATAAACCTCGGATCTCTATCTGATATAATGGATACAGGCACTCCATGCAATCTGACTATCTCTCTGATATACAATTCTGCCAGTCGATCCAGGGAATAGTCAGTTCTGACAGGTAGAAAATGTGCCGACTTCGTCAATCTGTCCACTATAACCCATACTGCATCGTGTTTACTCCGGGTGAGTGGCAATCCAGTAACAAAATCCATTGTGATGTGATCCCATTTCCATTCAGGTATTGCTATTGGTTGTAACAATCCTGATGGAACCTGGTGTTCAGCTTTCACCTGCTGACAAGTCATGCATCTATTCACAAAGTCCACCACATCCTTTTTCATACTAGACCACCAATACTGAGTTTTCAAATCTCTGTACATTTTCTTGCTACCTGGGTGCATAGCATATGAACTGCTGTGTGCCTCTGTCAGGATCATCTTTCTCAATTCCTCATCTTCTGGAATACAAATCTTGTCTCTGAAACACACAATACCGTCAGTTCTGATTGAGAAATCTGGATGCTTCCCTTCTGGAATCTGTCCACATATCATCCGTATTCTAGCATCCTGTTTCTGTTTCTCTGCAACCTGCTGAATCAGACTGGGTCTGCATATCAATTCAGCTATCACTGCATTATCCGGATTCAGCTGCAAATACACATTCATAGCTTTCAGAGCAAACAATGCTTTTCTGCTCAATGCATCTGCGACTACATTCGCCTTCCCTAGATGGTAGTCGATTATACAGTCATAGTCTTTAATCAACTCCATCCATCGTCTCTGTCTCAAATTTAACTCTCTCTGAGTAGGCAGATATTTCAGACTCTTGTGATCCGTGTATATGTAGCACTTCTCACCATATAAGTAATGCCTCCATATTTTCAAAGCGAAGACTATGGCTGCAAGCTCCAGATCATGAATCGGATAGTTCAACTCATGCGTTTTCAACTGTCTGGACGCATATGCAACCACCTTGCCTTCCTGCATCAATACACATCCTAAACCGTGGTATGAGGCATCACTATAAATTACATAGTCTTTACCTGAAACAGGCTGAGTCAGGATTGGAGCCTCAACTAGCATTGCCTTCAATCGGTCAAAAGCTGCCTGGCATCTGTCAGTCTACTCAAATCTGACATTCTTATGCAGTAGCTTAGTCAACGGACTTGCTATGGAGGAAAATCCCTTCACAAACCGTCGATAATAACCTGCCAAGCCTAGGAAACTTCTGACTTCTGTAACATTTCTGGGAGGCTTCCATTCCACTATCGCTTCAATCTTTTTCGGATCTGCCTTAATACCCTCTGCTGCTACGATATGACCCAAGAATGCAATCTCAGGCAACCAAAATTCACATTTGCTCAGTTTGCCATACAGTTGCTTCTCCCTCAGAATTTGCAGTACTACTCTGAGGTGTCTGTCATGGTCCTCAGCTGTCTGTAAGTATACCAGGATATCATCGATAAAGACTACTACAAACTGATCTAAGTATGGCCGGAATATTCTGTTCATCAGATCCATAAAGGCTGCAGGTGCATTAGTCAGCCCAAATGGCATCACTACAAATTCATAGTGCCCATACAATTTTTTCAATTTTCACTATTCAATCTGGTCCGCTGAAAATCATAAAAATAAGCATACATTTAATTACATTTTCACCCCCTCAAATAGTAAAATTTATTCTCACATATATAAAATTAATTACCCGAAATCCGGGATGTTACACTTACAATTGTCACATGTTTATCACCACAGGTGTGTATGCAATGCGGCCAAATAGTAACCCTCATTTGTGCCGACTAACATCCGCATGAATAAATATACACACAACCATCTAAATATTCTCAATAAACTAATCACCACAAAAGAGGTCACTTTGGTGACATGTTGTTTCAATAAATCTATTTAGAATGTTAGATAATTATGATAAACATCATAAAACAAAATTAATTGAATTTAAAGATTCCTTAAATTAATTTTTTTTAAGTGGGGCGCTTGTGCTTCATGAGCCCGCAGCTACCGATACACGCGCCTCATCTTCTTCACCCGAATTTGTTACAAAATGGGTACCCATAGCCCGACACCCGACCCGACACAAAACCACCATTTTTGTGGTTAAATAAACTCAAAAATTATAATTTTCATGACCTCAAATACCTCCATAACACAAAACAAGAGGATTTCATACAAAACAAACACAAAATCTAAATTTGTTTTCGTTTAGAGAAGTGTTGAAGTGCTCACAGCGTTGTTAGGGAACCAGGCCGCAACGCCACAGTAGCAGCGCCATGGAGTGGTGCCGCAACGCCCGCGGCACTAGCGAACCCAAGCCGTAGTGGGCTGCCGCAGTACCCGTGGTGCTAGCAAACCCAGACCACAATGTAGTGCCGCAGTACCAGAGAGGTTTCCAACCTTAATCTTGCTTGAATTTTGGGGTTAAATTTAATTTCAGTTTGGAAGATCAAAAACCCCAATTTTTCAACAAAAAAAAAGTAAAACCTAATTTCTCAATTATCTTTATTACTCAGTGATTCAATCATGGAGTGGTTTTGATACCAATTGATGGATTTATACTAACAATTTATAACATGCTTGATTACACAAGTAAGGTCAAAATCAACATCAATAACCCTAAGTTCAGACCCAAGCATGTTTCTACCAAAATTGATCAAACCCTATATATTACTAAAACTCCATGTGAAATCAAAGAGAATAACTAAGATGCGGAAGCATATCTTGATCCACTAGATGGAATTGCTGTGACGGGTTATGATCTTTCAATTCAATACAAAATTCCCTTTTGATTCTTGTTTTCTTACTATTGATGGGGTAGGTAGAGAGAAGAGAAAGTTACGTATGAATTGGGGACTCTGACCCCTAATTTGTAACAGTTAAAATAAAATGTATTGATATTTCTAATTTGACCCCTCATCAAACTAGAAATATCACTTCGGTCTCTATATATTAAATCCATGACAATTTAATACCTAATGCCCAATTCTTTTATGCCTTATACAGATCACTTTAAATGGGTTATACTTGAAGATAACATAACACATTTTAACACATATGTATGCTTACATATTGGATTTTTCCAACAAATACTTCATATGAAGGCCTCCAAGAATCTTAAGCATACAATAAGGCCTCCAACCAGTGACGGGTTCATGAGAGGGCTGACCGGGGCTCCAGCCCGGGTCAACTTTTTAAATTTTTTTAATAATTACAGCTTTACCCTTATAATTTACTAATATTATAACTTTACCCTTATATATATAAAAACAATTTTACCTTCTTTTTTTTTTTCCATTCCTAATCTTTTCCAGGGCGCAGGAGTAGTTCTCCTTTTCCAAGTCCAAGTCTTCTTCTCCAAGTCCAAGTAACTTTACCATGATTTATTTTATTGATATTATATATTGTTTGGTTAAGTTTTTAATATGATTATGATTTTTTATTGTTTGTACACTTTTTTTTCTATTTTCTCTACTAGGTTAGGTTTGTTTTACTGAGATTATTATGCTTTTTTTTTTTTCTATTGGGTTACAACTTACAACTGAGTTTGTACTCTTTTCCCTTCATTGTTTTGCACAATAATTATCTCTTTTACGTTTATACTCTTATTATATTCTCTATAGAATTTTGGTGGGTTATGTTTGTGCTCCTTCAACTGCAAAACTCTTTGCAATTTTTAATCAGTAGAATGGAGTTTATTGTTGGTTTTTCGTTGAAATTTTAGCTCTATTTGTTTGAATGTGAAATGGATAGAAGTTGTTTGTGAAAATTACTGTGTGTATTGGATTGGAAATTTCTGGGACTCTAAATAGTGTCTTGAATTTATTTGTGTCTTCTTTTTGGGTTCTTGAGATGCAAATGATTAACTTTGTGATATCAGTGTTTTGTTCTTCAGAATTGGAACATTTTAGTTGCTCTAAAGCTGTTTTATGATGTTGTGAAAAGAATTGGTTTCACTTTTGCAATCAATATTCATGGAAAATAGCTACTTATACCATTTATTTAATATTTGATCTAGTAAACAGATAAAACCTTTGTAATTGTAGCAATTTTCAGGAAAAAAAAGTTCAAAATGAGCAATAGTGTACATATTGTAACTTTCTGTCTTAATTTGAAATGATTCAAGTTTTACTGAACTTTGATTTTCTAGTATTTGCTTAATTCTCCATTTTTCGGGATCTTTGGTCTTTTTTTTTTTTTTTTTGCTGAGATTGTTAGGTTTTAATTTGGTTACAACTGGGTTTGGTTTGATACATGCTTTTTTTTTATGCTTTAAATTTGATTAAATTATTTGATTAAACTGTTTTAATCTGGTTACAACTGAGACTGTTATTTGATTAAATTGTTTTGTCTTTTATTTATTTCAATAGACCATGCTCTGTTATTTATGCTTTAAATTTATATGTTGATTTGTAAGTCAGTCCACCAAGCAATCTTCCGGTCGGCTTTCCTCTATCCGCTTCTTGATAAGTAGTTTCTTCTTTCTTGTCTTCTCTTTCTTTCTTGTGTTAATTTAACCAAAGAGTGATAATTTTATGTAATAATACCAAACAATCATTCATCTAAGCCAAAAAAAACTCTCATTTCATACTTTGGGAAAAAGGAAGATTATCAATCATTGAGTTGGTTAAATTATTCGTGTGATGTTAGCAATTCAAGTTTGCATTCTCCGTCTAAAAATCTTGAAATTGGGAATGTTTGCACTCCAACAGATATTAACACTCCTTATTATGAACGTGATCCTGGATTACGTCTCCTAATAGGAGTTTACCCCCCGGATAAGCATGATGATGTTCGAAAAGCATACATAAAAATGAGACTGTTTCAACCTATGTTGGATAAATATCCACTCACTTCGGATGGTAAACAAAATCAAAACTTTCAAAAATCTTAGTTCAAGCAATTTTCTTGGCTTAAATATTCAATAGAAAAAAACAAAGCATTTTATTTTCCATGCTATCTTTTTTATAATGTTCCGTCAAAGCATCGTACATTTACAAATGATGGTTTTCATAGTTGGAAAATAATCAAATGTGGAACCAAATGTCCATTTATGCAACATGAAGGGGCATGTCAACAAAGTCATGAATACAATCTCTCAACAAGAAATTTTACAAAATCGGTTACGACTCAAGACCTCACTAGACACGGTAAAATGGCTAACTATGCAAGGGTGTGCTTTTCGTGGTAATGATGAATCCATCAATTCTACCAATCGTGGGAAAACTTTATTAGGATGATAAAGTTTGCAGGAAGAGTAAATCAAGAAATTGTTGTGATTGTTCTAGCAAAATGCCAAGTACACATCACGTCAGATTCAAAAGGAGTTGTTGAATATTCTAGCTAACGAAGTGCGAGTTAAGATCCATGAGAAAGTCAAAGATACCAAATTTTGTATTCTTGTTGATGAAGCAGTTGATGAATCCAACAAGGAACAAATGACAATTATTTTGAGGTATGTTGATTTAAAGGGATTTGTTAGAAAATGTTTTTTTTTTTCAAGTTATGAGTGTTAATAATACAAATTCTTCAACTTTTAAAAAAGAGATATGTATTATCCTTACACGATACAATCTATCGGTTGAAAACTTGTGAGGTTAAGGATATGATGGTGCTAGCAACATGAGGGGTGAATGGAATGGTTTACATGCCTTATTTCTCAAAGATTGTCCATCTGCTTATTACATACATTGCTTTGCATATAGACTTCAGTTTGCCTTAATTGCGATAGCTAAAGAAGTGCATGATATATATATATTTTTTTTTTAAATTGAATTCTATTGTTAACTTTGTGGGTGCTTCTTTCAAGTGTCATTCTTAGTTGAAATATATTCGAGATTAGTTGAAATATATTCGAGAAGATGAAATTAAAGAGTTGATCGCTTTAGGTGAACTTGAGGCTGTTACAGGGGCTAATCAAATTCACACTTTGCAACGACCTGAAGTTACTCGTTGGAGCTCTCATTTTACTTCTATTAGTATATTGATTTATATGTTTGGTTCAACTTTTACTCTTCTTGAAAATTTGATTGACAATGGACTAAACAGTAATATACGCGGGGAAGCCAAATGTGTGTATAAAGATTTGAGATTCCTTTGAATTTGTGTTTATTTTGTTATTGATGCATAAGATTTTGGGAATATCTGATATGCTTTGTCAAGCTTTACAATTGAAATCTCAAGATATCTTAAATACTATGAGTTTGGTATCAAGTACAAAAATGCTCATTCTAGAGTTAAAGGAGACTGCATGGGATTCTTTTCTTAAAAGTGTAGTGTTATTTTATAAAAAGTATGAAATTGATATATTTGATATGAATGCACATCATATGGAAGGAACAAAGCGATCTTGTCAGCAGAAATATAATGTCACAGTTGAGCATTACTTTCACTTCAGTATATTTAATGTTGTGATAAATTTTCAATTAATAGAGTTTAATAGTAGATTTCTAGAGTAAACAATAGAACTTCTTACTCTTAGCATGACTTTGAGCCCCGTGGATGAGTTTAAATCATTTGATGTTAATGACATTTGTACTCTTGCTACGAATTTCTACTATCAAGATTTCGATAAAAATGGCATTAAAGATTTAAGAAGACAATTGAAACACTGCAGGTTTGATGTCCTTTGCTCCCATAATTTTAGAATTTTGCTTCTCTCTTGGAATTTTGTCAATGTTTAGCGGAAATAAAAAAGTCAGAACACTACACTTTGATTGATAAATTGATTCGTTTAGTCTTAACTCTTCCTGTATCCACAATAATAACAGAAATGGCATTTTCTACTATGAAGCTTGTCAAAACACCACTTCACAGTAAGATGGATGATGATTTTCTAACATATTACATTGTCATATATATTGAAAGGGAGATTGCTGATACCATTGACTTAGAATATATAATAGATTAATTTGATTATATCAAATCTTGCAAGATAAAGTTTAAATAAGGCTTATTTATATTTACATTGCATGTTCCTTTTTCTTTTTCTTTTTTGTTGTTATCTTATTGAAAGTAAATGTACTTTGTTTAATATAAGGATATAATCATTCTCTCCCCAGTAGTTTGGAGTATTCTCTATTTTCTACCCTCTAGTTTTATTTTTCTCTTTTTTACCCCTTCTGCTAAGATTTGTTAATATTTTAGTGGAAAAGACTATTTTACCCTCAAATTTTTAAATAAAATAATACTTAAATATTTTCATATATAAAAAATTAAAAATATATAAAAATAATTTAATAAAAAGGTGGATTTAATCAATTTAATGAAAAGTTATTAAAAATTAAATAACACTAAAAATAAAAAATATTTAAAAAAATATTTCTAGATCTGGTGGGAATCCAACTATCCATCTTCAAAAGATGGACGGTGGAAATTGATCTATACCAAATCTCCAACAAAAAAATTTAAAAAAAAATATGAACAAACAAAATAAAAAAAAATATTTCATATAGAGAGAGAGAGAGAGAGAGAGAGAGAGAGAGAGAGAGAGAGAGAAAAGATGTAGAGTAGTAGAAGAAGATGAAAGGAAAGATGAAAGAGAGAGAAAAAAGAAGAAGAAGATGATGAAGAGATAGATGAAAGAGGAGAGCGGAGAGCGGAGAGAGAAAAATATTTTTTATTTTTTTATTTTAAATGAAATTTTATTTAATTTAAAAATATTTTAGGTATTTATTATATTACAATTACCTTTATATCCTTTAAAATTTAATAGTCAAACTTAAAAGTCAAATAGAAATTTAACAAGAGGGTATTTTTATAAATTAAAGGGGTAAAAGAGAGAAAAATAAAATTAGATGGTAAAAAATGGAGAATACTCCAAACTACAAGGGTATTGATGATTATATCCCTTTAATATATGCATTTTAAAGGGTAAAGTTTATTATATTCCAAATTTTATTTTATCCTTTACTTTTCAATGAATGAAATTTTTTTGTATTATTAATGTTTACTAAAAAAAAAAAAATAGTTTTATTTTAACCCAACCTAGTAAAATATTCTAAGTACATGGGTACCTCTAACATATTCAGATGGAGTCTACTACTTGTGCCAAGTAAAAATAATTAATTCTCTTTATTATGAAATTAATAAATGCTTTTGCTTTCAATTAATCATGGTTTATTTATACTGCTGACAATCTAGTTAGAAAACAAAATAAAAGTGTACTTAGACAATCAAAATCTATTCGGTAGAAATTAATTAACTATTCAAAAATTTTAAAATTATTTAAAAAAAGAAAATTAAACTGTAAGGTTCTTTTTTTATTTACAATCCATTAATTATATTTTTATTACTATTTTATTATATCTACGGACAACAAAAAATCTAGTAATTAGATATATAATTAATTTTCAGTGAAATAAAATATTTTTCTTTTTAACTACAAATTTAAGATTTGAAAAAAAGAAAAGAAAAGGAATAGAAGTTGAAATAAAAGTTATATTAAGGTGTTTAGTAAATTATATAGCAGAATGGTTGTAGAAATAAATGATTAAAATAGACATCATAGTAAAATTAATTTATTTAATCTATTAATGGAAATTCTGTTTATATGCATTGAACATATTTAAATGTATTTACGTTAATTATAATATGAAAATAAACTTAATTAAATTTATTAATTATCTTCTAACATTAATTATAAAAAACCCATTTTTAGATAACTAAATAAAGATTAGTAAGATTTTCAATTATTTTTGTTCAAATATTGAAGATATTTTTTTTTTGGATATTTAATACCACTATTTTCTCACTTCAAATATATTTAAGTTCTTATTAAGTAGATATATAATATTTATGGTTATTTTTTTTATATAATTTTAATATAAGATGATGGATAATTTAGTCCAAATAAAAATTTATTAAAAAGTTATGACCAGCTTCTCATTTAAATTAGAAGCTGAAGTTGGATTGAACCAGTTTCGGCTTTTGACTGTAGATTTGGGCTAGATTCTCCAATAAGCCACTTTCAGAAAGTTTGCCAAATAGTTTTTGGACCATAACTTATTGAATAAGTTAAAAACGGTTATTTAAAAGCTCTATCAAACTGGCCCATAGTATATTCGCTTAAAAAATATAAATATAAAATATGATATTTTCTCCCAAAAAAAAATGTATAATATTTTTTTGAGCTAAGAAACTACATAATATAATTTGATAAGGTTGGGGTAATTGAAATTATTAAGTAATATAGAGGGCCAGTTTAGTACAACTTCTAGATAAGCTAAAAGCGCTTATTCAATGAGCTATGGTTCAAAAACTGTTTAGTAAATATTTTAAAAGTAATTTATTGGAAAAATTTAACTCACAACTACAAATAAAAGCTAAAAGTGACCTAACCCAACTTCAGCTTTTACTCTAACCAGAAAGTTAACTATTTTTTTAATAAAATTTTTATTTGGACCAAATTATCTCTTATTGTATCTTAAAATGACAAATAATCATAACCTTAGATATTATGTTTTATAAATCTACTTTGATTATTTAATATGGTAATTCTCATCAATACTTATTTCAACTTAAACACATTTAAAATAATAAAATAGTGTTATTAAACTTTGGTTCTGCAGAAATCAGGTAGCTCATGATGCCAATACTCCCTTGGTTTCTGATGTGGTGCCTTGGGCTCGATCCTTCTTGTCTAATTTTCAGGTTGCTGGTTTGCCTCATCCTAAGCCCTTGGCGCAGGCTGCTTTGAAGTGGGATGCCCCCTCTCCCAGCTAGTTTAAGCTTGAATTCAGATGCAACCATCGATGTTATGTTGAAGAGAATTGGTCTTTGAGTGGTGATCCGCGACTGGAAGGGTCGTATAACTACTGCTTTTGCTAAACACCTTCTGATCTTGCTTCCTGTTGATTGTGTAGAGGCCTTTGCCATCTTAGAGGGGCTGAAATTTGCAGCTAGTGTGGGGATTTTTCCCATCAGGGTCGAATCCGATGCGGCCACAGTGGTAGGTGCCATTAGGTCGAATAGTCCGCCTCGTTATGAGCTTGGCCTCATTGTTGATGAAATTCTGGATTTTGCTAATGGTTTTCCTGTGGTGAATTTCTGTTTTTGTTCGTGCCTTTGCAATTCTGTTGCTCATGGCTTAACTAAGCTTGGTGTTTCTAGTAGTGCGCCTCGTATTTGGCTTGAGGAACCCCTCCCTGTGTGGAGAATTTGGTTTCTTTCAAGTTTCCTTTGTGTTCGTGAGTTTGGTTCTTTATATTCCATTTTCAAAAAAAGAAAAAAATAACCAATTTATTCTATCTTTAATGTTTGAATTTTTTTTTAAAAAAAATCTTACTAATCTTTATTTTGTTATCTAAAAATTAGTTTTTAAAATTAATGTTAAAAAATAATTATAATTTAATTGAGTTTATTTTTATATTAAAATTAAAGTAAAAATATTTACATATACTTAATATAAATAGAATATTTATTTAAATTAATTTTACTATAATATTTATTTGGATGATTTTATATATACACAGCAGTTCCAATATTACCTTAATACAATTTTTGCTACTTTTTCCCTATACCAAACTGGCCCATCATCAAATTAAATTGAAGGTATTATGGTCTTCTTGGCCTTGTTTTGGTTATTTGTCAACCGATCCCTAAATTTGTACTAATTTAGCAAAAAGCCCCCAAAAACCAAACAAAATAATATCATCATATCAATATGAAACCCTAAAAACCCTCAAATCACACCTTCTTCAAAACCCTAAAAACCCTTTAAACCCCCCCAAAGTACCAGCTAGTGAACTTATTTCGTGGGACTTGTTTTTGATTCATTATCAATCGGTAGCAACATTGAGCGACACAAAGCTTTGGCTTGAATGGGCAGCAAGAAGAGAAACTCCAATGCTGTAGACGCAGCAGAGGGTCTTGTAGATGACAAGCCCACTGACAATGTTCCATCGAAGAAGAAAATGAAGAAAAACAAGCGAAAAG
Source organism: Xanthoceras sorbifolium (assembly GCA_003430845.1). NCBI lineage: Eukaryota > Viridiplantae > Streptophyta > Magnoliopsida > Sapindales > Sapindaceae > Xanthoceras > Xanthoceras sorbifolium. The sequence continues at coordinate 26,081,416 of CM010615.1, forward strand.
ATGGAGAAGTCACTGATGGCGACGCTGATTCGGTTTCGGGTTCTGTTAAGCCAATGGAGAGGAAGAAGAAGAGAAAATCCATGGACAAAGAGCGGCATCGTTCGGCCTTGGAAGAGCAGGAATCGCAGCCGCCCAAGCCAGTGGCTGTAGCCTCGAAAACGGAAGAGGCTCAGGCGTCGGTGGTGACTGAGTCTTCAAGCGGTATGCCCGAGTTTCATATTGGTGTTTTCAAAGACTTGGCGTCGGCTGACGTTTCGTTGAGGCAGGAGGCGGCGGAGTCACTGGTGACGGAGTTACTGGAAGTTGAGAAGGCCTACGATAGGGTTGACAAGGATTTGGTCGAGGGCGGTCTGAAATTGGAAGCCGAAAAGGATGATGGGTTGAATGATTGTGCTCCTTCTTTGAGATACGCTCTTCGTAGGCTTATCCGTGGTGTTTCTTCTTCAAGAGAGGTATATTCTGTTTAATTTTTTTTTCTAGATTTTATTAATGTTAACTGATTTTCCTCTCTCTCTGTGTTTGTGATGTGAATGGAGCTGTAATGTGTTTTAGCGTTTCTTATTTTGGTGAAGAATGTGCTCAACTTTAATTGTCTTCCAAGGCTCTCATATATTTGTTCTGAACTGAACTGAATAACAAAGCAATTATAGTATCAAGTCAATGGAGAATTTGTTAGAATGTTTTGTAATGTCTAACCTATGAGAATGTTGATTTGATTAGTAAATTAAGAGCTTAAAATAACCTCGGTAGAAGAAAATGTATATGCTGATTGCATAGCATGTTTGATCTTAGTACAACACATTCTGTTATGTCTTCAACCTGTTGCGGAGGGTTTCATAACAATCTTAATGTTTAAAATAGCCTTGTGCAATAAGTTTTGTTGTAAATAAATTGGGCAACTTTGGGTAATCCCAAATTCAATTTTAGTAGCTTGCATTTTGTAGTTGGATTGGATGGGATTTGGTCAAGGTATTCTATTCTCATGCACTCATCCTAACTCAGTTTTTGCAAGTTTTTTATGGTCCCATTTTTCTTTCTTTTTGGCTGCTGTTATTATTATATTATCAACTAAGTTTTGTGGTTGATATATATATTTATTCATTCTTGTCGTGAGATGATTTTGTTGCTGTATTCCAATCATTTGCTTCTATAAATAAATATCCTACAGATCATTTAATCACAGGTTATTTATAGGTGCATTTGTTTACACAGATTTACTGTTTTCTTATATTGTGTGAGGTTTATGTTCTGTGTTCTCATTCATGGGCATTTAGATCTTATAGTTCCACCAAGAATCATGTGAAGCCATTTTTATAGTATATCTAGAGCTACAGATTGCAGATATTGGTCTTTGTATTTATGTTAGACATTTGGAATAAGTTATATATTGCTAAAAATTTACATGATATATTGTATGTTATTTCTTGTTGTTAGGATAACTTTTACTTGGGTATCCAATAAGGTGAATGTCTAAATTTCGGCCAATACATGGTCTAAAATTGCTTTTGCAGTGTGCAAGACAAGGCTTTGCATTAGGTCTGACTCTTTTAGTTGATACAATTCCCAGCATCAAAGTGGACTCATTGCTGAAACTTATAGTCGATTTGTTGGAGGTTTCTTCATCGATGAAGGGTCAGGTAGACAAGATGTCTTTCTATTTTTTTATTTGTTATTATTTTATAATGTATTTTTGATAGAGTGGTGATGGACTTGAGAAAAATAAATCTCAATAGTGTTTCTTTTTTGCAATTGTAGGAAGCAAGGGATTGCCTTTTAGGTCGCTTATTTGCCTATGGTGCTCTTGCTCGGTCAGGAAGACTAGTTAAAGAGTGGACTTCTGATAAAAACACACCCTACATTAAGGAATTCACCAGTCTTCTCATCTCTCTTGCAGCAAAGAAGCGATACTTGCAAGAGCCTGCTGTCTCAATTATTTTAGACTTGGTCAATAAGGTATTTCTAATAAATGAATCACATTCATACTGTCTTTGAAAATCTTTGCATTTTTTTTTTTTTTGGTTCCTTGATTGCCGGATGTGGAGAGGAGGAGTGTTTGTATTTTGCTTTAGTGAATACTTTTCATGTGTTTATATGGGATTATTGGATTGATCTTGTACACAGATATATATATATATATATATATATATATGTTAATCACAATATATAGGGTTAACTTTGTGTTATTTTTATTTTAGAGGTAAAATGATAAATAATAGTAAACCTACAAATCCTTGGTGAATTTGTGATAACATATATATTAATTTTTTTTCTTAAACAAAGCTTCAGCATATAGGAAGCTAACCGAGAAATTTATATGCTCTTTAAGTTATAATGCATCTGACAAGTATCGTGTGGCATGCAAGTTGATTATTTTTAATAGTAAACAGAAGAATGCCTTTTCAGTATTGAAGTAATAACACTTGCATTGAGTTTGAACGAGCAAGTCCGGCAACAATCAAAGAAATCAAATATAAATCAACTAACCGAGTAAACAGTTATCAGCTTGTAGAACTGCTGCATCCAAACAGCACGTATAAAGAAAAAGGGTATATAGTGAGAGTTCTTGAAACTGAAGACACCCAAACTCAAACTCTACCTCATAAGAAGCCCAGCTCTGCTATATCCTCAATTTACTGCTATTCCTCTCCTTCAAATAACCCAAAAGATTGTGCCCAAGTACAATTTTACAGAACAGCAGCCTTTTCTCTCCAAAGAAATAGTGTTTCTCAATGAACAATGAGACACATGAAATTGTGCTTCCATAGAAAATTTGTGCCATAATCTCAAGACTTAAAGCAGTGGAACAGTGCAGAAAAAGCTGTGCAATGCTTTCATAATCCTCCTTGCACATAACAGAATAAGAAAGACTGGTTGATCTATTGTGTGTGGGTTGGTTTCTTTTCCTGGACCAAATACTCTAGTTTTTGCAACATCACTCTCTTTCATTTGTTTACACATCTCTGCTCTTCCTTTGCCCTGTTTCAGTCCCTTCAGATTGTATTATGTTTCTCTTTATGTTGCATTTATTCATTTTAATATATATTTCAGTGAGCTTCTTCTTCTGTGTCCTCATAAAATGTTATGTCTGTATTATTATTAACACCGATTGTTAATAGTGGGCCTTCTGTCCTTTGTCCTCATCCAATGTTTTAGTTTGGCGTTTAGTTGCATTATCTTCATGAATATACCATACTTGAATTATTGAATTTAAAGAAAGAGTAGGGCCTTTTGAGGGGTAGATATCTAGTGGCATAAGATATGGGTGCACATGCTTGTAACAATTTTTCTTTGATGTCTGCTAGTTCTTGCTCCGAGTTTCTCAATTTTATGGATTTTTTTAAATATTAATGAATTTTGAAATTTATTTCATGTGCTTCACCTGTAATTCTTCTGTACACAGGTAACCAATCCGTTTTTAAGCATTTGTAATTGATTATTACTTGATCAAGAAAAAGTAGGAGCAATTGTTTCATAAATTGTACCTGTATAGTGTGTATGTGGAATGTTGGTTTGTAGTTTATTTTATTATATCTTTATCCTTTATTGCTAATGTGTTTTGTAATTTTGCAGCTGCCCACTGATGCCTTGTTGAGTCATGTTCTTGAAGCTCCGGGTGTCCATGAGTGGTTTGAAGGAGCCGATGAAGTTGGAAATCCTGATGCTTTGCTTTTAGCTTTAAAAATTCGTGAAAAAGTTTCTGTGGACAGTGAGAAGTTCGGGAAACTCTTGCCAGATCCATTCAGCCCTAGTAAACTTTTTGCTGCTGACCATCTGTCCTATCTTGTTAATTGCTTGAAGGTGATATTTTAAATGTAAACTGAAAGAATAGCACAGACAAAAGGATTACAGAATTTTTAAAAATGTTTACATTTTTGTTGAACATGGCAGGAATCCACCTTCTGTCAGCCCCGAGTTCACAGTGTGTGGCCTGTTCTGGTAAATATTCTTTTACCTGATACAGTTTTGCAAGCTGAAGATGCAGTGTCAGTATCAACTTCCTTGAAGAAGCATAAAAAGAGTCGCAAGTCTAGCTCTTCTGAAGAAGAAGTTGCCAAGAACTTTCAATCTTTCTGTGAAATTATTATTGAAGGATCCCTTCTTCTGTCATCTCATGACCGTAAACACTTGGCATTAGATATTCTGTTGCTTCTTTTCCCAAGGTTGCCTGCATCTTTTATCCCAATTGTTCTGTCCTACAAACTTGTCCAGTGCCTGATGGATATACTTTCCACTAAGGATTCATGGCTGTATAAAGCTGCACAATATTTCCTTAAAGAATTATTGGATTGGGTTAGGAATGATGATGTCAGAAGAGTTTCTGTAATCGCGGCTTTACAAAAACACAGTAATGGAAAATTTGACTCCATCACACGGACAAAAACAGTTAAAGATTTGATGTCAGAGTTCAAAACAGAGTCAGGTTGCATGCTGTTCATCCAGAACCTAATGAACATGTTTGTAGATGAAGGTAATGCTTCAGATGAACCTTCAGATCAGAGTCAAACTACAGATGACAATTCTGAGATAGGCTCAAACGGTGAGAAGGATTCAGTGGGGACAATGGGAAATTCTGATTTCTTGAAAAGTTGGGTTATAGAATCTCTCCCCAGTATTTTGAGACATCTGAAGCTGGATGCTGAAGCAAAATTTCGGGTGCAAAAAGAAATTTTGAAGTTTCTAGCTGTTCAGGGTTTGTTCTCTGCATCTCTTGGCACTGAAGTGACATCTTTTGAATTACAGGAGAAATTTAGGTGGCCTAAAGCAGCCACCTCAACTGCTCTTTGCAGAATGTGTATTGAGCATATCCAATTATTGCTGGCAAATGCTCAGAAGGTTGAGGGGTCACGTTCTTTGGCAAATGGACCCGAGGCAAATGACCTTGGCTCCTACTTCATGCGGTTTCTTAGCACACTACGCAACATTCCTTCAGTTTCTCTCTTTCGATCTTTGAGCGATGAGGATGAGAAGGCGTTCAAAAAACTGCAGGAAATGGAAACTAGGCTTTCTAGAGAGGTAATCTAATCATCCTTGTTTTATGCAGATTAAACTGTTCATGCTTTTGATTGTAGTTGTTTAGTTTATGTTCTATTTTGTGGAGCATGGTGATATGTAGAATACTGAATCAGATATCTTTAAAACAAGTGGCTTGTTTAAGGTACTTCAGGATGTTTTCAAATTTGCATTTTTAAATTGTAGTATTCTGAAGCTGATATTGAGCATTTTGCTGCTTTTAATTCTGGTAGGAAAGAAACTGTGGACTCAGCACTGATGCAAATAAATTGCATGCACTGAGGTACTTGCTCATCCAGTTGCTGCTCCAGGTGCTCCTTCGACCAGAAGAATTCTCTGAAGCTGCCTCTGAACTTATTATGTGTTGTAAAAAAGCTTTTGCAGCTTCTGATCTTCTTGACTCCTCTGGTGAAGATGAGCTGGATGGTGATGTCACACCAAACTTAATGGATGTCCTGGTGGACACTTTGCTTTCTTTGCTGCCGCAGTCATCAGCTCCTATGCGGTCTGCTATGGAGCAGGTTCGTTAATTAAAATCAAGTGTATATATTTTCTTTTTGTTCTTTTTAATTGATTCTTTAAGTTATACATGTAACATTTTTACATCCTTTCTATACTCCCATGTTTGTGTCTGGTTTTACTATTTTTTTGTTTAATTTTGTGAGATCATGCACTGGTTTAATAATTTATGGTTAGGTCTCCATTTAGGACATAAATAGGAGCTGCTTTACTAGTACTTTTGTACTATATCATTTTTTAACGCTACATATGCCAGGAGGAAATAGAAGACATGAAAAGTTGATTATGGGTGACTTAGAAAAAACTGCATAAATATGTTAGAACTTGGAAGATCTTTCTGCTCATCTAAAAAAAGTATCTCAGCTTGCTATGGGTTCTCAGCACAAACTCTATGCATGTTTTATTTGGCATCTGTTTTTGTTTTTAGGTTTTCAAATATTTCTGTGAAGATGTAACAGACGACGCACTGTTGAGGATGTTGCGGGTTATTAAGAAAGATTTGAAACCAGCTAGACATCACAATGCAGGAAAGTGATGATGATGATGACGATGATGATGAAGATTTTCTTGGTATTGAAGAAGAGGAAGAAATTGATGAGACTGAGACTGGTGAAACAGGGGAGAGTGATGATGAGCAGACAGATGACTCTGAGGCTGCAGGCGGAGTTGAAGAAGCTGGCAAAGAACTTCCTGAAGATTCTGATGATTCGGATGGAGGAATGGATGATGATGCGATGTTCAGAATGGACACTTATCTTGCCCAGATATTCAAAGAGAAAAAGAATCAGGCTGGGAGTGAAACTGCTCAATCCCAGCTTGTTCTGTTCAAACTTCGTGTTCTTTCATTGCTGGAAATCTACCTGCATGAAAATCCAGGCAAGTAGATATTGCTTTAAGCTAAGATTAGTTGTTTTCAGTTTTTAGATTTATTGATAGTGGCTTTTATGAATAATCTTTTTATATTTATTTTGGTAATTTAGCAAGGATTGACTCTCAACAATTTGCTATGTTCATTGAAGAATAACTTTTTCCAAATTGGTTCCTGCATCCTGATCTTTGCCTGTGCTTTATGATTGTCGTCTTTACACAGGTAAGCCCCAGGTTCTGATGGTGTACTCAAACTTGGCTCGGGCATTTGTTAACCCAAATACTGTAGAAGGCAGTGAGCAGCTTGGACAACGTATATGGGGAATTCTGCAGAAAAAAATATTCAAAGCAAAAGACTTTCCGAAGAGTGAAACTGTGCAACTATCTACTCTAGTGTCATTGTTGGAGAAAAACTTAAAATGGGCCTCAAAACCATTCAAGAAAAAGAAATCTGCCACTAATCCATCGAAGAAGAAGCAGTCCACCTCCTGGAAACGACACAAAATGATTAATTCACTTGCTCAAAATTCAACCTATTGGATTCTGAAGATCATTGATGCAAAAAACTTTTCTGAGTCTGAGCTGCAGAGGGTTCTTGGTATCTTCCAGGATGTGTTGGTTGAGTATTTTGATAGTAAAAAGTCTCAAATAAAATCTGAATTTTTGAAGGAAATATTTCGTCGAAGGCCATGGATTGGGCATCATCTCTTCAGCTTCCTTTTGGAAAAATGTAGAAGTGCGAAATCAGTGTTTCGTCGAGTTGAATCACTTGATCTGGTGATGGAAGTATTGAAGACATTGGTTCCTTTAAGCTCTGATGAAGGCGGCCGGGATGTGTCAAAGAAAAAATTAAAGGGTCATCTCCGAAATCTGAGTCTTCTAATAAAGGAATTGGTGACAAACATGCCAGAGAAGCAGTCAAGACGGGCTGAAGTACGTAAGTTTTGTGGCAAAATTTTCCAGTTGGTATCGACTCTTAACCTGACCAAGTCTTTTCTTAAGGATTTGCCTGCTGATGCTGATGCTGCTTGCCAGTCTCAACTTGGGGAGGTGTATCTCAATTTGAAGAAGCTGGGTCAAGAGAAGTAAAGAGTAAAATATTTGGAAAGGTATTTGCCGAAAAGTCCTCTTGAATGGATCCGTAAAGTCTCCATGAATGGATCTCTGATTCTTGGGAAACTTATGTTGCTGCCTACCTATTGTTCTCCAAAGTCAATATTTATTTTTTCTAAAAAGTTACCTGCATTTTTGACACTAAACAATTTCAAGTAGGTGATTTGCTTGTGGGACTTCAGTGCGTCTTCGATGATCGAACATGACAAGTGAAGAAGCTTGTAGTGTATTATCTCATAAACTCTATGTTGGTAAAATCTCTTTAGATTTGTGATTTTATCTTTTTGCTTTTTTATAAGTTTATTATCTCATGGAATGTTCCATACAAGAAGAGATTTTGATCATAGTCAGAAAATTTTGAAGGTCAGGCTTATACAGAAGCTTGTGTTTTGTAAGAGAATAGTCATTTAGTATTGTTTTCAATACAGATTGTCACTCTTTAATGGCTTTAACTCTGCAACGTATTTCCTTTATGTTGACTTATTGGGCTATGGTGAGTAGTGGTGAGCCTCGTTCAAATTTGTAAATGGGGTGTTGACTTGTTGACTAATGTTGCATGAATGCTGTCTTATCACCTTTTTGTGTTTTTAATTCAAGATCAAATTTATTGACCGTAAAAATTCATAAAAGTTGGACTAATTATATTAATATATATAAACTTGAAATAATTACTAGTAGTGGGTGAATATATTAAAAGAAATTTGTTAGGAAGCTGAAAGACGATGTGGCTGTTAAAAAATGATTTAATATTTTTATAATCCATTGTAAAGACTGGGTTTCAAGAGTTGATTTGTTTTAAAAGGTGTGGTTGTTACTTGCTGTTTTTACAACTAAACATTGAAAGGGGTAGAAGAAGTTACATATCTTTGTGTTAATATGATTGATATTCAATTACAACCAACCACCACAACTAACTGCATTTAGGTTCATTTAACTTAATTAATGCTATCTTCCTTCCAATTGAGTTTTTCCATAAACCAGAGTTTGAGATTTTAATGTTAATTAATGCATTGCAAATTAAGGGTCTACATGGAGTTTAGCTAATTTACCGATACAGTAATGTTATTATCAGAGCAATTGCTAATCATTGGATCGCATATTATCATTAAATACAATTCAGTAATCTTTAATATCTATGGTTGGATAATCCTGATAACATAAGACCAGAAAATTAAATGATTTGGTCATTTCTAGTCATCTTTTTTTCCTTTTTGAGTTGTTCATTTCCAGTAGTACACTGTACACATAAATACGGTCGACGACCATTTATGAGTTTAGGAGAAAGTTGGACTAGTTTTTTTTTAAGGGTGTTTTGATTTCAATTGAAATTATGGAATTGAATACTTGTTTTGTTAAATCGATTACCAAGTCTCAAGCAAAAGGAAGAGTGGCCTTGGAGGATACAACTTTTTAGACCCACCTCTTGTACATGTGCTTTAAATTCAATGGGAAGCAAGCAAAAGTAAAAATGGGCTAAAAATCATGTATTAGTGTTATAATGTGTACAAAGTATTTCAACCTTCTCTAACATACCTCCCTCTTCTACTAACTAATAAGAACCACTACTACATATTTCTTCTACCCCTCTCTAACCTACAAACAATTTTCTTCACTTTGCAATTTTTTTTTTTTTTTCCTCATCTCTCTTTACAATCCACAGCCAAACCCACCCTGCATCAAAAAACAAACCATCACTTCACAAACTCAACATAAAACAACTTACATGAAAATTGAAAATACAAAAGCAAAGCACTACCTACCTCTGTTGTCCAACGACCACCACACTTGTACACCACTCCTCTAGGGAAGCTTTTCAAGATTTCTCCTTTCTTCACCTCTCTCAATCGCTTTTTTATGATCTTGCATCATCAGCATCCGATTCACTTCCTGAAGAACTCCCAGAATCCGAATCTGCATGCATACCCACAAATTTCACACAATTAAGCATCTTCTCCCAACCAAACACATTGTCCATCCACACATCCAAAAAATATTAAATTTGTCTATTACCACTCGATGATGACGAATCACTGCTCGAACTACTAGAGCTGCTAGAACTGCTACTGGCATTGTTATTGTTATGGCCAGTGTCCTTCTCAATCTCCACCGGCGGGAAACTGCTCATCGGCATCTCATCACCGATGTCCACATCTTCATCTCCTACTTCCCCTTTCTTCACCTTCTTCGCCTCCATTGCCACTTCAATTTTCTCAATAGCAGGCGCCTCCTGTGACACATAACCATTTATAACACAAGTTAGCATTACCACAAAATCAGCAAAAATGCAAGTGGTAAAGTAAATGAATCACAACACAACCAACATTGACTTCGCTTACCCTGTGAGAGTCAGAGTTAGCCACATTGTTGTTACCCATCAAAGCTTGCCTTTTAATCTTGCTAACCATCTTCTTGTAATTCGTCACAAACCGATCAAGCTCCCAGAGGGTCTCCGTATCAAGAGCCTCTATATCGAGCTCAATTTCGTCGTCATCCTGCCGAAGGTTCCCATTTCTCTTCCTCAATATATGAACCACATGCTCCATCTTCTCCTGCGGCAGACTCTGCAACCCAATTCCCAACTTGTGTTTCTCTTCCATACTCATCTCCCTCTTGTTGGGATCCTTTGCCTTGGGCTTGGGCTGCTTCACTGGCTTGGCCGCTGGTGCAACCCTCACAGGTGATGGCGTTCTCACAGGCAACTGTGAGGTCGAAACAGGTGGAATAGGGTTAGGGTTAGGGTTAGGATTAGGGTTAGACACAGAAGCCGGAACTCGCATTGGCTCGGATTTTGCCACCATTTGTTGTTGCCGAGGACGCTCTCTCTCCTTGGGCTCTTGATGATTCCAAGAATTGGCTTGCAAATCCTCGTCGTAAACCCGTTCTTGGATCTCTTCCGGACCCAGTTTACCATTCAGGGGGCGAAACAATTCCTCAAATCTGCTAAGAAGCTGCTCCGCTATAACGTACACATCGTGGCCTTTGGGATTGTAAGTCATGGCGTTAGTGAAGGTCAACCTAACATCAGCCGCGAACTCCATAGGCGAATCGTACAAATTCTTGTTCAATTTGGACTTAACGGTACCGAGATCCATTGGATTCTTGATAATGTCGTAATAATCGTGCAAACCCATACCAACAACATCCACAGGCGAATTAAAGATATATTGCCCATGTTTGTGTTTCATCAACTTGGTCAAGATTTGCGCACAACTCTTCATCAGCTTCCCGTTATCTTGATTTAATCTCTTCAAATCTTGACTCAAATTCGATGAAAATGGACGCTTGTTGCCGGAAATCTTGTTATTGGCCGCCGAAGATGATTTCTTCGAACCGGATCTGAATTGGGGGGACTCGATTCGGTTCTTGAGTTGCCGAATCTGTTCCAGCTCCACAATCAACCGGTTCTTGAGCTCAATCAGCTCTTTCTTCGAATAAGATGAGACATTGAAACTTATGTAATTACCAAAAAGGACATGGTTGTCGTTGTTGAGATCGTTCGGTCTTCTATTGATTGATGAAGCGTCGTCCGATGCAGCCGATTGCGTCACGGCCGGCGATTCGTCAATCTGACAGCCGTTGATTTCCGACGCCTGGTGAAATTGTCTCTTCTTAGGGTTAGGTACTTTGCCCATGAATTTCGGACCACCACCGCCACCGCCGCCTTTCGGTTGCGTCGGCCAGTTGCCTTCGCTTCGGTTGGCTAACACCGCCGATGCCATCCACCAATTCCGCCGAAATATGCCAACTCAGCCGGCCAAGAAACCATCAATCTCCCCGATCGTGCACGCCACGCGCCACCACAACAACGAGTACAAATAAATCGTTGAATCGTCGAAGTATAGGGTTTGGAATTTTCCCCTAATCAGAGCGAGGAACAAGAGAAGCCTAGGGTCTCTTCTTAAAGGCGATGAGATCTACCCGTGATAACTACGGGCAGAATCTTGGCCCTTTGTTTAGTTTCTTTTCTTCGTCTAACGGCCCACGTGGTTTTGGTACTGCCCGATGCGCTGACCGGCTGATCTGTCATGGACGGTAAGGATCTGGAGATTCAATTACGTGTCACGTACTGGTCTGTCAGATTGAAGTACGCGATATTTGAATGGGGATTGTAATTTGGGCTGAATTTGGGTTGCATGTGGCCTGAATTTAGGGTTTTCGTGTAAAATAGTGGGGCCCAATGATGATGACGTGGACCGAGAGAGGAAGCCAACTGGGTGGACGGCGTGAGCGACAAGCTAACGCGCATGTGGAGCTGATGGATGCTGAATCGCTTTTGCGGAATACCGTGTCAATCAGCGTGTGGGGGCGTTTTAGTAATTTCAGTTTTATATAATTGTAGGTGCGATTTATGAAGGGTAATTTAGTAATTCTATAGAGTTTCGAAGTTTCCTTTTCCATATCAAATTATCATATCACCCTTGTCCGATATATTATATAGTTATGTAATTACTCAATTATCATTAATTTCATTGACATTTTCTCATATAAAAGAATCTTAATAAATATTAATTGAATATGAATTTGATTTTTTGTACTGAAGTTATGAATTCAATCTTTAATTTCGAAAAGCCCAATATGGCTTATAATAAAAAGCGTTTAGTACAATAATATCCTAAATTTGAGTACTGCATCGCAAATAATATATTAAAAAAAAACTTTAATTTTAAAATATAAATGGGGTTGAATTTATTTCAAGTAAATTAGAAATTGTTACAGTTTCTAAATAAAATGACATGGTCACTACTTTAGGGTTAATAAAAAAATACTCAAAATGAAATGTCTTTTGAACCCATGTTGTCTAAATTATTAATTTATAATCCAATTTCTAATCATACATCTTCCAAAAACAAAATATGAATATTAGTTTAAAATAACACATCCGCTCATAGTTCAGGTGGTTAGTGCACCTCCCTCCAACCTCAGTAGCGATGATTCAATTCCTACCATACACATTTATCATCATGTGTGGGTAGTTTTTTCCCTTATTGTGAGGAGTGGATATCTCATATTATGGAAGTAGATATTTAGACCGCGCATTTAGTGATTGACCTCGGCAGGTCTCGATAGTTATTAATCTTGTAATTATATCCCATTAAAAAAAATTATTATAATAGAACAAGTGTGGACAGATTGGCCATAAAACACATATTTTATAAAATTGGATAGAATTAACATATAATTGTATTAGATAAGATTGAATTAAGCTGAGCTTGACTAAATTAGTATTATCGTATGTTTGGTACAATATGAGATTAAATTAAAATAATTATGTATCATATTATTATTTTTTGAATAAAAGTAAAATTATGTTATTTCATGTAATAAAACAATGTTTAAACTAATTTTAGTATATAATAAAGAAGTTAAAAATATTTTTAAATAAAGATATGTTAAAAAAAATAAATACAAAAATAAATTATAATTAATCTATAAATAATTATAAATTTAAAATAAAAAAGATAATTAAAACAACAACAAAAGAAAATTATTTTAGTCTCAATACTAATAAACTCACGAGTAAAGATGAGTTTATTTAATCTCATACTGATAGGATTAGTGTGCACCGTTGGGGGATAAAATCCAAATCCCTTGTACTTACCGAACATGAATTTAGGATTAAAATAGTACAGTCCACAAACACGAAATGGCTCTTCTAAAATTATAGATTTTAAAATAATAAGGTTTGTAGCTTTAAATCCATATTTTAATAATTAATAGTAAATTTGTCCAAATTATTATTGAAGTATAGATATAAGTAATAATTTAAGGTAATAGAAATTTATGGCTTTTAAAGATAATTGTAGTTTTTCCAAAGACATCCTATTAATTCGTAAATAATCAAAATCAATACATTCTATTTTATTCAATTTTTTACATGATTATTATATCCCCTATCCCTCACCAAGCCCCAAATTGTGAGGGTTTTTTTTTAATTTTTTTTTAAAAAAAAAAAACTCTTTATATTTACAAACATTAGTTTATGGTTAGTGGTCCTAAATCAATCTACAAACATTAGTTTTTTTTTTTAACCAACTAATTTTAAATATAACATCACAAATTCCTCAGCTGAACATATTTTTCTTGAAAATATATTTTACGTATTTGCTTATAATTTTAAAAATCATACTTAAATTAAATGCTTTGGATAAACAAAATCATACTTTCATTAATTCATTTTATTGCCTTATGAATCCTTAACAAAGTCCTTTTTCTTTTCTCTTCCTAATGCTTCAAGCTTCATCATAATCGAATTAAATTCTCCTTCTATTTAATCTTTTACATGAATATACACGAAATTTCTAGTTGGTAATTATAAAGAAAAAAAAAAAGACTACATAAAAAAAAAAGTTTGATATATTATTTTTATAAAAATTAAATAAAATAATCAAATAAAATTATAAGAGAGTAGAAGTGCTTTGTTTGGTGGGAAAAAACTACTCACGTTTCCAATCTAACTTTAGGGATTTGGAAGCTTAAGTGACAACCTTATTGACATAAGAAAGAAATGTATGCCTTATTTTACCTTATTTTATTGAACTATTTATAGAAAGAGTAAATAATGTCTGCCTCCTCTAAGATTTGCTCAATTATAGGCAGAGTCAATTTTTGGATTATTGATAAAGACCTCTCCTCTCGTTAATCAACTTTTGAATTTTTTGACAAAGACCTTCCTTGGTCAACTGTTATACTTGACCAAATTTTACTAAGGGTAAGGGGGTGTTTGTCAATAAACGATAAAGTTAACTCCACTTGTAGTTGGTAAAATCTCAGCGGAGGTCGATGCAATTAACTCTTATATAATTAAAGAAAAAAAATTTACTTCAGTATTAAACATTAATTAGGACACAATAAATGTTTGCTTAAAATGAGGCAATTGCACAAACCGACCTCATTTTTGCACACATTATTTAGCAAAAACTTTAATACTTTAAGACTTAATGAATTTATTTATTTATTCTTTTTCTTTTCTAGTTCGATTATTAATTTTTTTCATTTCTCTCTCATCTTTCCTAATTTTTTTCCTCTTAAATTTATTATATTAATAGTTTTTCTCTCCTGAGTAAATTTTTTTCTCCACTCTTTAGTTTTTCTCTCTTTCCTATTTTTTTTTTAATTCACAAATAACAATTATACACATTAAATGACTTCCAACACAACCATGGCCGGAGCCATGCCTACCTAGTTTTGAATTTTTTTTATATATTATAAAAAAAATTAAATTTTTTTATAAAATGATCTTTATTTTACTACATAATATTAAAAAATTATACAATTAAAACTACTTAAATTTAAATGTAAAACCTCATAACACATAAAATTTGTAAAACCAAATTTAATTTCTTACCATCTTAATTATGAACCGTTAAAATTTAGTGAAATATAAAGTGGTCTACAATTTTATTTATTTTTTACTTATTTTTAGAAAAGACCATTTTAATTTCATGTATTTTTTTAATATAAGTAACAATTTGAATACCATAACATAAAAAATTGATATAGTAAAGTCTAAAAGAAAATCTTGAGAATGCCATTAAATACTACACATAAATAAATTAAGCACGTCTAAACACAACTATCAATAAAGTTTGAATTTGGAGAATACTGGTTCAAATACGGGAGAGGTCTACTCACACAATTATATTTTTATGGATAATAGTGAAAATATATATTTATATGTCTATATAAAAATTTAAACTTTAGTGATTTGTAGAATTTTGAGGCTTCAAATTATTTAGACAAAGGCCCTTGTGTTTTTTTTGTTTTCAACAACTTTAGACAAGTAATTATTAAAAAAAAAAAAAAAAACAACAACAATCATAAACAACCAAATAATTATGACTAATAAAAATGCTTTTGACCTTTGGTATTGGAAAGTGCTTGGAAGAAAAAGCATGTAATGTAATGTTATTGTTACAACTTACAAGGTTTCATTTCATTGGAGTCATATCATATCAATATCATCTCCATTAATACATCAATTACCTAAACAACAAATTTTTAGTGGGTTTTACTTCTAACCTTTTATAAGACAATTGTGGCTATTCTTTTCTTTTTTTTTTTTAACATTATTATATCTTAGTGTAATTTTCTCCAACAATAAGTGATGTTTTAGTTGTCGACATGCCTCTATATACGTTCAATCCATTCGAATAATTTCATACAATATATATAATAAAAATTCATACCATATAAAATAAAACTAAAGATGCAAGAAAGTAAGGTGCATGCCCCTCCCAATAGTCATATTTTCAAGTAAAACAGAATAAATACAAATAAAAACTCAAATTTTTGTTTTTTTTCTCGAGGGTCTTTTCTTTAATTATGTTTAATGGAGTCTCAAATCAGAGTTAGTGATATATGCTAACAAGAGGAACAGTATAATAAATTTCAAATATGAAAAGACAGTCGTCAAAGATAATAATGATGGATTGATTAGTCCATAACTTGAATGAATAATTATGAGTTCAGAATTGTATTTGTAAATATGAAACCATTTTGATCAAAATGAGAGACTAATAATCACAGAACACGTGTGTTGACAATTCTTTTTATGCGCATATAAATAAATATACGAGTGACACAAAAACAAATGTTTTGCTTGGGAAGATATATAGAAGCAGTTTGAAAAGTAGTAGTAATGGTATTGGTGAGATGATGTTTTCAAAATTTCAAATAGTGAAGAGTTAGCAAGTGACAACAGGCTTTTAACAGACTGAATCACTGACATGAACATAGAGTACAATAGAGGAAGAATGCTTCTTTAATCTTTAAACAATTAAAATGTTAGTTGTCTCACTTTATTCTTGTTGGGCAGTTGGGGTATATATCTCATTTGTTAACTCTCTTGTTTTACTTCTAATTACTTTAACCATCTCTCAATGTTAAAGTTTTTTCAGTTTGAGATAGGAGATGACAACGGATCGGATTGATATTTTGGATCAATATGTTCCAAATCCGATCCATGCTCCGAAAATATTTTCAATTGCCACTCTAAATTCAAACTCATTCGGAACTGGGGCATTCCAAATTCAACCCTAACTGATCCGGTTCAATTTTATTTATTTTTTATAAAATAAATATTCAATACTATAATTAAAAAAAATATAACATACAATTGAAATTAGACATAAAGTATAAATAAATTTTAATAAACTCACTTAAATTTAATAAAACACAATATACAAGTCATAAAATTTAAAGTCAAACAACCATTAAACACTTAAAATCAATCCATAAAATTCATTAAGGTCATATAACATTAGCAAATAGCAATATTTAAATAAAATAAAAACATCCAAAGATTTTCATTTAAAATCTATCCAACCATCTTCGATTTCCACTAAGGCATGATTGGTTTTGAACACAAACCTTTAACAACAAAGAAAATTTAATTTATTAATTAACATATAAAATATTAATTATATACAATATTATTTAGATCATTTACCCGTTTACCATCACTATTATCATAACTATCACCGTCTTCTTAAAAAGAAGCATTATGTGGAGTTTTTGAACTTGACCATATATATATATATATATATGAAAAAAGCAAATAAATAAATTTATACTCTATAAAAATAATAACTAACATTAATTAAATATATATAACTTTCATACATTGTTTGGCTACCCATAACTAATTTTGTGAACACATCAGGTATGGGATGATTATAAGTTTGGTCGATATTTTTTTTTTCAATTTATTACATTATAATCGATGTTTGACATTTTTAAAACGTGTAATCCGTAAATGATTAAAAATATATCGTTAGGCATGTTTGTTAGTTGACCGTTAAAAAAAATTTAACAATTTTATAAGTACTTTTTGTCCAAAATAATAATAAATATGTCAATTTGAAAAAATAAAAATCATAAAATGTAATATAAATATATAAAAAATTATTTATTATTTATTTAAATAGTGAAATTAGTTGCCTGAAAATATTTTGGGGGAGGCTGCTCCCTTACTTTTGCCCGGGAGAACCTCAAATCCCTTTATTTTAGGGAGGAGGGCCCTATGAATTATGAAATCGCAAGGAAGAGGTTTTCACAATCATTTTTATTCCTTTTTTTATAATATATTATTTTTTTAGTTTTTTCATCTTTTATTTAATATATTATTTTTTAATTAATTTAATTAATTTATTTTTAATAATTTTTGTTGTAAATTTTTTAACTTTTGTATTCCTTTAGTACTTTAGTTTGCTATTTAATTTATCATAATTTCATTTCATATATAAAATGCATTTTTTTTGTAATTTGTTGTACTCTATATTGATTTTTAAGTGTTATTTTGCTATTTCTATGTTATTCTAAGATTTTTTTAAAAGTATTTTGAATTTACTTTATCATTTATTTTTTAATTTTTATTAAAATTATTTTTTTAATAATTTTTGTTGTGTTTTTTAACTTTTGTATTCCTTTAGTAATTTATTTTTCTATTTAATTTATCATAATTTCATTTTCATATATAAAATGCATTTTTTTGTAATTTTTATAATCTATATTGATTTTTAAGTGTTATTTTGATATTTCTATGTTATTTTAAGATTTTTTTAAAAGTATTTTGAATTTACTTTATCATTTATATTTTAACTTTATTAAAATTAAATTTTAGGGACATATATTAGGCTTTTGTAGATTAAACAATAGATAAAGATGTAAAATTGTAAATGGTTTGAGGATGAAAATCTCATTATTATTCAATAAATTAATATATATATATATATATAATATTCATTTACATTTTCTCTCACGCTTAACCGTCAAATTTTGGTCAAATTAACCAAATTAATATATTTTTGAAATTAGTGATTGTAGTGACCAAAATTAGTCAGATACAAATATCAAAGCCTAAAGAAAACTTAGTGCCAGGAAAGTTAGATCAAAACAAACACCATATGTGCTCAAAAGCCCAAAGTTATTAGATACTCATTCTTCAAAGCCCAAAATTCGCTAAGGCCTAGCCTTAGCGCTAGACTTGATCCAAACTTGAAGCCCAAACCTTTGAAAGCCCAAATTGAGAACCCAAGCCAGTGGACTCGAGTCCACAACCATCATACTTTTCATTTGAAGTCTGATAGACCAAGTTAAGGAGACAATCAAATCCTTCATTGATAGTATCCGAAGAATGAGGAAGGATGATCCACCCGTTGGACCTATAAAAGCCAAAACCTCACTCTAAGTGAAGGGTCACGCATTTCAATATTAGAAAACACTCTGATCAAGCTCCGAGCAATATCTGACACATGCACGATTCTCAATAATCCCTTATCAAGCGATTTTCAGGCCAATTCCTTCCACCACACCTCCATACCTTTGATCATCAATGATTGAACTTGCGTAAACATGAAGTATTTCTACTCACCTTTTCTACTTTTGTTACTTACTCACTTACAGTCTACTGACTTGATCGTCATAGTATACTTGGCTGGTATTGCCCCGGTAACCCAAGCATTCTACCGATCACGTGTTTCTCTGGTTTTGCAGGTTGTAGTGCCCGCAACATCAACCAACCAGTTTCATGGTCTACAATTTGGTGCCCACCGTGGGGCATGACAATTATTGATGAGTGAAATTAGAGTTTTACGACCCTACACTATGATGGCCGATGACTCAACTCATGGTGTAATGAAGGCTCAACTCCAACTCCTCATCTCCCAAATGCATGAGAACACTCAAAGGCTCCAAACTCCAGAGGAGAGGACTAAATGGTTAGGGCCGAGAACTAAAAGCTTTAGAGCAATGTTCACTCCCTTACGACCGGTCGACTTGTATGGTAACTCATTAGCATCCCACACACCTCCAATTGACCAAGTCGCATCTGCTCTACCTTACTCGACCGTTCGACCAGAAGATCAAGGTATAATTGCTAGCGACTTCGACCCAGTCCGCGTAGATGAAGAGCATGGGTCGCAAGCGATGCGTGGAGCCGTCGACCTGGTCGCACCACCAGCATCGAACCCTTGAGTGACCCAAGGAGACGACCTACCATAAGCCGCTCAAGAAGCACAACCCGTGTCGACTCCTAAGATGACCAACAACGGTTAAGCTCGATCGACTGTCCTACACCATCGGCCCCATCACAGTTGACCCGTAGAACCTAGAAATGGTAAGCTCGAACCTTATCTTTGCTAACCCAGATTTAGTTCACAGGTTCGCTGAAATGGAGGCCCTTATCCAATGCATTCTTGGAATGCCAGCTCCGATAAAGAAGAGCGGGGCGAACAGCTTTAACGACTCACCATTCATAGATGCTATAGCCTCGGTAGAGATGCCTAGAAAGTTTAGCTTCCCCAACATAAAGCACTACGACGGCTCAACTGACCCTAGACTGACTACATAGCTCAGTATCGCTAGTGGATGTTAATAGTAACGACCCCACACGACCTGAGGGAGGCATGCATGTGCAAGGGCTTTGGGTCGAGCTTGGTAAGACCAGCATTTCAATGGTATACCAACCTGCTCAACAACTCTATTAACTCCTTCGCTCAATTCACCTATACCTTCGTAGAGTAGTTCGTCAGTAGTAAGAGGCTGGAGAAGTACATGAATGACCTCTACACTACCAGCCAGAGGTGAGGAGAACGTTTGAGAGGCTATGTAGGACGCTTTAACAAAGAGAAGATGTCTATTCCTTATTGCAACCCAGCAACAATTATATTAGCCTTCCGAAAGGGCTTGCTACACGACTCCGACTTGAACAAGGAGCTGACCAAGTACCTATGTAAGACCATGAATGATGTTCTGGCCAAGGCATGGGCCCAAATAAAATGGGAAGAAGATGAAGTGAACTACTAGCCTACCAAACTGAGCAGAAGCGACAGTAGAAGCGACAACAAAATCGAGCGCCGAACGAATGGACGAAGACCTGAGCTTTATCCTACCATTAGTCATAAGGACAGTAGAAATAGAGACGGTCGATGACCTACTGACCGACTAGTCTGACTAGTTGACTAGTCCAGGAGCAGACTACCGGAGTACAACCTCACAGTCAAGCTAGAAGAAGTCATTGCCTGTCCTCAAAGGAATGAGAGGTTCGGTAAGATGGCCTACAAAGATCAAAAGCCCATCTGATCAGCAAGATAACTCGAAGTGGTGTGACTTCTATAGCGACTGCGGCCATAGAACAGAAGACTGCATTGCCCTTCGACTTGAAGTAGCCGAACTCCTCAAGAGGGTGCACCTCAAAGAATTCTTGACGGATAAGGAAAGAATACAGTGGCTCAGTGCGATGAGAGACTACGCGATGGTCGAGTGACACCACCTCTAGAGCCTTCACGACACGAGAGAACAGTCAATGTGATCTCCGACGGGTCAGAAGTGAGTAGCGTTACCTTTTCAGAAGCCAAACGTCATGCTCGACAAGCTGGAAACTCGGAGATTCGACTATGTCAACCTGTCGACTCTTCACTCGACCTACCTATCAGCTTCAATAGTGACGAACATATAGACCTGCTTCAACCCGCATCATGACACCCTAGTCATCTCTTTGTGTGTAGCCAACTGCCTAATAAAGAGAATACTAGTCGACAACGGTAGTTCGAATAACGTGCTTTTTCTTGATGCCTTGAGAGAATGCAGGTTGACGAAGCCAACATAACACGATGGTCGACTGTCTTGATAGGCTTCAACGGTGAGCACAAGAGCACTATAGGGGAGATCGTCTTATCGGTCAAAGCGGAATGAGTTAATCCAAACGCCCGGTTCATGGTAATCAACTACCCCTCATCCTACAATATTATTATGGCCGTCCATGGATCTATGAAATAAGAGCAGTCTTTTCGACCTATCACCAAATGATACGCTTGCTAACCAAGTGGGGAGTCCGTGAGATCCGGGGGCAACAGAAGACGCCACGCGACTGCTATAAAAACATTTTAAAGGTTGAACCAGTCGACTTATAGCAACTACAGGGTTCGACCACAACGTTCGACAAGGACAAACTAGAGATGGAGGAACTCAATGAAGTGTCCATACACCCGAACTACCCTGACCACAAAGTCAACATAAGGTCTAGACTCACACTTGATATACGAGCCAAGCTATTTGACTTTCTGACGCGGTGACATAACAGCTTCGCATGGTCCCATGCAGACATGACAAGCATTGAGGTGATGGTCCATAAACTACAAGTGGATCTACACTACCTTCATGTGAAACAGAAATTGAGAAAGTTTGTGCTCGAGCGTAACAAGGTAATCAACGAAGAGATTCATAAGCTTATCGACATCGGATCGGTAAGAGAGGTCGACTACCTCGACTGGTTAACTAATGTCATGATCGTGAAAAAGAAGAACGAAACGTGGAGAGTCTGCATAGACTTCACCGACCTAAACAAGGCTTGCCTGAGAACTCGTCCCCTCTACCACACATTGACATGATGGTAGACGGCACGACATGACATGACCTGTTGAGCTTTATGGATGCATTCTCAGGCTACAATCAAATCTTGATGCATCCCGATAACCAAGTGAAGACTTTCTTTGTCAAGGTAATGCCCTTCAGCCTCAAGAACGCAGGAGCTACCTACCAGAGGTTGGTCAATAAGATGTTTACGAAATGCTCGAGAAGACCATAAAGGTCTACATTGACAATATATTGGTAAAGTCCCTCATGGCGGAACAACACTTCAACCACCTACGACAGTCGCTCAATGTGATCGACAAGTGCAAAATGAATCTCAACCCTACCAAGTGCTCATTTAGGGTCTTAACTGGAAAATTCCTTAGCTACCTTGTAATTAAGAGGGCCATCAAGGCTAACCCTGAATATATCCAATCCGTCATGGATCTCTAGTTTCCCAAGAGTATCAAGGACGTCTAGAAGCTAAACGAACGACTCGTGACACTTAACCGCTTCATCTCTAAGTCATACGAATGATGTCGACCCTTTTTTGACAAGCTTAACTGCTTCATCTCTAATTACTCACCTTGACGGGCAAATCTACAGGAGGCAAGTGGTGTAACATCCCGGATTTCGAATAATTAATTTTGACTATGTGAAAATAAATTTTGTGATTTGAGGGGTATAAATGTAATTAAAAGTATGTTTATTTTATGGTTTCCAGGTGGACTAAATTGAACGGTTGAAAACAATGCATGAAAAGAAGAGTGACAAACTAAGACAGTGAGTATCGCGACCTGGTCATCGCGACCACAGATCGCGATGAGTTGCTCGCGATGAAAAAATGGTGATTCTTGGTAGTGAGCATCGCGATCAGTCACCGCGACCATAGATCGCGATGAAAAGATGAAATTTGGGCAGTGAGCGTGGCGACCACTATCGCGACCCAGATACCGCGACGGGTGATCGCGATGAAGGTGGTGAAGTTGGTCCAGTGAGTACCGCGACCTGGTCACCGCGACCACAGGTCGCGACGACTGAAAAATATAAAAAAAAATTGGCTTCTCGCGGAAGCCACCAAAAACAGAGAAGAGAAAAGAGAGATTGAGAGACCAAGGAAAAAGAAGAGAAAGAAGAAGAAAGAAAGAAGAGAAAGAAGAAGAAAGAAAGAAGAGAAAGAAGAAGAAGAAGAAGAAGAAGAGAAGAGGAAGGAAAGTGAAAGAGGAGAGTGAAAGAGAAAGAGAAAAGGGAAAGGAAAAGAAACCTAGAAACGCGATTTGTCGGAAGGAAAACGGTATCCAGGTTGGTGTACCTTCGTTTTCGAAACGTTTACAAAAAGTATTAAGTATTTTAGTATTTTTAGTTGAATCTGCAATAAATTTGAAGATTTTTCAATTTTTATGTGTTTATATTATTTTATAGAAATGATTTTATTGTTGATTGTATCTTGATTATTACGAATCCGCTGAAATTACTTGTTTTCGACTCTTGCATAAATATTGTTGATTTTCCCATGAAAAAAAAATCTATGTTATTGAAATCGAATGTTTCCGTTGATTTGTAAATATAGTGAATATTTGAAAACTAGTTTATCGAGACGGCCCTAGGATACTTAGACATAGAAATGGATATAGGAGGTTGGTATACCAGCTGGGTTCAGTGAGCAGTACTGCATCGATATTGATATGTTATTGATGACTATATGTACCTCCTCATGGATTCGTCCAGGGGCAGGGAGACACATACCTCCTCACGGATTCGTCCTGGGGTAGGGAGACACGTACCTTCCTAAGGATTCGTTCCTGGGATAGGGAGTTATGTACCTCTCTAGGTTCCGACCACTCGGTCCTAGAGTAGGGAGATACGTACCACTCTTAGAATTCGTCCTAGGGTGGGAGCTATGTTCGACAGACAGTCACTGTGGTCGAACGACCCATATTCCAGTCCTAATTATGTTGAGTATTCTAGCGGGCCAGAATTGAAGTGAAGTGAGTAACTTTATTAATCGATTTTGTATGTTGATCTTATTCTTGAAGTTAAAGTGATTATAACTGCTTTATGATTTGATTTTGAAGTTAAAATGATTATTTCTGTAAATGATTAGAATTGAAATATATATATATATATATATATATATATATATATATTGTGATATGTTTCTTATTAAAAGTTATTTATGATTTTCATATTTGAGTTTAGTGTACACCCACTAAGCTATATGCTTAGCGCGTTAGTTTTGTTTCTAACGCGTAGGTACCAGGGATACTGAAGAGGCAAAAGACTGAAGAGGAGTTTCCTGCAGACAAAGGAGTAGAGTCGCATTTCTGGGGTAGATATTTATGTTGATGTGTATTATGATTGATATGCATGTATATACAGAGATTTGTAAACGTTTTGTAAAATTCTGTCTTGTAATTAAATTGGTTTATGATTTATGTTTTTCATTTTTAGAATGTTTGTAAATATTGAATTCTGAAGTATTTTATTTTATAAATTATTTGAAAGTCGCACTAAACGGCAGAGTGCGCAATTGATTGAGAATGAGATTTGAAGTGTTATTGAATTTGTATTTGATTTGAGTTGTGGAAAAAAAAAAAAACAGGTTTTGGGAAATCAGAAAAACAAAGGGAACTCTGCCGAAATTTTTGTAAAAAGTGTATTTCAATGGGCTCACTCGAAAATGGTTTTAAAATTATAAACTATGTGGTTTTTCAATGGTTTGCAAAATTGATT
Source organism: Xanthoceras sorbifolium (assembly GCA_003430845.1). Taxonomy (NCBI): domain Eukaryota; kingdom Viridiplantae; phylum Streptophyta; class Magnoliopsida; order Sapindales; family Sapindaceae; genus Xanthoceras; species Xanthoceras sorbifolium. The sequence goes on from CM010615.1 coordinate 26,106,007, forward strand.
CGATGGGCTCACTAGAAAAGTCTTTTTGAATTACAAATTGATATGATTTTTAAATGGTTTGAAATGTATAAAATGAATTTAGAAAGTTTTGTAAATCCGAGTAGCGCTCCCTGGGTCGATCCAGCCGGGTCGGGTCAGGGGGTGTTACAAGTGGACCCTCATAGTCAACGACTCCAGTAATACGAAAGGAAACAGACTCAGAATAGTGCTCACCTCACCTGAAGGTCACGTGTTCTAACGATCCATCCGGTGTGGTTTCAAAATAGTGAACAATGAGGCCGAATACGAAGCTCTCATAACAAGGTTGACTTTAGCCAAAGACATGAGGATCAAATGACTCAAGGTCAGAAGTGACTCTCAGTTGATAGTCCGACAATTGCAAGGGTCTTGCCAAGCTAGGGACATGAAAATGACATCCTACCTCACACTTGTGAAATAACTACATGCGGCATTCGACTCGTTCGACAAACAAGTCCTACAATTAGAGAATTCTCATGCGGATGCCTTGGCAAACCTCAGATCAGCACTCGACACCACCAATGAACGGTCCATCCCTATGGTCTTCGTCAAATGGCCAGCCGTGTGGAAGCAAGTAGAGGAAGATATCACTCCAATCGCAATCGAACACACATGGATGACTCCCATATTTTATTACCTATTCAACGACGTCCTATTGTCCGATTGGAACAAAACACATAGAGTTAAAGTTAAGGCAACAAGATTCTCAGTCATCGAAGGCAAGCTCTACAAGATATCATACTTAGGGCCTTACCTCAATGTGTGTTGACTCGACTGAGGCATGCCAAATGCTCAAGGATCTACACGAAGACGAGTGTGGGAACCACTCGAGTGGTAGAAGCTTAGCTAATCGAGCCCTCGCGGTTGGGTGCTACTAGCCTACCATGCGCTCAGACTCACACTCTTACGTCAAAAAGTGTGATGCATGTCAACGTTTCGCCCAAATCCCTCTTCTACCACCAGAGCAACTCCACCCTATTACTTTTCCATGACCCTTCATGAAATAGGGAATGAACATTATAGGAAATATGCCAGTTGTATTAGGTGGATGCGTATTTATGCTGGCTGTGATGAACTACTTCATAAAGTAGGTCTAGGCCGAAGCCTACCAGCAGGTCAAAGACTAAGAAGTCAAGAGCTTCATTTGGAAGAACACAATCTATCTCTACGATATAGCAAAAGATATCGTCACAGATAACGAACCTCAATTCATCTCCGTTTGACTTTCAAGACTTCTACGACGAATGGAGAATCAAGTTGAGCTACTCGACTCCATGATACCCTTAAGCAAACGGCCAAGCCGAGTCGACAAACAAGATGATCGTCTCTACTATCAAGAAATGACTCGACCAATACAAAGGCAAGTGGGCAGACAAACTACTAGGCATTTTGTGGTCCCTACCGTACAACCACTAGAACTTCAACCGGGGAGACACCCTTCTCCCTCGCTTATGGATCAGAACCAATCATCCCCACTAAGGTAAAATTTTCATCCTACAAGTTAATCCTACAAGTTCGAACATTCCAGCGAAGAACAGAACAATGAAGATTTGGCTAGAGAACTTGACACAATTGATAAGACGAGAGACAAAGCTCTATTGCAACTCGTAATCTACAAGCAGAAGATCACTCGACACCACAACAAGAACCTTCGTGTCAAAATCTTCAAGGTTGGTGACTGGGTTCTACGTCGAATTTTCCAAGGAACTAAAGAACTAGGAGTATGTAAACTATGGCCTATATGAGAAGGACTGTAACACCCCCTGACCCGACCCGTTTGGATCGACTCAGGGAGCGCTACTGGGTTTTCAAATACTTTCTTAATTCTGTATATAAACTGAAAACCATATAATTTATAATTTAAAAACCTTTTCGAGTGAGCCCATTAAAATTCAGTTTTAAAAATTTCGGCAGAGTTTTCCTCTGTTTTTCTGATTCCCCAAACCTATTTTCAAATCAATCTCAAACCAAATATAATCCACAACACTTCAAATATCATTTCATTCAAATGCGCACTCTGCCGTTTAGTGCGACTTTCAAACAGTTTTTAAAATAAAATAATTCATAATCCAATATTTACAAACCTTTAACAACCTTTAAAAATGAAAAACAGAAATCATAAATTTAATTACAAAACACAAATATAAACCACAATTACAAATCTCTGTATATGCATGCAATCTACACATATTATACAACAATATATTTATATATCTACCCAAATGTAGTGACTCTCGTTCTCTGTCAGCCACTCTCTCTTCAATCTTTGGCCTCTTCAGTAATCCCTGTGACCTACGCGCGATAAATATCAACGCGCTAAGCATATAACTTAGTGGGTGTACACTAAAATAAATTTCAAAATCATATAAAACACTAAATTGTAAATTCAGAAATTCAGAAAGATATATAAATAAACAATAAAGCTTTAAGTCAAAATTTCAGAAATATAAATATATAAAACAAACGTGGTATTTTAATTACTGAAACTATATAGACACAAGGTATTTCAAATGTTTCTGGGTTTCAATTTCAATATCATTTCTTTATTTTCCATAACATTTTCTATCTATCAATTCTCAATTGGGCCCGTAATACACATAATAGGGTTTACAGGACTGGATTACGGGTTTTACAGTCGGGTTTCTTATCTCATATGAAATGGTATCCCTATATAAACAGTCGGTTTCCCATTTCACGAGGAAATAGTATCCATATCTTTTCACAGTCGGTTTCCCATTTCACAAGGAAATGGTATCCGTGTTTAACAGTCGGTTTCCCATTTCACGAGGAAATGGTATCCGTATAATCAATATCAGAGGCATCATAAATCACGGTGCAGTACTGCCATATATTCACCCAATTGACATGTCAATCTCCTATATCCATATATCCCTATACATATATCAGGGCCGTTCAAATATCATAACAAATTAGTTCTTTGGTTTCAGGAATCAACGAATATTAATTTCAATCAAACTCCATAAATAGGAAAACCAAACAATAGTTGTAAACCAGGTTTTGAAAACATACGATTTTATTCGAATTTCCATAATAGTAGAATATTGCACAAATAGTTCCAACAATATGCAAAAATGAAATACGAGTATATAAACAAATCAATACGAATATATAAAATCCATAACTATATTTTCATACTTACTAAATCAAAATATTTATCGAAAATAAGTTCAGAAACGTATGTACACCAACCTGGATACCGTTTTACGACAGTTTTCTTTCTGAATTTCCCTTTTCTCTTTCTCCTTTCTTCCTCTTCTCCCCTTTTTCCTTCTCTTTTCTTTCTTTTCTTTTCTTCTTCTTTCCCTTCTCTTCTTCTTCTTTTCTTCTTCTTCTTCTTCTTCTTCTCTTCTTCTTCTTTCTTTTATTTTCTTTTTCTTCTTCTCCCGTTTTCTGCTCTCTCTCTTTTCTATCTGTTTCGATGGCTTCCTCCAGAAGCTAAATTTTTTTTTATATCATTTCGGTCATCGCGACCTGTGGTCGCGCCACCTGGTCGCTGTACTCACTGGAAGGCTTCCACCGCTTTTATCGCGATCACCCATCGCGGTACCATGGTCGCGCTGGTGGTCGCGTTGCTCACTGCCCGAATTTGATATTTTTCACCGCGAGCAGCTCATCGCGATCTGTGGTCGCGGTGACTGGTCACGGTGCTTACTTGCCAGAAATTTCATTTTTCACCGCTAGCAGCTCACCGCGATCTGTGGTCGCAGGTACTCACTGTCACTTTTTCTTCACTTCATGCAATCGTTATGGACAGCTTCATCTGCTCCATCTGGAAACCATAAAAAAATAAACATACATTTAATTACGTTTTACACCCCTCACTCATACATTTTTATATTCACATGTTCAAAATTAATTATCCGAAATTAGGGATGTTACAAGGACCGTACCAAATCACAAAGGTAGTCGGACAAGGCACATATAAGCTACGATGCATGGATGACAGAGAAATCAATAACAGTTGGAATGCAGTCAAACTGTATCATTTCTAAAATCTTTGTCTTTAAATATTTTATTTGAATTTATCTCGAATAAATGAAACTGACTTAGGCATTGGAGGGCAGTTCGAAAAACCAACGGCCATCCTTAACCCTACTTGACACAGGTTGATGTAGTACGATACTCTCGCATTCAATGAACATATTTCTCATATGCCATTATAAGCTCAAAACTAGTCACTCGACTAAGCGATCCTGCACTCAAGGTTCGGGACCCCCTCATTCGACTTATTCGATACAAAGTTCATGTGTGAATCCTAATGATCCATACTTCAATTGATGGCAAGAAGACATGACTTACCAAGGCTTAGAAGACATGACTCCCTAAGACAGACTCAACCAGTTCGACCGGTTCTCACTCGACCAGTTCGACCTGTTCGATATTCGACTAGTTTGACCGGATTAATACTCGACCAGTTCGACTAGTGCAACCATCTTAGAATTATCAAGTGATCGACCAACTCAATTGGAAATTAACTCCACCACATCCCATTCGACCAATCACTGATCTACACAAGTTTTCGAGGTTTATCAAATAATTTTTTACTTAGTTAGGGGATCATATGTCGCATGTGTATCGACTCAACTCAACTATTTCTTACTCGACCAAGTTGAATGCTTATCACAGTTGTTATTCCATCAAATGGATTGTAAAATTTACATCTTATCAATAAAGGGTTCGATTGTTAATACTATTTATTAGTTGTGTTTACATTACTCGACCTAAGCCGAACACTGATTTTGTCAACCATAATGTCGCTTGACTAATTAGTCTGCAACTCGTTCGATGACTAGACTTCGACTAACAGTAAATTCCAAATATGAAAAAGAAACATTGCAAAAATTTACTAATTACCAAAAAGAAAGAGTAATATTAGACAAAAACAAATTCTAGCCCTCCGTGGGTAAAAATTAAAATTAAAACAAAAGATCCAAGTATTCGACAATTACAAGCTCTCAAGGGGCAAATCACTCGTCTTGCTGTTCCTCTAGGATCTCTCCTTCACCCCGACCATCCTCGATCGCTCGACCATCTACCTCGACTAAGGGCTCTCTGCTTAGCTTAACCTTATGGCCGAGCACGGCTGATCCCTCCTTAGGCAGCTCGACAAGACCCTCTTTCTTGACTTTCTTGGCCACCTTGACCTCAGCATCCTCCTCGTCCTCGTCGACCAATATCATATCCTCAAAGTCGGCAATCCATACATCGGGGATCCCACTCGCTCAGTTCTGCCCGCCTTAAATTGCCTCATCAGGTCGGCTCGAGTCTTGATGATTGCATTGCACACATTGTCGTCCATCTGGTCAAACATGGCATCATACTCGGCCTCCTTGTCACTCAGCTTGGCACAAAGTAACTCCAACTCGGACTTCAGTTCTGCATTCTCGACCGTGATAGTAGTAGCCCTGGCTGAAACCTCATCAGCAGTCTTCTTGGCCTCGACATTGACTACTTAGATCTTCTCGAATTTAGACTTGAGGGATGAGTTTCTCATCTTCAGCTCTCGCACCTTCCTTTGAGCCAAGGTCAGCTCACGCTTGGTATGATATGGGATTGAAGGGCTTGTAAGGAAAACATAACACTTAGAAAAATTTCCTAAACAAGTTTTCAAAACCAAATACAAGGGGTCACACAACATCCTACCTGGAAAATATGGCTCATGCCCCAATCGACTGCATTGGTTGAGCTCATCTCCCTTAAACTATTGGCATCTATAGGAAAGAGGAGATGCTTTACTTGAAGTATGATGGCCCTGAAATCCGAGTAAGCTGAGGCATCATAGGGGAAATGGAGTGCGATCGAGGCTTCGTTCTTACTAGCAGAGTCCACCTATGTACCTCTTATGACCTGTCGAGCTTGGCACAATAATAGCTTTGCCGCGACCAGCAAATGGTACATAAGGTAGGGTCTGCATCGACTCGACCTTCGACAGTTGGTCTGGTCGACTTCTTGGCTCTTCTTTTTTTGCTTTCTTATTTTCTCTTCAGCGCCTTAGCCGCGTTGGGGATGTTGAACTGATCAACCATCAGATCCGCTGTAAAAGCACACTTGATGTCAGAGACCAGACTAATAAACTCAGTCTTAAAGAGTAGCTCGACACTCTGTCTGACCCTAACAAATTCCACCCAGTGTTTGAGCAGTGGGTAAGGTGTATTGATTCGTTGAGGACTGAGAATTGCCAAAGTCGACTCGACTGTAGAGATTACTCAACCAGGATCGACTTCCAACTTCCTTTCTTTCTTGCTGTAGGCTAAGATGGAATCGGTACGTTTCACGCAATTCAACGCCTCGACAGCTTTACCTCGACTGGTGACCCTGTATGCAAATAAAATCATATAAGTACATTGGACTAAAGGCAAAGTATTAAAGACACGACAAGTCTATAAACCCACCAGCCTTCGACCATGTTGAAAACAAAGTTGAGTCACCTACAGGTCACTAGACCATCAGACCACGAGCAAAGAAATATCTGTCCTTCCTGTGACGATCATTGGTACGTGAGGTCAGTGATCAAATGCTCACGGTTGTTACGAAGGGACGAAGGTGTAATGACCGTTCTTTGAGTCAGTGCTCCCTGAGAGCTTACGTATAGAACAGGTTGGATAGACCAAACTCTATATACTCTCTTTTACAAAAATACTTGATCGCGAGCAAGATCCTTCAACCGTTCGACATGAGCTGACTCGGGGTGATATCTAATTAGTTAAGAGCTTTTCTAGTCAGTTAGGGCACTGGCAGTCGAAGCCCAAACTTCAAGAAGGGGTATTCATAGAAGTAGGTCCACCCAGGTATGTCCCAATGTGGCCAGTCCTCATTCTGATGGACCCTGAGCTCGACTCCCTTCAGGTATCCTATAGCTAAACCTAATTCGACCCAGATCGGCCGCATTGAGTTTACTAAGAGGGCCAAATAAGAGGAACCCTAAAGGTCTACTCAGCCCAACTGAAGGAGGGCCCAAAGACCCGACAATGGCATAAGACCCACTCGGACTGTCAACTATTTTCACACCACTGGGTGGCTCGACCAGCTTTGTTTAGGGTCCTTCAAATAGGATCCAAGGGATGCCTTCGACATCGGCCTCTACCCTAGCGTCGGCCACGGTGACCTCGACATCTTGACCTTTTCAACTCCCTCAAGAGTCTGATGACAGGACCACTCGATCGACATGCTCACTGACTTGATGTACTAGGTCTACTATCTTCTTCTCGACTCGACATCATCTCTACAGAGGCTATTGACCAAAAATGACACTTAGTTGGTATAAGCAATATAGTCTACCATTCTGCACGACACTTGAACTCTATATTGATACCCTACATTCGACAAGTCGATCAACACTTGATCATGGGGAAGTTATTAATCAACCTTAAACCTACTCACTTGACTTCAAGAGCAAAGTGCTCGTACAAAGTCAGTGCAACATCTTGATATCCTACTGTCATTCGACCTAGTCTACAAACAGGTTCAATTTGAAATCCAAAAGTCTCTAAAGATCAAAATCAGGAAATTTTTTTTTTTGTATTTTCTCTACTCGAAGAACAACAAGAAACACAAAGACTAAAATCTCAAAGATGAAACAAAACAAAAAGCAAACAAACTTGCCAAAAGAAAGCCGGAATCGAAGAGAGCTCGCTGAAAATGCCAAAAAGTCGCCTGAACAAACCTAAACTAATCGCCGAAATCGAAAACTTCGACTGAAATTTGTTAAACTCGATGAGAGGAAATGAAGAGCTTGAAAACTGAAGATGAAAGTGATGAAATATAGAGAGAGAAATAGAAGCGGGAATTATAAAGTAAACTGGTGGTGACTTGTCACCCAACTGTTGGGTATGTTCCCCCATAACCTAAACTGTTGGGTATGTTCCCCTCATAACCTATTAGCTTGAAACATTATAGGGAAACATTAGAGGTTTTGTACCTTCCTAATGCACTGCAATGATTGTGAAGCCTAACTGTCACTGTAAACGAGCGGTCAATCACGTAAAAGTTCCTAACTCGACATGGTTGTTGCAACCGCTATTAAACCATATTGATCTCCATGACTCCTATTACCTACACGACATGGTCGAACCATGGGCAATATGACCTCTCAATAATGACAAAGTACCACTGCTATTCGACTCAACATATTTGGCTCCTATGGCTCGACCATAAGAGGAACAATCGAATGGTCACCCCATGAGGTGATACATGTAAGCTCAGAATAAGACCCTGACTTTCTACTCGACATTGCTAAGTTGTACGTTGACTCGACTAAAATGCAAGATTCATACTCGACATCGTCGAGTTGTATGTTGACTCATATCGGTGTCAACTTCTACACGACATGGTCGAACCATTGACAACGTAACTTCTAGAAATGTGACATTAAGGGCTGATCTCTCCATCTTATTCAACATGGTCGAACCAACATGACAAACTGCTTGACATGGACACTTGACTCAAGACAAGCAGTTTGGGGCCAAACTGTAGTGGACAAAATTAGTCAGGTCCAAATATCAAAGCTTAATGATAACTTAGGCCTAGGAAAGTTGAATCAAAACAAGCACCAAATAGGCTTAAAAGCCCGAAGTTATTAAATACTCCTTCTCCAAAGCCCAAGATTCGCTAAGGCCCTAGCCATAGGGCTATACTTGATCCAAACTTGAAGCCCAAACCTTTGAAACCTTCCTTGAAAGCCCAAATTAATAACCCAAGCCAGTGGACCCAAGTCCACAACCATCAGACTTCTCATTTAAAGTCTAATGGGAGACAATCATATCCTCCTTGATAGTAGCCAATGAATGAGGAAGGATGATCCACCTCCAATGGGTGGAACATAACCTATAAAAGCCAAATCTCACTCTAAGTGAGGGGTCACGCATTTTAATACTGGAAAACACTCTGATCAAGCTCTAAGCAATATCTGAGATATGCACGATTCTTAATAATTCCCTTTCAAGCGATTTTCGGCCAATTTCGTCCACCACACCTCCATACATCCGATCATCACCGATTGAACTTTCGTACGCGGGAAGTATTTCTACTAACCTTCTCTACTTTTGTTACTCTATTCACTTACAATCTGTTGACTTGATTGTTGAAGTGTACTTGACCAGCACCACACAGGTAATCCAAGCATTCTACCTATCACGTGTTCTCTAATTTGCATATTGTAGTGCCCGTAACATCACCCTACCAGTTTCATGGTCTACACTGACCACACTATCTATAAAGCAACAATTGATCAAAAAGTGATAAATCAAATAATATAGGAACTAAAATGGTAATTGCCCTTCAACATTCCTCTAATTTATAAAAAGAAAAATTTTATTTTGATCCCTAAATATTTTCATTTTATTCCCATTTTGGATTGAATAGTCCCTAAAATTTTGAAAATATATCAATTTGATATTCTATTTGTCAAACGTTTGTCTATTAATATAATTAATTTTGTCATTTGCATCATTGGCGTTCATGACAACAATATATGGCAATTAAATTTAAGAAAAAAATAAAAACAAAAAACTTCTAAAAAAAGATAATAAAAAAAAATGAGATCTCCATATGGAGAATATCTAGATTAGATCTCCACTGTGGATGGAAATCCATCTGTCAAGCAATCATCGGCATTAAAACATAAAAGTAAAAATCAAATTATTATTTTTTTGAAAGAAAAGAAATAGGGAAGAGATCTAGACATCCTTTTTTTTAAAAAAAAAGAAAAAAATTTGATTCCATCCGATGGAATAGCTCTCTATCTGTAATTGAGCGACTCCATCGCATAGGGCTCGTTTGTTTCATGGGATTGGATTGGATTGGATTGGACTATTTTTATAGGATTGGATTGGATTGAATTGGATTGGATTGGATTGGATTAATTAGTACTGTCATGTGTTTGGTGCAGTACGGATTGGATTAAAAATAGTACTATCTTTTGTTTGGTATAGGATGGGATTGGATAAAAAATTTTATTATGTTTTATATGTTAAATATAGTTTGAGATTGGTTAATTATTAGATTAAATTAATTTTAAAGTAAAAAATTATTTTAAACCAATAATAGAAATTAAATATGGTTAATTTTTTTAAATAAAATATTTATACTACTTTTAAAAAAATAAATAAAACTATTTATAATGAATTTTTAAAAAAACTAACTTTTATATATATATATATATATATATATATATATATATATATTAAACTATTATAATTCATTCATAATTTAGGGGAGAGAGACATTACTCGAATGGATTGAACATAATTAAATTAATACTGTAATGTTTTTGGTGCAATATGTATTGAAATAAATTATTACTGTGATGTATTTGATAGTATGAGACTGGATAAAATCAGGTTGAATTAAATTAATTGTTACATATAATAAAATTATTTAAAATTAAATAAAAAATAAAATTACTTAAATTAAATTGAGTTAAAAATTATTTTATTAATAAAATGAATTTAATAAAAATAATAAAATTATTTAAAAATAATTTTAAATAAAATAAATTATTTAAATTAATTTTTAAAAATACATAGAACTATTAAAAATTAATTTTTATTAATATTAAAGATATATAATATTTTAATAAAATATTTTATATATAAATATAATATTTTATATTAAAAAAAAAAAAGTGAGAGAGAGAGATGGGTTAATTTTAACCCATTAAAATGATGGGTTTGAGTTCTCCCACTCTAATGGGTTAAAAATATGTGATGGGTTAACTTTTTCCAAACCCATTAGTGGCACCAAACATGGGTTTGGAAAAAAAATTACCCAAACCTAGTCCAAACCCAGCTAACAAACAAGCCCATAGAGACAACAGCAGCTCGATGGAGCTTCTGCTCCATCTCTGCAATAGAGCAGCTGCTCCATCAATGAAGCATATTTGTGCTTCATTCTTTTCTTTTTTTTCCCTTTTTTTCTTGTTGAATTTGAATGAGGATTTGGATTTGGATTGAGGAACGAGATTTTTTTGTATGTGGACTTTGATTGAAGAAAATGGATTATTTGTTGTGGAAAATTGAAGAAGATGAATTATTTGCTGTGGAATTTTAATTTTTTGAGAGAAAAACAATTTTGTGTGAAATTTGTTTGTGGAAGATTGAAAAAGATGGATGATTATTTTTAATTAATTTGTTTTTATAAAAATCAATTTTATTGAAGAGAAAATTAATTTTTTATTAAATAAATATAATAACTAAAATATTAATATCTTAAATCATCTTTAAATTTTAATTTTACCATATTCAAAACCCAACAAATCTTGAGCACAACACAATACTAGAAATATTAAAACTATACATAATACATTAAATCATCTTTAAATCTCAATTTTCAAGTACTTTTTTTTTTAAAAAATTATTGTTATTATATATATATATATATATATATATATATATATATATTCAATTTAAGCGAGTTCGTGGGTTTAGGTTTGGATTTTTTTTTTTCAACCTGAACCCGAACCCGTATCGGGTTTGAATTTCACATTCAAACCCGCCTATGAACCCAATTAGTAAAATCCAAACCCACTCATCGCAAGTGGAAACCCATGGTTTGCGAGTGAAATTGCTATCACTAATCATATAGATGAAAAAAATGTGCACTAACCACTTGATAAATATAATTACAGAAACATGTGAAACTCGATAAATCACACTAAACTACCACAATTTTTAGAAGTTACTTATGAAAATCTCGTCACTTAATTCTTATTGATTATAAGATTTTTTTTAATGTCATTTTTTTTAATAAAACAAGATTTTTTTCTCTAGAGAATCTTAGGGTGAAAGTAGTCGTTTTCATCCAATGTGGATGCTGGTTGGAGTATTAGGGTTTTATTAAGGTTTCTTGTGGGGTTTTAGTAGGGAGTCGTAGGTTTGTGTTGGTGTTTTCTTTTTGGTTTTTCATATGGATGCATTAGAGGTCGAGAGGTTTTGTACGTCGTTGTCTCTGGTTGAAGCCGGATAAACTAGCCGCTGTGATGGGTGCTGTTTTGTAGGAGATTAGGCAACAGAAACCTGCTCTTTGCTTGGTGGGGAAGCTGTTAGCTACCAAACAGGTTAACCGCGAGGCCTTTCAGGTTATTATACAGAAGATTTAGGAGGACTACATAGGAGGTTGAGATCGAAGTCCTTCAGTGATAATGTATTTGGATTCCTACTTTAAAATCCAACTAGATAAAAAGAGGGTGCTTTTGAGTAGGGGGGCAGCTTAGAGCTTTGATAAGTCTCCGTTAGTTTTGGAGGAACCTAAAGATGTAAGGAATATCTCTAAGATGGAGTTTAGTTCGAGTGGAGTTTTGGGTTCAGAACCACAATGTGCCAATGATGTGTATGACTAAGGACATTGGTAGGTTTTTTGGGAATTAGATTAGTGAGGTTTGCGACATTGATGTAGGTGCTTCGAGTGATTGCTTAGGGACGTATATATGAATTAGGATTGTGGTGGAGATTGATAAACCCCTGAAACGATTTCTTAGGGTTAATATAGGTGTTTTGAATAAAGATGTCATTTTGCTTACTATTGCGAAAGACTTCTTGAATACCGCTTTCTTTATGGGTTTGTAGTTCATTCTGTGAAGGAATGTTTGAATGGAAATTTTTTGACAATGGATGGTGGGGCAGAAGATTTTAGTTATAGTTATTGGATCAGAGCATCCAGCCCAATTAAGTTCTAGGACTTCACGGTTAGGTCGTGATAATATGCAGGCTTCCTTCCCCGAGCCATACGAAGATGCCTGGTGGTCGACATCCTTTACGAGAACCTATTACTCTGTCTGTTCCCACAGTCGCAGTAGGGAACTTACTAGTTATGCCCAATGTTTCTGGATCACTTGATGTGCAGAATTAGAGGGGGGAGAGGGGTTGGAGGTATCTGGAGTTGCCTTAGGGGGTTTAGTTGGGTTACGGTAGGATAGGTAGGAAATGTCTGAGGCTATTTTTTTGGAATTAGGGCAAGTATTAGGTTTTGTGCATTGCGGGCTAGGAATCAAGGTGGATAATGGTGCTCTCTCTAATAAAATTTTGGAGTTGGGTCCGACGAAGGACAAAGGTTTGCTGGGTGTAAAACTGAATATCTCGACTAGGGTCCACAAGGCAGACTCTAGTGGTAAACTGAATGTAATTGGGAGTCACTGGAAAAAGAGGGCCCATGAATGTATGCAGGTTGATATGATTGATGGTAGGGAGGATCTTAGGGGTAAAATAGCTGGGTTTATTTTTTCTTTGCTGGATGATAACACAAGGAAGAAGTCTAAGAACTTGAGTCTTGATGTGGAAGTTTCTTATGATATATCGGCATGATTGAATTTATCGGTCCTGCCGGTCGTTATGAATTGCTTATTGTGGAACGTCCGAGGTCTAGGGAATGACCGGACGTTTCAAGCTTTGTATTTCGCTATTTGAGATACTATATCTGCTTTAGTTTTTCTTATAGGGACTAAAGTAGATCGTCATCAAATGGAGCGTATTCGCGTGAAGTTAGGGTTTTTAGGTAAACTGGTTGTCAAATGTAGTGGTAAAAGTGGTGGTTTGTGTTTGTTGTGGACAAAAAATGTGGTTATGGATTTGATTTCTTTTCTAGATTTCACATCAATGTCAGGGTGCATTCCCATAGTGAGAAATATTGGAGGTTCAAAGGTTTTTATTAGCACCCATAGTCCTTAGCAGAGCATTCACGCATATACCTTTTTACAGCTGTTGTGTAATAATAGTTCGTTACCATGGATGTGTGGGGTGATTTCAACGAAATCCTGGTGGATTCTTAGAAGTTGGGAGGTAATCCGAGACCTAGGTATTTATTGGAGAATTTTCATTTTGCTCTGGATACTTATGGTTTGACGGATTGGGGATGTCTAAGTCATACTTTTACTTGGTATAATAAAAGAGAGGGTGATGATTTTGTTCAGGAGTGATTAGATAGGTGTCCTAGTAGTTAGAATTGGAATCAATTGTTTTTTTTATTTTCGAAGGTCAAAAATCTTAGCTTATGGAAGTTTGCTAGAGGTCCTTGACTCTGTTAGGTGTAATGGTCATGATTTTCAACATCAGAATCGTAGATTCCATTTTGAAGATTGTTGGGCTGATAATGAAGAATGTCAACGTATTATTGAGGATGTCTGGTCCGATTCCTTTTGTTCTAGCCGAAAGTATGGCTTCTGTTAATTCTTGTAATTCTATTTGCGCTGCTCAGCTAGGTAGTTGGAATGGAAGGCAATATACAGCTCTTTGTCGAGATATTAACAAAAAGAAACAAATATTACAAAGCTTAACTGGGTCTACTATACAAGGTTCCTAAAGACGGATTGGGTTAATTGAGAAAGAGTTGGACTCTCTCTTGATTCAGGACTGAAGTCTACTGGAGGCAGTGCTCCAAAGTGGCTTAGCTTTAGAGTGGTGAAAACGAATGAGATCACGAGGCTGATGGATTCAAACGGTAGTTAGAGAGATGATAAACTCGATATTGATAGGATTGTTGTGTCTTAGTTTACGAATATTTTCTCCTCCTTGAAGGTCTGGACACAGTTGGACAACAGTTGTCTCATGGATCATATAGTTTTCTTAAGGGCTATTTTTCAGCTGATGAGATTCGGATAGCTCTTTTCCATATGGCTTCCGTCTAAGGCTCCAGGTATAGACGATTTTAATGCAGGTTTTTATCAAAAATATTGGTCAGTGGTTGGTAACAGCATTTCAACGGCTTACATGGGTGTTCTTAGTGATCTTAATTCAATGGAGGATATTAACCAAACCTTGATTGTGCTTATTCCTAAGGTTAGTAGGACTTCATATATGGGTGATTTTTGCCCTATTAGCCTATGTAATTTGTAAGCTTGCTGCAAAGGTGTTGGCAAATTGTCTCCGGTGTGTTTTGGGGCAGTTGGTCTTAGAAACGTAAGATGTGTTTATTCTAGGGCATATTATCTTAGATAATGCTATTGTAGGCTTCGAGTGCATGCATGCGTTGAAGAGAAAACCCAAGGGTCGTGTGTGTTTTTTAGGTTTGAAGTTAGATATGACTAAAGCGTACGATCGATTTGAATGGTGTTTCTTGGAAGCCATGTTGCAGCGTCGGGTTTTCCCTTCTTCTTGGATTCTTCTTATCATGGACTGTATTTCTTCTGTTCAGTATTCGTTCTAAATTAATGGGGAATCGGTTCGTTTAGTTAATCCTTTTTGGAGGCTGCGGCAGGGAGATCCACTATTCCCGTATCTGTTTTTATTATGTGTCGAAGGGCTTTCTAGTATCATTTTCTCAACAGATAATCAAGAGCTCTTTTATGGTCTCCGATGTAGTAGTTCAGGCCCTAAGATTACTCATTTTTTTTTTTTTTCGCAAACGATAATCTAATTTTCACTGGAGCTACATTGGATGAGTGTTCCATAATTAAAAACATGTTCAAGTATGAGCGGACTATTGATTAAAAGGTGAATTTTGCTAAGTTGCTATCTGTTTTAGTGGTCAAGTGTCCCAGGTGGATGACAGCTACTTTGGGTGTTCAAGTTGTGATTTGTCATGAGAAATATCTAGATTTGCCTAGTTTTATTTTAAAAAATAAAAGTGAAATTGTTTTCAATATTAAAGATCGGGTGTTGGTCCAAAATTAAAGGTTGGCAAGGAAGGTCATTCTCTATTGCAGGGAAGGAGATTTTATTTGAAGCTTTGTTCAATCGATTTCTACGTATGCCATGAGCCTCTTCAAACTTCCCTGAGCTCTTATCAAGGAGTTGCACCAGCTATGTGCCTTTTTCTGATGGGGTTTGGATGAGAACTCTAAGAAACTGCATTGGGTTTATTGGGAGAAAAAAATAATAGGCATGGTGGTCTCGGTTTTTCGGGACCCGGGTGCCTTTAATTAAGCTCTTTTTACGAAGCTATCTCAGAACCCAAGTTCGCTGGCTACAAAAGTGTTGAAAAGTTGTTATCATCATTCTTCGTCTTTTTTGAATGCTAAAGTGCATTCTTCATGGTCTTTCACTTGGAAGAGTTTTTTATGGAGTTGTGAGCTTCTCTTCAGGGGATCCTAGTGGCGCCTAGGGAGCAGTTCCTCTGTCTTGGTGTATTAGGACCGTTGGCTGTCCCGTCCATCGACATTTAAAGTTTTGTCTCAGCCTACCCTTGGATGCAAAGAATTGGATCCCTACTAATATTAACCTTGCTGTTAGAAGGATTGAGATTATTGTGTTATGTCCTCTCTGTAGGCGGGTGCTAGAGTCGACGTTGCATGCATTATGGGGTTGTTTGATGTTGAAAGCTGTTGGAACTGGTCATAATGGGTGAACTCACTTGTCTCAGGCCCTGGTGCACATATTCTGGATTTTTTATGTTCTGCTAAGGTCCAGCTGAAGCAATTTGATTTTAAAAAGTAATGTATTTATGTTGATGACCGTGTTTATCTAAATTATTCAAAGTCCCTTCTCGAGGTAAATTGGACCTATTACATACAATAATATCCTATCTCTCGATGGTATATCAAGTATATGAAAATGCATTAGTCACAATAAACACCCTATATGATCACACAAGCAAATTAATATATCTCTATCTAATTCTACTTATGGTGGACATTACATCGAGCACGTTGTGGGCGTCTCCTCTCAATACATAACACACAACCATAATATCAACTAAATACAGGCCTTCACATTCAGAAGCTTTAAGAACAATAATACCACTCAATAATATAATAATCAACCACAATAAATTAGATAATCAATTCATCAACCTTCATAGAAAAGGATTCATCAAAACCTAACTTACAAGTTTAGTTCATAATCAAAGATTTACAACCAAACATGTTTTTCAATGATAAAAGAGAGTTACAAACAAGAAAATAAAGAAGGAAAGAGATAGAAAAACTCTAGGTATGATGAACTCTCGTTCCTCCTCCTGTTGCGAATTCGTCTAGCTTTCACTTTCTCCAAATTCATACTTGATGGCGAGAATATGACTCAAGGATCGAATCCGAACCCTCTTGTCTCCAAGGTGATCTTCTTCTCCCCCTTTACCTCTTCTTCTCTCCCTTTGTCTCCTCTTGGTTGAATTTTTAGAGCCCTAGCCGAACTCTCTCTGTTGGATAATCTTTTCAATATCACAAATGAGGAGCTATTTATAGGAGATGTCTAGTTACTATTCATAGTTACTGATTCACGTGTATACGGTGCTGTTGACGTCACTGCTCACGTGTACGGTACTGTTGACGTCACTGTTCACGTGTGGCACCCACGGCGGCACCCGCCAGGTACTATTCACGCCCGCCAGGTGAAGAAAGGTACTAGTGAAGGTCTATTTTTGATCAATAAATGGAGCCAACAATGCTCTTGTTAAGGCTGTGATTTAATCTGTTTCAAATGTATTCTGGATTAAGTCTAACTAATTTTCTAACGGTTAAATCTCACAGAATTGATAAAAAGACTGATTCGCCCTCGACTCTATTTAAATAAGTTAAAATTATAATTTTAATCTCAAATTTTTAAAAATTAATAATTAAAAGAATAATATAATCATTTTATATTAATTTTAAATTTTTTTTAAAAAAGTTTAAATGGATCTCCACCCTCCATCAAGATTGATGGACGGTAAATATTATATTGATTTTTTTTTCTAAAATCAAAATTAAAAATCAAATTTTTTTTTAAATTTTTTTCGCTGTTTAGAAAAAAAAAATTGAAACTCGAGAATCAATTTCATTGTTTTTTTCTTGCTCTTCTTGGTGGAGATCCAAGAACTGCAAGCAAAAAAAAAAAAAAATTAACTAAAGGTAGTTATGTCACTTCATCAAAAAATTTATTGTTGACACATTGATAGACTTAAAGATAGAAATAAGCCTTGAACTGTTAAGTTTAATTAACGGTTGACTCACAGAAGGATCAAATTGTTACATTTCTATAATGTTATGGCCCACGAACACCAATAAACGAAATTATTTTAAAATTTTAATAATTTCTAAAAAATTAGAGACTAAATTGATTATTGCCCAAAACAAAATCCAGTATCAATGTGCAAAAAATATATTTTTGCAGGAAAAACAATTAGCCTATTAACATTGAAGAAGATGCTAATCAAAGAAACAACTTTTAATAATTAAACAGGACAGCCTATCAACATAATTAATTAATATGACATGATTTATCAAACTAAAAGATTAAACAATATATAGCATTTAATTAGTCTAATTATTGATTGCTATTTAGTACTCGAAAAACCAATAGGCGTCGCAGCAGCACTCATCTATGAGACAACAGCAACACAAAGCTGCAAGACTGCAAATAAAACAAACAAATTAATAATTAAGAAAAAATAATTATAAACTTAACCTGGTTTTGGTTCACATAAAATTAATAGGAGGACACACGCTTATATACCAAGCCTCAAGAAAACCAGCTTGTCTCGGTGGTGGAGCCAGATACTGAGGTGAAGGGGAACATGTTGCAAATTTAAGTGTCGATGTGGATAAATAAAGGAGAATAAAAGGAGAAGGAAATTATGACTTATGAGACAAAGCGGTGGAGGGATAAGTGCCTGGAACAGGAAGCATGTCAACACACGTGTGTTAACCCCAACAAGTTTGCTTGTTATTTTATTTTTTTATAAGTTAATTACACTCAGTCCCATGAGGTTTGTTTAATTATAAGTGGAGTCAATTTTTGAGTTTATTAATAAACACCTCCCCTAGCCGTTAGTCAAATTCCGTAAATTTAACTGGTTGATCAGGTTTAACCATTAAGAAACCAAAATACCCTTACAATAATATTTAAAATTATTAATTTTTAAGAATTTTTTTTTTCAAAAACCCATTTCTGGGCTCGTCGAAGAACCCTTCTAGGTTCTTCAAATTTTTTTAAATTTATATTTAATAAATAAAAATTACAAAGCATGAAAAGAAGAAAATTCTCTTGTGCATGTTAAGTTTGACTAATGTTGACTAACATGAAAAGAAGAAAATTCTCTTGTGCATGTTAAGTATGATTAATGTTGATTAACGGCGAGGGAGGTCTTTATCAATAAACTCAAAAGTTGACTCCGCTTATAATTGAGCAAACTTCAGAGGTATAACACCTACATCCCTTAAGGTTTTTCCAACTACAAGCGAAATCAACTTTACTGTTAATGGACAAAGACCTCCCCTGCCGTTAGTTGACTTCCGTTAGAGTTAACAAGTACAAGGGTATTTTCTTCTTTTCTCCTTTTTTAATTTAATTTTATTAAATAAAAATTTTAAAAAATCTCAACATTCCATCTGTGAAATGATGTACAGTTAGGATTTATTTAATTTTAAAAACAATTATAAAGAAAATAATTTCAGATTGGATCTCCACTATCCATCAAAATTGATGGGTTTTGATGAACGGTTAGATCTCCACCAGAACCACCAAAAAACAAATTGAAGAACCCAGATCTGGGTTCTTCACCGAAGGAGTGCTGGAGATCTAGCTCGCTGGATCTTCAGCAGCTGGATTCACCTTCGAAGGCTACCTTTTTCATGCTTTATCAATTTTTACAGAATTTTTTAAAATTTTAGTTTATGTGGTCCTAAACTTTTAAAATATGTCAATTTTGATTTTTACATTTTAGTCAAAATTAATGAAACCATGGTTATTTCAATCGTTTGCAATTCCCTCGTGGGTATTTAAAAAGGTTACACGTGGCAAGTAAATAAAAACTAAAAAATAAAAATTTATATATAGGGTGGAGGCTAGGGTTGGCCATGGTTCCGGAACTCCCGGTTTCAATTCCTGGAACTGACAGTTCCGAACCAGAATCGGCCAAATTTTTTTTTTAAAATTTATAAATTATTTGAAAATTAAAATAATGCAAAAAAAAAAAAATTAAAGTGGGTAACCCTAAGCTACTATAAATTTTAAATAAAATTATGATAATATCATAAAAATAAAATAAAATATAAAGAAATAAACAAGAAATTTGGGTTTGCACTTAATTTTACCTCAATTAAGTTGCCTACATATCCTCTAGGAGGAATCAAAGCCCACGTAGTTCTCTTACCTTTTATTTATCTAAGATCAATCGTCACTTGTACCTTCGGTGGCCGTTGTATCGTCGTTGTTGTCGAAGAAATCGTTGTCGTCGGATGGTCCGTCTATTTCATGTTGCCTGTATTGCGCATTGGTCCAGTCAGTCAATACAGACCTGGATCTGAATTGAGTCTGGACTCAGCAACGATCGTCTCTCGTCGAGAAAGTTACCGCCGGCGTTAAATTCTTGTTTCACTGACACGGTTGAGAAAGAGGTTCCAAAAAT
This sequence comes from Xanthoceras sorbifolium, assembly GCA_003430845.1. NCBI lineage: Eukaryota > Viridiplantae > Streptophyta > Magnoliopsida > Sapindales > Sapindaceae > Xanthoceras > Xanthoceras sorbifolium. Next base: position 26,126,296 of record CM010615.1, read on the forward strand.
TTGTTTAGCAATGATGGCCAAAATTGGAAATTTTTTCTCATGATCTCTCCACCAGTGTTGAAGATTGAAGTCATCGCTCACAAACGCGAATGCAACGTTTAAGTAAACATCAACCTCTAAAAGTAGAGGTTGATGAAGACACACTCCGCATTTCTTTATTTATTTAGATAACATACTTGACCCTAACTTTCTTATTGTGGAGGGAACATTAAATGGAGAATCTCTAAATTCCGGTTGTTGCACATTAATATTCAGTGAGAGACCGTATATAGAACAATATTCATCATACAGTTCATAAAATAAACTCCTAACATTATTAAACAAACTAATAATTTCAATATTATTTATACCTAAACATTGATAATAAATAATATAATATTCAAATAAATTATATAATTTATACTTAGGGTCAAAACATAAAGCAATTACATAAATCATAGGAATATCTCTGTAATAATCTAACCATTTTAATCTCATTACTCTAATACATTCAGTCAACGTTTGATCTTGTGCACACTCATTAAGTGCACCAACAATATTTAATGCTTCTACAAAAAATAAATGTGTAGTAAAATAATATATACCAGATAACTTATTAGTAGAATCATAAAAAACTTTCAATAATTCACAAATACGTGCACACACATCTCAACGCTGACTATATAAATTAATACTACTGCAATTATACTGCATAAATCTAACTAATAAATCCCTATGCTCATAACTTTCACACAACAATTTGTATGTGGAGTTCCAACGAGTCAGAACATTACGGGAACTTAGCCCATTATTTTATGATATTAGGATGTTTCCACAAATAATTGGGAGTATCCCTAATTGGTTTAATAAAATGTTGAAGTGTTTGTAAACTATTTTATACACATAAATTTAAAACATGGAAAACACATCTTTAATGAAAAAATCTGCCGCTAAAATAGGGGTTACATAATTCATATAATTGTGGAATGACGGCAGTACTATTGTTTGCAGCATTGTCAAAACCAATTGTAAAAATTTTATTTTCAATCGAATATTCTTCAAAAATTATTTTTATCATTTTATATATATTATCTGTAGTGTGGGATTCATCAAAAACTCTAAATGCAAGAATTCTTTTTTGCAAATCCCGTACTTCATCAATATAATGACATGTGAGTCCTAAATATGAATGTTTTTACCAATGATCACTTCACATATCGGTATAAACAGACACACGACCTACATAATTTTAAAAATATCTAACTAAAGCTTCTTTTTTTTTAATAAATTTCACACATGGTACGTTTAAGTGTATTTCTAGGTACCCTACATGTAGCGAGATTTAAGGCCTTATGAACAATATTTTAAAAAAACCGATTATTTCACCAAAACTAAAAGATAAATGTTCTACAACTACCATCTTAGCTAATTCTTCCCTATTGCATTGATCACTAGATCTGGGTTCATTTTCGAAGGCGAACTCAGATCAGTTAACGAACCCAGAAGGGTTCGTCGCTACTGGATATCTAGCCATGGCTGGATCTCCAGCAAGTTTCTTCATTTTTTTTTTGGGTGGAGATCCAATCTCACCCAATTGGATCTCCACCTTTCAAACTTTAATTTTTTTTAAGAAGAAACAATTTCTACCATCCATCTCACCTGAGATGGATGGTAGAGATCTAATCTTATTTTTTTTATTTAATAAAAAGAAAATATTATTTTAGGGGTATTTTGGTCATTTTAACGGTCAAAGTTGGTCAACAGTTAAGTCTAACGGAAGTCAACTAACGGCAGGGGAGGTCATTGTCAATAAACGATAAATTTGATTCTACCTGTAGTTGGCAAAACCTCAGGGGGTATGAGTGCAATTAACTCTTAAATAAAAGGATAGTCAGGAGATGTGTATCTGCCAATTTGTTTTTGTCCGCGTGCTCGGGATGCTTTGACTGGATGAGTGTTGTTGATGTGTTTCCAGTACGTGTCGTATCCTCCGGATTTGTTCCACTTAAACTCCTTGGAACAATAGTTCCTCGGTTCTTTTTCCACCTTCTTTATATGAACTTTAAAAAGTTCAGATTTGTACTTTTCTAAATCAGCTCCACTTAAATCGGGCATATTTTGGGATTGACTGGTTGTATGGTAAATAGGGTTTCGGGGGCCTTGAGGAGTGGAACTGCGTTCAGAAAAATTGGGAGGAGTTTCATTACCTGAGTATTTCCTCCTTAAATGCTTACTGCTGTAGAAAGTCGTGATAATTTGCTTCAATGAACAAATTATCACGCGGCATTTCTTAAACTGGCATAGGATCCTTTCCTCTACTGGAAACTGATCTTTTGGAAGGATTAGAACTTGTCATTGCAATTTTATAATTTTAAAAAATATAGAATAAAAATTAATAATTGAAAATGAAGACAACTGAGAATTTAAGAGAATTATTGAGAGAGAGATTGAGAGAATTGGTATGTGAAAAATGAATGGGGGAGGGGGATATATATAGTTTTATGGGAATAAGTTATTTTGTAATTTAGGGAAAAGGAAGAGGGGTTGGTTGCAGCCAGCTCTCTACTAGCCGTTGGGCTTACCAATGGCTAGTAGACCGTTGGGCCAACGGTCAGTTTTTTTTTAAATTTTTTTTTAAAAATCGAGGAACCAGAATTGAACCAGAACTGGCGGAACCGCCGATTTCGGTTCCCGTCGATTTTTGGACCGGTAGTTCCGGTTCCTTTTTTGACAGAACTGGGATCGGATGGTCCGTGTTCTGTTCACGGTTCTGAACCGGGACCGTGACTGGAACCGGAACCTCCAGTTCCAGTTTAAAACCGCCGGTTCGGTTCAAACCGGCACCAAACAATAGACCTTTATGGCTCCATGAAACTTCATTGTTATGGTGGAGATCCATCTCTTTCATTTTTAATTTTCTATTTCTAATATATATATTTTTTAATGTTATTTGATTTCAATTTTTTTTAATTTTATTAAACCTTTTAAGGTGTTTGGTTAAATGTTTTTATAAGGTTTTCTATTTGATGTTAAATTTAAGAGAGTTTCAATTTTCAATTTCCACTTTTTTTCTTTCTATGTTATTTTATGGGTTTTTTCCACTTTATTTTATTTCTTTTAATTTTTTTAAAAAAATTATGTTGAGGACACATGCTATATTTTTATTGGTTGTCCATATGAACCCTACTAATATCGATTTTTAAATATTGGAGGGTAAAGTGGTCCATTTAATTCAACTAATTAATATCAAGGGTGAAATCATCCTTCTAGTTTTCTTGTTTTGACTGTTCAAAATTTAGTATAAAACACCAAATTAATGTATTTTCGAAACTTTAGTGACCATGCGAACCAAAAATAAAAAAAACAGTACAAAAGTGCTAAAGGGCGAAAAATTAGGGACCCAAATGAAATTACTTCAATATTGTTTGGTGGAGTTTATTTTTAGACTTCTTAATTCACTATGGGGTTGTTTGTTTTTTCACTTAACGCGTCTGAATTGGACTTCTTAAGTTGTTTTCATTTTTTTTAAGTGGTCAAACAACTTAAAAATACTAAAAAATAACTAAAAATAAAAAGTAAAAAATCATGGCTTTTCACTTAATTCCAAGTCACTAGATTATTTTAAAATATTTTCTTCCAAAAATATCCTCCCAAAGATAACATAATTCCAATTTATCATAATTTTATATGATACAGTTTTATTTATTTAAAACTATTACTTTTGATAAATAGTTTTAAAAAAATTGCTCATATTATGTACTGTTGATGTCATCACTTTCAATACTATTATTGAACATTCAAATTTATTTTTGTAAGAAAATATAAAAACCATTTTATATTATTATTTATCATATATTAAATATGAATAAAATATTATCAATATTTACATAAATATAGTTAATGATTTGTTAAATTATTTGTTTTTACTTGTTTGTATCATATAAAATAAAAATGCATTAGAACTAATAGTGATTAATGGTATGAATGTCAAATTCTTTGGTTTTAGATTTTTATTATTAAAAAAAAAAAAATAAGTTGACACCATATTTAGAGGTGGGGAAAAAACATGTCATTCAAATTTCAATCCCTATTCAATTTTCAGTAAAATTAAGAACTATTTAGTGATCAGATAAAAAAGACAAACGACCCCTATGTGGGCCCTAACCAATTGGTCGTTACCAATTGGATATCTTATAATCAATAATTTATATATAAATAGCATGTAAAATTGTTATGATCACATAGAGGGATAATTTAAAGAAAAATTTTAAATTGAATTAACATTAAAATTTTGACTCAAATGTACAATTTTAAATTGATAAATATTGAACTTATAAAATTTAAGTTGATACGGTCTAAACTAGAGGTTACAATATAAAGTTATCATATAGTGTTTATATAAATCAAACGCGACCTATTTAATTTTTGGTCAACTTAAACACAGTATGTTCAAGCTTATTGTGTTAGAAACTAAAACTCAAATGAGACCTATTAAATTAACGTGTTACCTATTACAATCCAATTAACTCGTTAATTCATAAATTTGTCACTTTATCTATTTTGTTGTGATAATATGGACTTATCATGAGCTCTATGATTCTCACATTTTATTGTTTTGATAAATCACTAGTTAGATTATTACTCAGTTATTATGCATTGTTTTCAAATGATACACATTCAATTGATAATTATATATAGTATTCGATATAATTATCAATTGAATTGCTTTATCTTTCATTTCTCTTGCTTTCTGCTTCGTGTTCTACTTTTATGTTCTGGCTTTTCTTTTTTGCTTAGTGTTCTATTTTATTTTCTTACTTTTAGGCTTTTATTTACAACATATTTAATGTTTTTAAACTGTTAAAATATTTTCAACTTAATTACACAATTTCAATTAAGTAAACCAATTCAATAAATAAAAAAATAAACTAAACTATAATTTCCATCTAAAATAAATTTAAAATAAAGTTTCATGAAAATTGAACAGTTAATAGATTAACCAGTTAAAAGACTTGAGGATGATTCGTTTAACATGTTGACATGATAGTGATATATATACACCTAAACTCAGTAATTTCCTATTATATCATAGGGTTGTGTCGATAATTGCCAACCCCAACTCTAGTCTTTTTATAAAATTATCCACACCGAAAGAAATGTCTCTTTTTTTTTTTGTTTTATTTTAAAAGTTGGATAGCAAAAATCATATAATTTGAATGTAATGGATTTTTGCAATGGATTTTTGCTAAGATAGATTAGTCAAATTTAGCATAAAACTCAACTGATTTTGTGAAACTAGCACTAAGTTAATAAAATTTTGAGAAATAACACCATTTTTTATATAAACCCAATTTTACTCTTGTAAAGTGATTTTTTTCTTATTTACTTTTTATTAGTTGAGTTGTCAGATTGTTTTTATGTCTTATTGAAGAATTCTCAGATTGTTTTTCATAAAAACCCAACACTTCTCTCCTCTTTCGTTCTCTCTCTAAGTTTCTTCCTCTCTCGTTCTCTCTATAAGTTTTTCACCAATCTCTATTTGAAAAAAATAAAAAAATGAAATATTTTATAAATTTTTCGGACTAATTGATCATTAGATCATGGCCAAGTGATCTAATTTAGATCACAGTGTGGCCATGATCTAAATTAAATCATGCCTTCCGTCACTGATTTATTTCGCCTCATCCTTCGATAACTGTCATCGTCATTGTCTCCTCACTATCGACATCGCCGGACTTATTAGAGGTGTTGCCGAAATTTCAAACAAATGGTTTTAGTGAAAGAAAATGAGTGGTTTTGATAAAAGAGAAAAGAGTGGTTTTGGTGAAAAAAGAGAGATGAAATGAAAAAGGAGGATTGGTGAAAAAAGAAAGTGGTTTTGATGAAAGAAAAAAGGTTGTCTCACATAAACTTATTTTTATTTTTATTTTTATTTGACTTTTCAAACTTTCACGTTTGGTACATGGAACTGGACTGGACTAAAATTTAGTCCCATATTTGGTGTGTCACTGGACTAGAAAAAGTGGGACTAATTATCCTGGGCCTACAAAAAAGATGGCTCTATTACTCACTATATTAACTCCTCTAAATCTTAGGTCTTATTTAGTCCCCTCTCTATCAATCCTCTTCATTGTCCTCTCCATCTCCTCTCTTTTTTGGATAATTTAAACAAATACTTGTATGGAATAGTGCAGTATAAACTATTCCTTTTTTGTAAAAAAAAATATAAAATTTACATCTCAACTCACATTTCTTTATGCTTATGAGTTGTATATAAAGAGAAATTTTTTTATATTTTATTAAAATACTTTTATATATAAAGTTAACGTATTTTAAAAGTTAGTTAAATATATTCTATTAAAATATTTTAGTATTTTCAATATAAACTAAAACATATTATTATTGTATTTAAGATTTAAGTTAAATAGTTTTATTTATTTTAAAATATAATTTAATTTTTTATTTTATTGAAAAATTAAATATTTTCATACTATATATAATAATTTAAAATTTTAACCATTTTGATTTAATTTAATTTAATGTAAATTTAATTTTTAACCAATTTAATTTTAATTTAAAATATTTAAATAATTATATTTTTCTTGTAATTGATTTTAAATGATATACGTAACACCCCCTGATCCGACCCGGCTGGATCGACCCAGGAAGCGCTACCGGTTTTCAAAACTTTCTTAATGCACTTTATAAATTGCAAACCATTGAAAATCAAATAAATTGTATTTTGGAAATCAAATAATTGATAATTTAAAAATCATTTCTAGTGAGCTCATCAAAATTCATTTTTCAAAATTTCGGCAGAGTTTTCTCTGTTTTACTGATTTCCCAAAACCTGTTTTCAACCAATGTCCAAAATAATATAAATTTCAACACTTCTATATCAAACTTTCAAACCAATATGCACTCTGCCGTTTTGTGCGATTTCCAAACATATTCACATTAAATATTTCATAATTCATTATTTACAATTCTTTAAAATGAAAAACAGGAATCATAAAACAGTTAATTACAAAATACAAATATATAACACCTTTACATACTCCTGTATATGCATGCATAACTAACTATATTATACAGAAATATATGACTACCAAAAATGTGGTGACTCTGGTTCTCTGTCTGCAACTCTCTTTTCAATCTTTTGCCTCCTCAGTATCCCTGTTACCTACGCGCGATAAAAACCGACGCGCTAAGCATATAGCTTAGTGGGTGTACACTAAACTTAATTATCCAAAATCATAAATAACTTTCCATAATAAAAATCTCACAATATAATCGTATATAAACATGTTATTATTCAAATCAAACACGGAAATAAATCATATAAAATCAACTCAATAGAAACAATTAAATTCAATTAATAATCCATACAAAACTGAATCATAAATTCTTTTATAATATTTTCTTTTCAAATCATTCTCAATTCTGCCCCTCTGGAATACTCAACATAATCCAGGACTGGAATATGGGTCGTTCGACCTCAGTGGCTGTCTGTAGAACATAACGCCCAACCCTAGGATGAATCCTGAGGGTGGTACGTGTAACATCTCTAATTTCGAATAATTAATTTTGAGTATATGAATATAAAAATTTATGATTTGAAGGGTGTAAAACGTAATTAAATGTATGTTTATTTTTATGGTTTCCAGATGGATGGAGCGGTCCAGAAAGATTGCATGAAGTGAAGAAAAAGTGGCAGTGTGTACTGCGACCCTCACCGCGATCAGAGATCCCGATGAGCTGCTCACGGCGAAAAGTGAAATTTCTGGCAGTGAGTACCGCGACCAGTCACCGCGACCACAGATCGCGCTGACTAGCTCGCGGTGAAAAATATCAAATTCGGGCAGTGAGCAACGCGACCACCAGCGCGACCATGGTACCGCAATGGGTGTTCATTTTGAAAGCGGTGAAACTTCTCCAGTGAGTGCCGCGACCAGATGGCGTGACCACAGGTCGCGATGACCGAATTTGTATAAAAAAAAAGCTTCTCGAGGAAGCCAAAAACAGAAAAGAAAAAGCAGAAAACGGGAGAAGAAGGGAAGAAAGAAAAGAAAGAAGGAAAAAGAGAGAAAGGAAGAGAGAGAAGAGAAGAAGAAAAAGAGAGAAGAAGAAGAAGAAGAAGAAGAAGAGAAGAGAAGGAAAAAGAGAAGAAAAAGGAAAGGAAGAAAAGAGAAAGAGAAAGGAAAAAGGAAAAACCCAGAAAAAAAAAGTGTAGGAACAGTATCCAGGTTGGTGTACACTTGTTTTTGAAGTTTTTATGTGTTTTGATTTGCATTTGAGATTTTGGATAATTTAGTAAATATATATTTATATTGTTTTTCTATTGAATACTTTTGATTTAATCGTATCTATCGTATTTTGATTGTTGATTAGGTTGAAATCAATTGTTTCAGAAGTTCGAATGACCAAATCGTTGACTTTTTATAAAATTATGTATATACGTTTTCCGAATATTGATAGAAATTTTTATATTAGTTACGTTTAAATTCGATTTGTGAATCGTTATGTGAAAATATTGTATTGAAACGGCCCTATGATACGTAGACATAGAAATGGATATTGGAGGTTGGTATACCAGCTGGGTTCATTGAGCAGTACTGCACCGACATTGATATTGATACTAATGATTTATTATGTACCTTCTCATGGATTCGTCCAGGGGTAGGGAGACACGTACCTCCTCACGGATTCAGTCCTGGGGTAGGGAGACACGTACCTTCCTAAGGATTCGTTCTTGGGATAGGAAGATAAGTACCTCTCTAGGGTCCGAACCCTCGGTCCTAGAGTAGGGAGATACATACCACTCTTAGGATTCGTCCTAGGGTGGGAGTTATGTTCGATAGACAGCCACTGTGGTCGAACAACCCATATTCCAGTCCTGGTTTATGTTGAGTATTCCAGAGGACCAGAATTGAAGTGAATTGAATGATATGTTTATAAGTGAAGTTAGAAATTGATTTTATTTATACGTTTATTTTAGTAAGTGAAATTGATTGTAAAAGAAAGTGAGAATTTCATTTAGTACGAATATTAAATTGATTTAGTTGTTTTTATTAAATTGATTTCATATGATTTACATTAGTGACTGAATTGAATATGGTAATATTAATGTTTTATTTACGTTCGCATTGTGATTTTTGTATTATGCAAAGTTATTTATGATTTTTATAAAGGAGTTTAGTGTACACCTACTAAGCTATATGCTTAGCGCGTCGGTTTTTATCGCGCGTAGGTACACAGGGATACCGAGGCAGAGAAAGAGTAGAGAGGAGGTACCTGCAGCTTGAAGAGTTCAGAGTCACTACATTTATTGGGTAGTTATATAGTTTTGTATATTATATTCAGTAAGCATGCATATACAGAAGTCTGTAAATTTGATGATTTTATATATATGTTTTGTAAATAATTTTATGATTTCTGTTTTTCATTTTAAAAGGTTTGTAACTATTGAATTCTGAATTATTTTATTTTAAAAACTGTTGGAAAGTCGCACTAAACGGCAGAGTGCGCATTTGAATGAAATGATATTTGAAGTGTTGTGGATTATATTTGAATTGAGTTTTATTTGAAACAGGTTTTGGGGAAATCAGAAAAACAGAGGAAACTCTGCCGAAATTTTTAAAACTAAATTTTTGATGGGCTCACTCGAAAAGGTTTTTACATTATAAATTAGATGATTTTCAGTTTATAAACAGAATAAAGAAAGTATTTGAAAACCCGGTAACGCTCCCTGGGTCGATCTAGATGGGTCGGGTCAGGGGGTGTTACAGTACGTATCTTTCTACTCTAGGACCAAGTGTTCGGAACCTAGAGAGGTACATATCTCCCTATCCCAGGAACGAATCATTCGGAAGGGTACGTGTCTCCCTACTCCAGGACGAATCCTTGGAGAGGTACGTGTCTCCCTACTCCTGGACGATTCCATGGGGAGGTACAATAAATATCACATCAATATCAATATCGGTGCAGTACTGCTAAATGAACCCAGCTGGTATACCAACCTCCTATATCCATTTCTATGTCCAAGTATCCTAGGGCCGTTTTAATACAATATTTTCACATAACAACTGTAATTCACAAATCGAATTTAAACTTAATTAATATAAAAATTCAATCAATATTCGGAAAACATATATACATAATTTCATGGAAATTCAATGATTTGTTCATTTGATATTCTGAAACAATTTATTTCAACATATTCAACAAATCAAAATACGATTAAAACATAATACTCAATATACGATTAAATCGAAATTATTCAAATAGAAAAGACAATAAATCACCCAAAAATCTCAAATTCAATTAAAACACATAAAGACTTCAAAAACATATGTACACCAACTTGGATACCGTTTCTACACCTTTTTCCTTCTGAATTTTCCATTTTTCCTTTCTCTTTCCCTTTTTTTCTTTTTCTCTCTCCTCCTCTTTTCCTTTTCTTCTTCTTCCTTTTCTCTTCTTCTCTTCTCCTTCTTCTTCTTCTTCTTCTTTCTCTCTCTTCCTTTCTCTCTCTTTTCTTTCTTTTCTTTCTCTTTCTCTCGGTCTCTCCCTTTCTATTTTTCTGTTCTGATTTTTCGAGAGGCTTCCACAATGAGCTTATTTTGTTTTTTTATAAAAATTCAGTCATCACGACCGTCATCGCGACTTGTGGTCGCGCTACCAGGTCGCGTTGCTCACTAGAGGAATTCCACCGTCTTCATCGCGATCACCCATCGCGGTACCATGGTCGCATTGCTCACTGCCCGAATTTGACATTTTCACCGCGAGCTAGTCATCGCGATATCTGGTCGCAGTGACTAGTCGCGGTGCTCACTGCCCGAAATCCACATTTTTCACCGCGAGCTAGTCAGCGCGATCTCTGGTCGCGGTGCTCACTGCCAAAAATCACCATTTTTCACCGCGAGCGACTCATCGCGATCTCTGGTCACGGTGAGTGGTCGCGGTACTCACTGCTCAGTTTTCACCCTTTTCTTTATGCGTTATTTCTGGACCGCTCCATCTGGTCCACCTTAAAACCATAAAAATAAACATACATTTAATTACGTTTTACACCCCTCAAATCATAAATTTTATATCCACATATTTAAAATCAATTATTTGAAATCAGGGATTTACAATATATTAGTTTGATCAATGTTATATTGTATCAAATATAAAATATAATTATCAATTTTTCAAATCTCATTTAATACTAAACAAGAGATAGTACTAGTTTTAGTTCAAACCATATTGTACCATACATATTCAAATAAAAAAAATCTATTAATAATGTTTTATATTTACAATTTTATAAAATTAAAAAAATAGTTTCTTCAAAAAAATAAATAAATAAATAGTTCAAAAATTAATCCAAAATAGCACCAAACACGGGTCTGGACTATTTTAATAGTCCAACTCTTAATCTGATGCATACCAAACATAGCTCAAGACTTAGTTCCAGTTCAGTGCAAGCCAGTCCAATTCAGTCTAATCCTAAAATTTAGTCCAGTGCAAGCCAGTCCTGCCTGCCAAACGAGCCTTCAAGGGCATTTGTAAAATATATTTTGTGCTATTTCCACTCAATTTACTAATTTGATGCTATTTTCACAAATCCAATTCCAAATAGTACTGTATAAAAAAAGAACCCATTTTGCAAACCCCTATATTTGATATTTTTTTAAAAACAACCTTATAATTTTGTATTTAGATAAAAAAAAAAAAAAAAAGAAAGAAATCCCCTTGTAAAGCGTTTTTGATAACTCAAAACCCTTTAAAAAATAATTATAAAAGTTCTAGGAAAGTGTATTATTGGTGATTGGATTTGATTTTTAAAATGTTCATTATACTTTTAATCTTTTAAACAAGAAAGAAACCATTAAAAAAAGGTGGCTCTGTAGCCACACAAAAAAACTACGACACTATGAATGATGATTTCATCTGCGAATCAGTGGACTCCCGGGTTTCCATCCTTAATAGGTGGGTTTTAATTTTGCTAATCAGATATATGGGTGGATTTAAATGTAAAATTTAAAATCAATGCGGATTCAGTTTGAGTTTGGGTTTGGAAAAAATCCAAATCCGAACTTGCGAATCTGTATAAATTAAAAAAATATATAATAATTTTTTAAAATTGAGATTTAAATAATATTTAATGTATTAGGTATATTATTGGTATTGTATTGTGCTTAAGATTTGTTGGGATTTAAATATGGTAAAAATTAAAAATTGTTGATGATTTAATGTTATTTTAAAAAAAATATTTTTTTCACGGGTTTGGATTTGAATCTAGATCCATGAAATTATACGGGTTCGTGGACAGATGTGGATTTGTCAAACTCGTAGGTGCAAATTCGAACATGAACCTGCATAATTTTACGGATTCGAGGGTGAATTTAGGTGTGAAAAATTAATATGGTTTCAGATTTGAATTTGCTCAAACTCGCCCGAAGCCGACCCACGACCATCCCTATTCTACATATGCATTTTTTAATAAATCTTTTTGTTACTAGATTAGCCTTTAATGAAATTATATTTGAGGACAATATCGTATAAATTAAACAAAAAATTCTTTGCATATCCAACAAATAATCATACACCCACCTCTCTTAAACCCTAATTCCAGTTTTCCAATATCCCCATTTTACTTTGGTTTTGCATAAGTTGTTCTGTTCGCTGAATGCTGATAAGCTATGTATTTTATTGATAAATTTCTGTTCAATCACAGGCTTAAGGTTTTTATTTTTTTTTTTTTTTAAATTCTTGTTTTTTAACACCATGGTCAAAGGGTGAAAGAAGAAGCAGATGGGTTATATTAGTTGATAATTGGAAAAAGTTATGTTGGCTGGCTTTGTGGAGGAAATCAGATGATCAAAGAAAATAAAAAAAAAAAACCCCCCGGTTATGGACTCTCCTTGTCGGGTTCGACAACGACTTATAATCACTCTGGAATTGTTAAAACTTATAAGTAAAATTATTTACACAAAGAAATCGGAGGAAAGGAAATTATATATTGAATTTCTTTCTAGATTTTCGGATGACATTCAACAAGCTTTGGATGATATATATAGATTAACAACGGTGGTGTACATGCAATTTATCATCTCACCAATAAGTGACAAATGTATCCATGAGTCAACTAGCTGTGAGTAATGCCATATGTATGTTTGGTGGCAAGTATGGAAAGTTATATGTTGATAACACTCCTCTTGAATTTCTACTACTTTTATTATATCGGAATTTCTTAGGAATATATAATAATCTTGTGGATCAAAAGTAGTGTTTTATATTCTTGCGCTATCTAATTAAAAACTTTGTCGGTGAAAACCAATGGGATAAATCCCGGTCAAAGGAAAAAAGAGTACATTGCATATTTATCCCGAATATGTTGTCCCTAATGAAAGCTCTAATATCAATCTTGTAATTTACAGAGTCGACGCATGCCGATACCACATATATCATCTTCTCAAATGTTGATGTGGGCAATATCTTGGTAAACACATCTGCAAAGTTATCTGTAATCGTATTTATTTGACATCTATTTGTCAGTCATGTTGGAGTTCATGAGTATAAAAGAATTTGGGGAAATATTTTTAGTTCTGTCGCCTTTGATATATCATCTTCTAATCTGAGCAAAATAGGACCGCATTATCTTCAAAAATTGGTGTTGGCATTTCCGTTGCCAATGGTAATCCACATGTACTTTGTATATGATGAATAACGAATTTTACCCATATACATTCTCAACTAGCTTCATAGAGCACAAGAATCTCAGAGTGAATGGAGGATGTGATAACAAAAGTCTGTTTTGTGGAGCACCAAAAAATCATTATGCCATTATAATTAAAAACATATATCGTCTGTGAACGGGCTTGGATGGATCATATATATAGCTGGCATTGGCATATAATCGATCATACCTGAATAAATTTTGTATAAAATAATCCATAATTTCTTGTTCCGTGGAGGTAACAAAAAATATATTTTATCCTTACAGTGTTGTCGAGTTGGTGCTAAAGTAAATCATGCAAATAAGCTCACTAAAAATGCAATATCGGGTCTAGTAGATTGTGCTAGATATAACAAGGCATCAATTGCATTTAGATATGATACTTTAGGACCAAATATATGTTCATCATTTTCTATTGGCTGAAATGGATCTTTCTTGGGATCAAGAGATCTCACAACCATAGGAGTACATAACAGATGAGCCTTATCCATATTAAAACGTTTCAAAATCATATGTTGATTGATGGATAAGCTCTATGTTTGATTTGTGCTCGATCTTTAGGCCGAGATAATATTTTGTTTTCCTCGAATCTTTCATTTAAGATATTCAGTAATTTTTAGGAATTCTTTAGAAGTCCTGAATAAATTCATGTCGTCAACATATACTACTACAATAGGGAATTCCGGATAAAGTTTGTGCAATTACCTGGATTTGCTTGACGAATGATGCTTATCTATCCTGGGTGTGAACATGTGGAACTAGGTGTTCAACATCAATCCTAATTGCCTTGCAATACTCATCAAATGTTTTGAAGGTGAATTCACCTGCATTGTCTAGGCGTATGCTCTTAATTGGATAATTTGAAAATTGTGCCCAAAGTCTGATAATATGTGCAAGTAACTAAACAAAAGCAATGTTACTGGAAGACAATAAACAAATATGTAACCATATCACATATGTATAGACCAAAATCATAAAATAGTGAAATGGTCCAATAGGTGGATAAATAGGTCCACATATGTTCCCTTGAATTCGTTGCATAAATGATGGGGAATCAAAACCAACTTTAGAAGGAGATGACCTGGCTACTAATTTTCCTTGTGAGCAACCGGTATATAAATTCTCATTGGACAAAAGAATCTTCTTTTTCTTTAATGGATGCCTATGAGAATTTTCTATAATTCTATACATCATTATAGATCATGAGTGACCGAGACAGTCATATCAAAAGCATAAATATTTTTGAATTTGAGAACCTTTGATTCACGCTGTATAAGCCTCAACTGTTTTTATAATTATATAATAGAATCGAGATGAGAAAACACACATCTTTAAAGTGAGCTTCTAGCCTGAGCCTTTAGAAGTAATGCAAAAATATTCTCCATTCTTATTGCTTATAGTCTCAATATGATTTCTTCTGGATCTACATGAATATAAAGCATCATCAACATATAATTTAGTATGGTTTGTTAACAAGGTGTACCGGACCTAATACAACATTTACCTTAGATTTTAGTAAGGTCAAATATGAGAAATATTTGTTATCCTGATTGATAGTATGCGTTGTTGCACTATTAATTATACATATATCTCCATCTAATTTTTCACTAGTAGACATTTTGATATCTAGATCCATGTCCTTTCATAAAAAAAAAATGTTAGATAATAAAATAATAAATATAATATGAAATATTTTAAAACAGTACATAGCAAAGATATATTTTACATGAGGACAAAGTACATACATACATATTACATGCAAACAATGGTATATTTTACATGAGAACAAATGAAATATTTGAATAGTAGATTTTAATTAGTACTATTAGATCTATAATTAATCGATAAATTTTAATCGGATTACACTTGTCCACAAAATTTGTTTCAACTTTCTTTTCCTTTTTCCTTGCTTAATAGCATCATGTGGTGTGCGGATTCCAAATGCAATTATGCATCACTAAGGAAAGATAATTGGATCTAGAAATATCAAGTGCCTTAAATTTTAAATCCACAAGTTTCGACATATTTAAAATTTATGGTTCTAAAAATCACATTTGAAATTAGAACTTCTGATCTGATCAGATGAAATTCGAAACTTGAGATTTCAAATATGTAGACAAAATTTAATTATAATTTCAAAATAGAGAACATTGATATAAAATGCAGCACATTAAATAATATTAACACTGGACTTATTTTCTTATAAGGAAGATCCAACGTAGCGGTAATCATAGAACATACTCATAAGTTTATAGTCACGTAAAATAAAACAAACCTGGTCGGTAAGTAAAATACTCTCAAAGAAATATGCACTGATAATGTATTGAGAAATAAGAGAAAACTGTAGGAATTAAACCAAGTTTAGTTTCAGTAGGATTATTATTTGTAATGTTTATCAAGTTAGATCTCTTAGTTCTAGTTAGAATAGGTTATTTGAATCCTAATAGGATTCAGAATATCAATTAGTCTCCTATAAATAGGCTTGTCAAATTAATAATCAGAAGAAATTAAGAAGCATTGAGATATTCACAAAAATATCAATAAATAAAATTCAATTAGGGAAAAGAGCCTAATTAAAAATATTTTCAGGAAAACATTTTTTTCCTACATTAGGTATTAGAGCTAATGCTAAAAGATCCAAGGAGATCCACAAGATCAGGCAGAGATCCGGAGCAAAGCAAGAGTCATTTTAGAGCAATGCAGAAGTCGTCGTCAAAGCCACGCGCCGCCGTAAGTTGCCGCGAGTGAGCCAACACTGCTACCACCAGAGTGAGCGGAATTCTCCAATCTTCAATCTTCTCCAAAGGGCTGCTGCCAAACAAGCAGCGAAAACCTATCAAAATCACTAACAAAAACGAACCACCGCCACTCCTTATTAACCAACCGAATGCCAGCGAGTTGACAGACATCGCCACCGAGAAAGCAATCCTCAGGTGCTAGTAAGTAAAACCTAAGTGCCCTTGCCCATTTTCAAGCTACGTGGAGAGAGAAACGAAGACAAAATCCGTTCGGCCAATGCAATATTTGTCGTTAGATCTATGCCAATCCGCTGCAAATCAAACAAAACCAAGGCCACCAGTGAACTCAGCGTCCTCTACTCTTCCAGATCCGACCGTCGCAATATAGAGCATGTGCAACCCACGTGCTTCCACCGCATGTGAACCTCACGCGCCGACACTGTTTCAGAACAGACACCGTTTCAGAACAGTTTTCCGAACAGTTGAGCAGACATAGCTACGAACAACAATAATAACATGTTTCAGCCCCAGATAGTGAAAATCTAAGTTCGAGTATTGGAGAACTCAGATGCAATTGTTGTTTGAGTATCAAGAACTTTAGAGAGTCATAGAACAAGGTTATATGCAGCCAGCAAATTCAACAACACTGAAGAAAGACTTGAATGCACGATTCTTCATCAACTAGTCAATTGACCCACAAATCTTTGAACAAATTGTACATGCAATAACTGCAAAACAAGCATGGGATATGTTGATGAACACTTATAAAAGGAGTTGAGAGGGTGAAAAAGGTACGTTTGCAGACCATACGTAGGCAATTCGAGCTTCTTCAAATATAAAAGTCATAAAAAGTTAAAGATTATTTCTCATGGACATTGACACTTGTCAATCTAATAAAGTCCAATGGTGAGACGATTTCAGATATTCAGATTATGGAAAAAATTATTCAAACTTTAAATTCGAAATTCGACTATAAAGTCACTGCCATTGAAGAGTAAAAAGATCTCAATGTTATGACGTTAGATGAATTGATGGGTTCACTGCAAGCCCATAAACAATGCCTTGATGAAAAATCAAATATCGAGGTGGAAAAAGCTGCAATGTCGTGTAAATATCAAAAAGGAGAAAGAAAAATCACAGAAACATTCTGAGGATGACAAGAGTTCAAAAGAAAGCTTTCGTAATAATAAAACTCATTGCATTATTTGCAAGAGAAATAATCACAAGGCTGAAGAATGCTATCATAAATGCCGAAAATGCAAAATTCCTAATCATTTTGATAGAGATTGTTGGTATCAAAAGATGAATAAAAGAGATAACAATGAGGCAAAATTTGCAAACAAAAGCAATGAAGAATGTTTACTCTTCTCATGTATAAATGATGAAGGTGAATCAAATAATACATGGTTCTTGAATAGTGGATGCAGTAACCATATAACTAGAAATCGTGATATCTTTATTTAGCTTAATGAAAGTGTAAATTCTTAAGTTAAACTTGGAGATGGAAAGCTGCAAAGCGGGGAAGGAAAAGGCATCATTGCCGCTTATACTAAGCGAGGTAAAAGGATATTCATCCAAGATGTTCTATATGTTCCAAATTTAACTCACAATCTCCTTAATATTGGTCAGCTTATACAGAAAGGTTATTCAGTATATTTTGATGGAAATAAATACAAAATCATTGATAAAAGGAATAATCTACTTGTGGCAAAGATTAAGATATCTCAAAATAAAATCTTTTTTCTTTTTTTGCCACTTTCACAAGCAACAAAATCTCATAAGGTTGATGAATCATCTCAAAAGAAAACTCATAAAAGTTGCTCCCATCAAAGTCCTACACCTGTACTTACAAAATCTCAACCAAGAAGTCCTTCAAGAAAGGAACAACCTCCAAGAGGAAAAAAATCTGAATCATGTAATGTCGCTATAATTTTATGCAAGCGTCAGAGATTTAAAAAAGTCTCAAAAAGAAAAATTTGCAATAATTCGAAGAGGAAAGAAATTACATCTGAAAAGAAGACTTCAAAAAAGCCAAGTGAAGTTTCCAAGATAAGAAGAATTTTAAGGGACTTGAAATTCAAATTGAATTACATCTTTGACTTGGTGAAATACTAGGAAATCAACAATAACTTTCGTCCTTCTGAAAATCAATATACTGAGAAGATTTTGAAGTCATTCAAGAATGATTCTCTTCTTAAAAAGAAGTTGTGCATGGTTAATTTTGCTGAGCTTGGTTTAAAGGAGGCAATGTAGGAATTAAACCAAGTCTAGTTTCAGTAGAATTGTTATTTGTAATGTTTATCAAGTTAAATTTCCTAGTCCTTAGAGTAGGTTATTTGAATTCTAATAGGATTCAGAATATCAATTAGTCTCCTATAAATAGCCTTGTCAAATTAATAATCAGAAGAAATTAAGAAGCATTGAGATATTCACAGAAATATCAATCAACAAAATTCAATTAGGACAAAGAGCCTAATTAAAAATATCTTCAGAAAAATATTAGAGCATCTCCAATGCTATTATGCATTTAGAGAAAATTGAGTGCCACATAGGATCAATATTGAAAAAGTTAAAAAAACATTCTCCAATGCAATTATCTAACTTTAATATTGATATGATGTGGCAAAAAAAAAGTTAGAGAATATCAAGTAGAGTTTCTAATTGTAGATATTCTCCTTGATATGCTGACTAGGATTTCTAACTTTTCCCACCAATAAAATTTTAGTATTTTGCCAATGCATTTAATTATCATATTGAATAGAGAGAATGTAACAAATGACTTGTGGTGATTGGTTTAAAATTACTATTTAGATATTCACATTGGAGAAGTGAATGTGCATTTCTAAAATTTTTTTGACAAGTTAGATCCATATTATTTAAAAATGCTGATGTGGCACTATTTAGATACTAAAAAATACATATTTGCATTGAAGATGCTCTTATTTTCTACAAAAAAAACTTATAAGTAAAATAATTTAGACTAAGAAAAGAAATTGGAGGAAAAGAAATTATATATTGAATTTCTTTCTTGATTTTCGGATGACATTCAACAAGCTTTGGATGGGTATAGATTACATGGGTGGTGTACATGCAAACTTATCATCTCACCCGTAGGTGATACATATGTGTCCATGTGTCAACTAGGTGTGTGAGCAATGCCATCCAAGACGACTTGTATGCTTGGTGGCAAGTGTGGAAAGCCACATATTTATTTTTTTGATTTGGATTAGTATATATATAGTAATAATAGGAACTTTGAATTTTAATAATGGGCTTCATGAAAAATTGGGTGGCACTTAATCTTTTCTTTTGAAAAAAAATGGAAAGATTAGAGTAAGCCCAATGGTAAGTCTCATATCAATCAATTTAAGAAAAAATTAAATAAAAACGCAGAGAAAGGTGGTGGTGGTGGGTCGCGAAGTGTCCTCCATCGTTTGAGGCCCCCAAACAATTTTACGGAGGACACCTCCACTAATTTAACTATAGTATTAAGTTAAATAATAATTATAAATTAATAATAAGATTTAAGGAGTAACAAGAAGAAAAGAGTTACATCTGATAAATCTCCAAAAGAAAACAAAAATCTATAACATGTAGAGAGTAAAACAAGATTAACCAACGAACAACACAAAAGGGTCGCAGCAGCACTCATCCAAAAGGCAACAGCAACACAAAGCTGCAAGGCTGCAAATAAATAATAAAGACATCACACTAATCAAAACCCAAATAAAATAAAATAATAATAATAATAATAATTTTATTAGTGATCTCCCTTCATTAAAAAGCATGGATGGGGAAGGGAGCACACATACCATCCTTCAAGAAAACTTGGTTCTCTTCTTGGGGGTGGAGCTGCTGCATAATACTGTGGAGGTGCCATCACTGGAGGAGGCCCTTGATATGTTCCTGCACCCACCATTTCAATTACATCACCAACCTCAGCTTAGTCATATTTTTATTTATGTGTAAATCTACTCTCTGTACAAAGAGTCAATTCTATAAATAATTTTCACTATGATATATGATTAAAAATCCGTATCAATTTGATCCGCGCATGAAAATATGATAACAAGAAAGAGATATACATGTACCTGGAGCAGGATAGGGATAAGCATACTTGGGATCACTCATCGTTGAAAGACAACAGATGGAGTTGATTGAACAATGAGAATTTGTGTTGTGTCTTCTGGGTTTTAGAGTAAGATCATCATTTATATACCATATGAAAGCAAACTTGTAGAGAATATAATTTTGTTGAGACAAAAAGGAAGAAATGTGTTGCAATATTCTCAAGAAGAATAAGAGACTGCTTTATCACTCAGACAATAATGTGAATTAATTTTATTTGTTTAGAAGATGATTCGATTCTAGTCTCCAGAGAGTACTTTACAGTGAACGTGGCTTGTTGGAGCATTTCATTACTTTTTTTAGATTCCAAGTTTCCTTGTGAAGGGGTTGCTGTCTGTTTACACATTTTGGTTTTCTAAACCAAAATTCATTGCACACACATACACATGGAGTCTTATGTCTTGAGGCTCAGTAGTGAATTGGCTGCTTTATTGGTAGACAACATGCTGTTATCCTGCTTTACCGTTTCATTTATGGACGATTTTCATAGCAACGTCATATTTCAACTGTTAATATTATCTAATTTTTAGTAGTTTTTTTTTTTTTTTTACAAAAAAAAAATGAGTCAAAGTAAAGATTGTTCTGTACGGAATAACTTATGTCAACATATTTTTATCGTACCTTTGTATTATACAAAATTATGTTATCAATTATACGTAAATTTTAAACAAATGTCAAATATTTTTTAATTGAAAATGAAAAAATCAAGTGAAAACATGGAAGTGGGAGGATTATGAACTTTTAAACTATTCAATGATTCTATGAATTATGCTTTGCATCTCCTTGCAAGTAACTCCATTATCTTACTTTTGTGGAAGTTCCTTGAAATTTCCTTGGCTTTTCCTTGTGTTTGTGTGACTTGTGATGGGTGTGATGTTAATTGAAAGCTAAAATAATTGATGTGCTTTACAACTTCTTCTATTCCTTTCATACTACTTTTTTTATTATCTTAAAAATTTCCACAAATTCTTGTATATTCTAACTTATTTCTTTTAAATATCTCTTAACCTAATTATATTAAATTATCAAAACCGTTCTCATTGGACATCAATCACTTAATCAATGTGGTCAATCATCTTTAATTTCTTCTCAAAATGAAATTAAACTTGGGTTCTATACAAAAAGATATGATTATCTCAAAAGTTTAAGTAATTCACTATATAATAAAATGGGTCAACAAAAATAAATTATTTGTTATTTTTATTATCCATTTAAAGGAAATATAATCAAATATATAATCTAAAATTTTATGAAAATCACAAAAATCATTTAGAATGAGAAATTTGAGTGAAAGCTTTTAAATTGCTAAGCAAAAATGTAATAATATATTAATAAAAAAATAATCAATTTTTTTTCTCATTATGTTAAGAGGATTAATGACTTTCCTACTTAGCCTATACTTCAAAAGTAAGTAGTTTGCTTGCACATCCACTAATAACTCAAGTGGTTAGTGAACTTTTCCTTCACCTATATGATTGAGGTACAAATCTCACCATTATTAATAAATAAACAATATTATCATGAAATTATTTTCAAATCGTGCTTGTAGTGATGGTGTCGATCTTAAAAAAAAAAAAAAGGCAAGGAGTTTGGTTGAATTCATGACTCCTACCAAATCTATGATAAAAATATGCTACAAAATAACAAGTTTATTAATTTAATGACATCTGAGACAAAAGCAAAAGAAGAAGAAGAAGAAGAAATCTAACTCAAATTAGGATAACTAATATCCTAAATTGGCTCTAATACAATTTCCTAAAAATATTAATAAATTCTACTAAAATACTTACGAGCAAATAACATTAAAATTTTCTGAGATTTACAATTTTATATACGAAAATAACTTTATCAAAAACAAATATTAACTTTTCCAGTCATTAGTTAGTCAAGACTAATAATTAGAAGATATTTTGGTTATTTGATATACTGAAAATGCAAAACAAAAAATATACTAAAATAAAGAGAAAATTTCATTTGGATCCCTAACCTTTTAGAAAAAAGGCTGTTTTTTATTTATCATTCCATTTTTGGTATGGAAGGTTCCTAGATTATTAAAAAATAGCTCAATTTAATTATTTTGACCAAATGTTTTAACAACCATCCTAGATCATCAAAAAGTTGATTTTGCCCTTCATTAAATCAATAATTTTCTCCTCAAAAAATAAACTACATAAAAATACAATAAAGATAGTAAATAAAATAATTTAATCAAATAATCTAATCAAATTTAACTATTATATTTAATTAAAATTTTGAAAAATGTGTTAAAAAGGAAAAAAAAACGATGCATTTTTTTTAAAAAAAGGTTATATTATTTGATAAGAAGAGTTTTAAAAAATGTGAAAAAATAATTGTGTTAAAAAAAAATGAAGGATTGGATCTCCAACATTTTTTTCTTTTTCTTTTACATTCACATTTTTTTGCTAAGTTTTTTTATTCTCCATTTTCTAAATGATTCTTTTAAATAAAATAACTAAATTTGATTTTATTTATTCTATGCATTGTTGATGCTGGAATATACAGCTTGCAGATATTGGGATCTGCAGTCAAAGTTGATGGCGGAACCAACAACTTGCAAGAACAAAAAGGAATGGTCGAGCACTTGAGACATCAGGGTGGTGCTAACCAAATGGACTCCAATGCTTAAGTCATCGAATAAGCTCGAATCGGTAAAGTAAAGGAAGGAAACCAAACCTGAAATGATCGAATGTCAAGCATAGCAAGTTATGCTGGACATCGAGCATAGGTCGTATTGAATATATTATGACGGAATCAATTGCAGCGTTTATGATAGTTAAAATTCACACTTTTTGTTGAAAAAAGTGTGAATTTTAAATCATAAAATATGAGACTTTGAAATGGTAAAAGTGGTTCTTTATGAGACCTGGTCTCATGCCTATTTTTTCTCATCACTATGCACACGATTATATGACCGTTTGCTTGTTTTTATTTACTATATAAAGAGTGAGGTGCTGCAAAGAAATGCACACAGACTCCATTATCTGAAAAGAAAAAAAACTCTCGTGACTTTTGTGAGCTTTTTTTACAGCATTGTGATTTTTTACTTTTGTCCTATTTGCTTTATCATAACATAGCAATTTTCTTTCTCTTTTATATTCTATATTTGTCAAATATACAAGCAACGAGAGGTAGAAAGTTTATAGTCGTGTTCAAGCATTTGTACTGCATTCTTATTCTTCTTTGATTTCTGGGTTCGAGTTACAAAAAGAAAAAAAGTTATGTCTTATACAATTTTTTTGTTACCAATTCCGAACAATTTCTGGGGGTGTTAGTATTCCGACTTTCTTCAGTACAAAGAATTTCGAGACAGATGTGATTCTGAGCTGTTTTATCCTGGAGACGACGGGGTTGTATACTGTTTGTACAAAATTTGGGCAGAGCCGCGAAACGTCTTAAAGAAAGCGACCTAGTCCGCGACTCAACCTAAGTTTGGTATTTATATTGTAATATTGTAGCAGCATTTTTTGTTATTTGTATTCTGCAGCTACAATTTTAAGACGCTTTCTTCTGCTATGACTTCTGAGATAATCAAAACTTCAACTGATTTGAACAAACCCTTCCGTTTTGAGAGGATTCATTTTAAAAGACCGAGGCAGAAAATGCTGTTTTTTCTTAACCACAAAAAAAGTTGCTTATGTTCTCACTACTGAAAAACCAATTCTGCATCTTCCTCCTACTGTACCAAAAGAACATGTATCTTGGGATGAAAATGATTTCTTATACAAGAATTATATTCTCAATGGTTTGTCTGATGATTTGTTTGACTACTACAACTCTAACAAATCTGCCAAGGAAATTTGGGATGCACTTCAGAAAAAATATGACACAGAGGAGGCTGCAACAAAGAAATATGCCGTCAGCTGATACATGAAGTATCAAATGACTGATGACAAATCTGTAGAAGACCAATCACATGAGCTACAAAAGATTGCACACGAATCATCTCTGAAGGCATGTCTCTCAACGAATAATTTCAAATTGCTGTTCTGATTGATAAATTGCCTCATAGTTGGAAATACTTTAAAAGTATACTTAGGCACAAAACCAAAGAATTTTTCTTAGAGAGTTTGATTACTCGTCTTCGGATTGAAGAAGAAGCCCGTAAACAAGATCAAAAAGATGAAGTACTTATTATTTCTAACAATAATACTAAAAAGAACTCCACCTCTATTTCTCTGAAACCCAAAGGAAAAAATATGAAGAATCAGAATCGTAACAACCATAATCGCAACAATCAGAATAAGAACAATCCACAGAATCAAAATAGACAGCAACCCCCCTCAAGAAATGATTCGGGACAGTTTACGTGTATAACTGTAACAAGCCAGGCCATTTGGCTCGGAATTGTCGGAATAAGTATCGTCCTGCACCGCAGGCGAACCTTTTCGAAGAGCAACTTATTGCTATGATTTCTGAAATCAATATTGTTGGTGGATTCGAAGGGTGGTGGGTAGACACTGGCGCTTCTCGCCATGTTTGCTATGATCGTGCAATGTTTAAGTTATATTCTGAAACTGTGGATAAGAAAGTATTGTTGGGTAATTTCCACTTCACTATTGTTGTTGGTATTGGTAAAGTGGAATTGAAGTTTACCTCTGGAAAGGTTGTCATTCTTAAGAATGTAGTGCATACTCCAGAGATGAGGAAGAACTTAGTTTTAGGCTACCTTCTTAATAATGTTAGGTTTACTCAAACTATTGGTGCTGATTTGTATACCATTACTAAAAAATAATGTATTTGTTGGGAAAGGGTATGCAACTGATGGTATTTTCAAATTGAATGTTGAGATGAATAAAATTGTTCCTTCTGCTTATATGTTGTGTTCTTTTAATACTTGGCATGCTAGACTTTGTCATGTTAACAAACGCGTAATTAAGAACATGAGTAATTTAGAACTGATTCCGAAATTGTCTGTGAACGATTTTGATAAATGTGAATTTTGTAGTCAAACTAAAATTACCAAAACCCCGCATAAATCAATTCTTAGAGAATCTGAACCACTTAATTTGATACATTCTGATATTTGTGAACTTGATTGTAACATCCCTAATTTCGAATAATTAATTTTGAATATGTGGATATATAAATTTTGTGATTCGAGGGGTGTAAAACGTAATTAAATGTGGATATATAAGTTTCCAGATGGACCAAATGGAGCGGTCCAGAAAGATTGCATGAAGTGAAGAAAAAATGGCAATATGTACCGCGACCAGAGATCGCGGTGAAAAATGGTGATTTTTGGCAGTGAGCACCACGACAACAGATCGCGCTGACTAGCTCGCGGTGAAAAATATCAAATTCGGACAGTGAGCAACGCGACCACCAGCTCGACCATGATACCGCGATGAGTGCTCGCAATGAAAGCGGTGGAACTTTTTCAGTGAGTACCGCGACCAAGTGGCGCGACCACAGGTTGCGATGACGGTCGCGATGACCGAATTTGTATAAAAAAAAAAGAAAGAAAGCTTCTCGCGGAAGCCAAAAAAAAAACAGAGAAGAAGCAGAAAACAGGATAAGAGAGAAAAAGAGAGAAAAGAAAGAAAGAAAAAGAGAGAAAAAAAAAAGAAAAAGAAAAGAAAAGAAAGAAAGAAGAAGAGAAGAAGAAGAGGAAGAAGAGAAGAAGAAGAGGAAAAAGAAAAGAAGAAGAAGAGAAGGGAAAGAAGAAGAAAAGAAAGAAAAGAGGAAGAGAAAGGGAAGAGGAGGAAGAAAAGAAAAAGGGAAAAGAAAAATCCAGAATGAAAACTGTGGTAAAACGGTATTCAGGTTGGTGTACACTCGTTTCTGCAACTATTTTTTATATGTGTTTTGATTTAGTAAGTTTGGAAATATATTTCTGGATTTTATATACTCGTATTGATTATATATATATATATATATTTGTATTTCATTTGTGTATATTGTTGAAATTATTTGTGCAATATTATGAGATTATGTAATTTTAAATATAAGTGTATGTTTCCAAAACCTGATTTCCAACTATTGTTTTACGAATATTGTTGGTTTTCTAATTATTGATTTTGATTGAAACTTATATTTGTTGATTTTCGGATTAAATGAATTAATTGGAAAACTCTGAATAACGGCCCTGATATATATATAGGGATATTTGGATATAGGAGATTGACATGTCAATTGGGTAAATATATGGCAGTACTGCACCGTGATTTATGATGCCTCAGATGTTGATTATACGGATACCATTTTCTCGTGAAATGGGAAACCGACTGTGAGAATATATGGATACCATTTCCTCGCGAAATGGGAAACCGACTGTTTATATAGGGATACCATTTCTTATGAGATGGGAAACCCGACTGTAAAACCCGTAATCCAGTCCTGTAAACCCTGTTATGTGTATCAAGGGCCCAAGTGAGAACTGAAAACCAGAAAATGATATGGAAATTAAAGAAAGGGTACTACGAATGAAATCCAGAAACTTTTGAAATACTTTATTTTATATCGTTTTAGAAATTGAAATCTGATTCATTGTTTTATATAGATATTTCTGAAATGTTACATTTAAGATTTATTGTTTTATTTATATATCTTTCTGAATTTCTGAATTTAAAATTTAGTGTTTTCAATTATATTGCAATTTATTTTAGTGTACACCCACTAAGCTATATGCTTAGCGCGTCGGTTTTTATCGCGCGTAGGTAACAGGGATACTGAGGAAGCAAAAGATTGAACAGAGAGAGTTGAAGGCAGATATACAGAGTCACAGTCACCGCATTTTGGGGTAGTTATATATATTACTGTATAATGTAGTTAGTTATGCATGCATATACAAAGAATTTGTAATTGAGTTATATAATTATGTCTTGTAATTAATTGTTTTCTGATTTTTGTTTTCTTTCATTTTCCAAGGACTGTAATTAATGGATTATGAATTATTTTATTTTAAAAACTGTTTGGAAGTTGCACTAAACGGCAGAGTGCGCATTGGTTTGAAAGTTTGATATAGAAGTGTTAATATGAAATTGTATTGGATTTATTTTGTGAAAACAGGTTTTGGGAAATCAGAAAAAAAAACAGAGGAAACTTTGCCGAAATTTTTAAAACTGAATTTTGATGGGCTCACTCGAAAAGGTTTTTAAATTATAAATTATATGGTTTTCAGTTTATAAACAGAATTAAGAAAGTATTTGAAAACCCGGTAATGCTCCCTGGGTCGATCCAGCCGGGTTAGGTCAGGGGGTGTTACACTTAAATGGTATCATAGCGCGGTTTAGGCGTTTCCGGACCAAAGGAGTCTGTATATGCATGCATTGTCTAAAGATACCCATAGGAATGTGTGACTCTAATCTGCAGACCTCTCTTCTGTCTTATATATGATAAAAAAAATGGAAGGAAGTGGAGATAAACCTGAGAGTCCCGCCAGCGTGGCTGGGGGAGCATCTAAGGAATCAGTAAGTCCGAGAGTGGCAGACTCTGTACAGCCAGCATTTATGCAGCAGATGGCTGAGTTCTTTCAGAATGTGGCTAGAGCAGCGCCACGAAGATTAGCCATAGAACGACTGGCTAAATACAGACCTACTGATTTCATGGTAGAAAAGATGAGGATGCGTCTGCTGCAGAGTACTGGTTTGAACGGACGAAGAGAATTTTGGAGCAGATGCACTGTACACCTGGAAAGAGACTGGCGTGTGCAGTATCTCTATTGCAGGAGGATGCCTATCAATGGTGGACCTCCATTATACAGTCCGTGCGACCAGAGGACAGAACGTGGGATTTATTTCAGAAGGAGTTTCGGAGAAAATATGTTGATCGCATCTATCTGGACAATATGAAGAGGGAATTTACCAACCTGAAGCAAAGGCAGATGACAGTGACTGAATATGAGAGAGAATTTGTCAAGTTGAGTAAATATGCATGAGATATGGTAGCGACAGAGGCGGATAAATGCAGAAGGTTTGAAGATAGACTGAATAACTATATCCGCCTGCAAGTTGTGTGACATTCCTAATTTTTACATAATGAATTGTGCATATATGAATAGAATATTGATTATTTGAGGAATGTTACAGGTTGCTGCTTTTGAATTTGAAGATTTTACTAGACTCGTCTCTGCGGCTCTGAATGTAAAAAGAATTAAGAAAGAAGAGCAGGCCAGAAGAGACAGAGGTCAGCAAAGAAGAGGGGCAGGGCCATCCAGCTCATATCAGCCCCAGAGTAAGAAGTTTAAGGGACTGCAGTTCAGTGGTCCAGTGCAGTCACAGAGGCCTATACCCACAGCCAGGCTGGGTTAGTCTGCAACTTCTGTAACCAGTACCCCTGGGAGGGCAGTTAGGGAACCAGCCCCAGTATTGTGTGAGCACTGCAGAAAAAGGCATCCTGGTGAATGCTGGAGAGTTACAGGAGCTTGCAACAAGTGTGGAGCTCGTGACCATTTTTACAGAGATTGTCCGAAATACCAGTTTACTCCTATTCAGCAATCGGAGAAATCTGCCCCTACTACTTCCAGAGATAGGAGGCCCAGTCAGGCAGTACCTGAAGGTGGTAGCCACAGAGGGGTGTTAGAATCAGTGGCCAGACCCGAGAGTCGAGTTCCTGCACGAGTTTATGGTGTTAGAGCTCAGGAAGACAAGGATGCACCTGACGTGATAACTGGTATTATTTCTATTTTTGATATTACAGCTATTGCATTGATAGATCCAGGTTCCACTCATTCATATATATGTGATGCCATGCTGAAACACCGAAATCTGAAAACTGAACCTACTGAATATGATGTGTTAGTCAGTAATCTGATAGGTCAAAGTGTAGTGGTGAACCGTGTGTACATAAATTGTCCTATTCAGATACAAGAGTGTGAATTCCCAGGAGATTTGATGGAGTTGCCATTCCATGAGTTTGATGTGATACTAGGCATGGATTGGTTAACTCGGCATAAAGTAGTGATTGACTGTGAACTGAAACGAGTGACACTCAGAACAACAGATGGTGCAGAAATCACAATGGTGGGTGAAAGTAGGGATTTTCTCTCCAATATCATTTCAGCCACTGCAGCCTGTAAACTGATTAGAAAGGGGTGTAAAGCATATTTGGCTCAGGTGGTAGATTCCAGAAAGATTCCTTCTACTATCTAGGATATACCCACAGTACGTGATTTTGCAGATATGTTTCCAGAGGAACTTCCTGGTTTGCCACCTCAGAGAGAAGTGGAGTTTGTGATTGATGTGGTACCAGGTACGTCTCCAGTATCAATAGCTCCTTACAGAATGGAACCAGCAGAACTGAAAGAACTGAAGATACAGTTATAGGAATTGCTGGATAAGGGCTTTATCAGACCCAGTGTATTCCCTTGGGGAGCTCCAGTGCTGTTTGTGAAAAAGAAGAATGGGTCATTGAGATTGTGTATCGATTACAGGCAGCTGAACAAACTTACTGTTAAGAATAAGTAT
The DNA here is from genome assembly GCA_003430845.1 of Xanthoceras sorbifolium. Classification (NCBI taxonomy): domain Eukaryota; kingdom Viridiplantae; phylum Streptophyta; class Magnoliopsida; order Sapindales; family Sapindaceae; genus Xanthoceras; species Xanthoceras sorbifolium. The sequence continues at coordinate 26,156,292 of CM010615.1, forward strand.
CCGTTGTCGAGAATCGATGATTTATTTGATCAGCTGAGAGGAGCCTGTGTTTTCTCAAAGATAGATCTGCGATCAGGTTATCATCAGTTGAGGATAAAAGATTCAGATATTCCGAAAACTGCATTCAGAACCAGGTATGGACATTATGAATTTGTAGTGATGCCATTTGGGCTGACTAATGCACCTGCAGCCTTTATGGATCTGATGAACAGAATATTCCGACCATACTTGGATCAGTTTGTGGTGGTATTTATCGATGATATCCTAGTGTACTCACAGACGACAGAGGATCATGACAGGCACCTCAGAGTAGTATTGCAGATTCTGAGAGAGAAGCAACTGTATGGCAAACTGAGCAAATGTGAGTTTTGGTTGCCTGAGATTGCATTTCTGGGTCACATTGTGTCAGCAGAGGATATTAAAGCAGATCCGAAAAAGATTGAAGAAATAGTGGAATGGAAGCCTCCCAGAAATGTTACAGAGGTCAGAAGTTTTCTAGGCTTGGCAGGTTATTATCGATGGTTTGTGAAGGGATTTTCCTCCATAGCAAGTCCGTTGACCAAGCTATTGCATAAAAATGTCAGATTTGACTGGACTGACAGATGCCAGGCAACTTTTGAGCGATTGAAGGCGATATTAGTTGAGGCTCCAGTCCTGATTCAGCCTATTTCAGGTAAAGACTTTGTGATTTATAGTGATGCCTCACATCAGGGTTTAGGTTGTGTATTGATGCAGGAAGGCAAGGTGGTTGCATATGCGTCCAGACAGCTGAAAACTCATGAACAGAACTATCCTATACATGATCTGGAACTTGCACCCATCGTATTTGCTTTGAAAATATGGAGGCATTACTTGTATGGTGAGAAATGCTACATATACACAGATCACAAGAGTCTGAAATATCTGCCTACCCAGAGAGAGCTTAATATGAGACAGAGGCGGTGGATGGAGTTGATAAAAGACTATAACTGCGTAATTGATTACCATCCTGGGTCGATCCAGCCGGGTCGGGTCAGGGGATGTTACATTGATGGTGTTTTGACTAGAAATGGAAACGGTACTTTATTATTTTTATTGATGACTGCTCTGACTATACATTTGTATATCTTATGAAAAATAAAAGTGAAGCTTTTGATATGTTTAAATTGTTTTTTATAGAAATTGAAAATTAATTTAATAGAAAAATAAAAAGATTTCGCAGTGATAGAGGCACTGAATATGATTCTAGTATTTTTAATGAATTTTAAAAAACTCATGGAATCATACATGAAAAAACTGCACCTTATTCTCTTGAAACGAATGGTAAGGCTGAAAGAAAAAATAGAACTTTTACTGAGTCCATAGTTGCTATTTTACTTAACTCTGGTGCTGCTTCTCATTAGTGGGAGAAATTTTATTGACTGTTTGTTATGTATTAAATAGAGTTCCTAAATCAAAAAGTAAAATATCACCTTTTGAAGTGTTTAAAAATAAGAAACCTAATTTGTCTTATTTTAAGACTTGGGGTTGTTTGGCCTTTATTCGGATTCCTGATCCTAAAAGGAATAAGCTTGCTAGTAGAGCATATGAATGTGTATTTATTGGTTATGCTGTAAATAGCAAAGCTTATAGATTTTTTTTATTTAAATAATCATGTTATTATTAAATCGAATGATGTTGATTTTTATTAACATAGATTTCCTTTTTTATTGAAGAATAGTGGGGGCTCAACATCTAGTAATGTGCCTATGGTTAGAGTTAATGAGGAAGTAGATACAGAACTTAGGAGAAGTAAACTGAGCCCGAACCACTAAAGATTATGGTCTTGATTTCTATGCATATACCTTAGAAGAGGATCCTAATACTCTTTAAGAAGCCTTATCTTCTTTAGATGCCAACTTATGGCAAGAGGCTATTGATGATGAAATGGACTCGCTTGAGTCTAATAAAACTTGGCATTTAACTGACTTACCTCCAGGTTGTAAAACAATAGGTTGTAAGTGGATTCTTAAGAAGAAACTAAAACTCAATGGCACGGTTGATAAATATAAGGCTCGTCTTGTAGCCAAAGGTTTTAGATAAAGAGAAAATGTAGATTTCTTTGATACATTTTCACCTGTTACTAGAATTGCATCTATTCGTGTGATATTTTCTCTTGCTGTTATACATGATCTTGTTGTGCACCAAATGGATGTTAAAATTGCTTTCTTAAATGGTGAATTGGAAGAAGAGATTTATATGGATCAACCTGAAGGTTTTGTTATCCTGGTCAAGAAAATAAAGTGTGCAAACTTGATAAATCTCTTTATGGTTTGAAATAGGCACCTAAACAGTGGCATGAAAAATTCGATAATCTTGTTATCTCACATGGTTTCAAAGTGAATGAAAGTGACAAGTGCATTTATTATAAATCAAAAAATGACATGTGCACTATTTTATGTCTTTATGTGGATTACTTGCTTATTTTTTGTTCTAATATTCATGTCGTGAATAATGTGAAATCTATGCTTTGTGCTAATTTTGATATGAAAGATCTCGGAAAAGCAAATGTGATTCTAGGAATTAAGATCACTAGGTCTGAAAAGGGAATTTCTTTGGATCAATCTCATTACATTGAAAAGATCTTAAAGAAATATAATTACTTTAACTGTAAACCAACATGTACTCCTTATGATCCTAGTGTTAAGTTGTTCAAGAACACCGGAGACGATGTTAGACAAACTGAGTATGCTAGCATCATTGGTAGTCTACGATATGCTACTGATTGCACTAGGCCAGACATAGCTTATACTGTGGGATTACTATACAGGTTTACCAGTAGACCTAGTATTGAGCATTGGCATGCTATTAAAAGGGTCATGAGGTACCTTAAGAGGACTATGAACCTTGGAATACATTATCAGAAGTTTCCCGCTGTCCTAGAAAGATATAGCGATGTTGATTGGAATACCCTTTCAGAAGACTCCAAGGCAACCAGTGGCTATATATTTAGCATAGCTGGAGATGCTGTTTCTTGGAAATCTAAGAAACAAACTATTTTGGCTCAATCAACAATGGAGTCAGAAATGATTGCACTAGCATTAGCTAGTGAAGAAGCAGGTTGGTTAAGAAGTCTCTTATCTGAAATCCATTTATAGGAAAGATCGATACCAGTAGTCTTGATCCATTGCGATAGTACCGCGGTTATTTTAAAGATTGAGAACCGTTATTATAACGGAAAAAGGCAACAAATACGTTGCAAACACAGTACTGTTAGAGAATTTATCTCTACTGGAGTTGTTAGAGTGGATCATGTACATACTGATGATAACTTGGCTGATCCTTTGACGGAAGGATTAGCTAGAGAGAAGGTTTTCAAAACCTCAAAAGGAATGGGACTAATGCCCTTAAAATGATGGCTCACTCATGATGGTAACCCAACCTATAGACTGGAGATCCCAAGAATTGGGTTCAATGGGTAATAACAAGTCATGAAGTGATTAGTGGTGAATCATGCTATTATATAAATTTATATTATATACTACGTGAAGCATGATATCCTGTAGCGATATAAGGAAGAGTTTATTTTAAACTCTTAATGAGTTCTATATTCTATGTGGAGTGGAGTACCCAGCTACAGGAGTACTCTTAATAGACTCACCTAAGTGAATGTAAAAGTGTGGCCGCTTTCTATGGAATTTTGGGACAAATTCTCTAGAGCATTCACTATACTAGGATACACGTGCATGGCCGAAAAGCAAGGGTTTTTTAACTTCACCCTAGTAGGATTGTGTGTGAGATGTTTGTTAGAGATATAGTTCAAAACTACGAGTTACTCTAGTATAATCTAAATTATCTACACTATACAAAAGTTTAAGTCGATAGACACTTTTGTTTATGTACAATCTTATATTATAATATATTGCTCGATGAAAAAAATATTTTTTAAAATTCAAGTGGGGGATTGTTGAAAAAAAGTGTGAATTTTAAATCATAAAACATGTGACTTTGAAATAGCAAAAGTGGTTCTTTATGAGACCTGGTCTCATGCCTATTTTTTTTCTTATCACTATGCACATGATTATATGACCGTTTGCTTGCTTTTATTTACTATATAAAGAGTGAGGTGCTGCAAAGAAATGCACACAGACTTCATTCTCTGAAAAGAAAAAAAACTCTTTTGACTTTTGTGAGCTTTTTCTTCAGCATTGTGATTTTTGTTTTTGTCCTATTTGCTTTATCATAACACAACAATCTTCTTTCTCTTTTATATTCTATATTTGTCAAATATACAAGCAACGAGAGGTAGAAAATTTATATTCGTGTTCAAGCATTTGTGCTGCATTCTTATTCTTCTTTGATTTCTGGGTTCGAGTTACAAAAAGAAAAAAAAATTATGTCTTATACAAATTTTTTGTTACCGATTCCGAGCAATTTCTGGGGGTGTAAGTATTCTGGTTTCTTCAGTATAAGGAATTCCAAGACAGAGGTGATTCTGGGCTGTTTTATCCTGAGGACGATGGGGCTGTATACTGTTTGTACAAAATTTAGGCAGAGCCGCGAAACGTCTTAAAGAAAGCGGCCTAGTCCGTGACTCAACCCAAGTTTGATATTTATATTGTACTATTATAGCAGAATTTTTTTGTTATTTGTATTCTGCAGCAACAGTCGACAATGTTGAGCATCGACTAGACAATGTATTACTAGTATGAAGTCAGGTTGAGTAGCAATGGTGACTGTTCCAGAAAATCGCGTGCCTCTTGCCTCTGAGGCTTAGGTTTTTATTTATTGGAGGGGGCTTAGAGCCCGTTGAGGTCGGTGAGGAGATCGTACCCCATGATCTCAGGTATCCTTAAAATCTTAGGGATAAGATAAACCAACGTCACTGATATAGTCACTGATGTATTAGATTAGTCAAATACTAGACTTGGTCTAATCTTTGACTTGGTCCTAGTTAAAAAGCCAATAAGCCTTTGGGCTCATTTCAAGAATGTTTTGGGTTTCTTTTGAGTGCTTTGGGCCATTTTTTGACCACTACAGTTCGCCCCCTACTCTCTAAACTTTTTCTAAAGTTTTCAGAGTAGTATAAGAGAGTTCGAAAAAATATAGACCGAGGAAGGTGTTGATCAAATGCAAGGGCAATCACACAAGGTGACGACTGAGAGATCAACATTTTGTCAATCAAAGTTTTATCACACAGGGCGATGTTCAGATGCAATCACTTAAGGTGATAAGTGAGAGATCGATATTGTGTCGATCAAATTTTATTACACAGGGTGATATTCAGATGCAATCACTTAAGGTGCTAAGTGAGAGATCGACATTGCGTCAATCGAAGTTCGTCAGAGGGTGATGTTTGTGAGATCGATATTGTGTCGTTCAGATGTTGTAGGGACCACAAAGGTGATAATTGTGAGATCGACATTGTGTCGATAAAAAATGGTCATGTGTGGCGGGCCGTGAGAGGTCAACAAGACATCCACTGAATCAAGCAAATAGTCATTTTCGGATGAGGAAACATTTGATATGACCAAGTGTCTTTTCTTTTTCTGCCTCAAGGTGTGTGAGAGCCAGTGGGAAGATGCCACGTGTTCATCATGTGAGAGGTTTCTAGAGCTATATAAGGCCTTGTTCTTCTTGGTTAGCCATTTTCAGCAGTTTTTTCGAAAAAGAAAAAAAAAACTCTTCGTTTTATTTAGAACAAGTAAAACCTTGTGCGTTGATTTTCTCCGGTGATTTTCAAGTTTTTTTTTGGCAAGCAATTTGTTAAAGGTAATACTTTTTGCTTTCTCTTGTTTCTTTTGTTCTAATTCTGCAATTTTCTTCTTGTTTTGGTTGTTTTTCTTTCACTACTTCTTTTTAGAGGTTTTGTGTGTTTACCTCCTTGTTCTTCAGATATTCTATTCGAAAATATGAAGACACTGCTTTAGATTTTTGAAAGTAAGGCTTCCTCTCACAATTATTATTTTTAGAGCTAGCTATGTCGAGCATAGTCGTTAGAGCATTTTGTGTAGATCGGAGCATTGACCGCTCTTTAGCCCTTAGGTTTTGGTGTCGAATAGAGTCAATCTCCCTTATTCTCATTGAAGTTTTTATTTTTTGCTCGACAATGTTTAGAGCCATGTTGAGCCGAGATGATGCTATAATGAGGGAGATCGACGATTATGTAGAGTCATAATCGTCATCGAGCGAAGAGTTAATGGAGAGTAAGCCAATGCCTTTAGCGACCGTAACCGCTATAGGGTTATAGGAGGAAAGGGATGCTGAGGAGCATAATGAAATATGGGGCTTGGAAGGTCGGGAGACAAGAATGGCCTGACGAGGCCAGGCATACCGGTTTGGTCATAAACGTTATCCCTCAACTTCGACACCACTTCGCTTTCTCTCAAGTAATCTGAGCTCGAAGTTAGTAGAGCCATATTTGAAGAGGATCAGATTCGCATACGGGATACCTAACGAGGTCAAGCTGAGGCTTTTAGTTTCGTTCGAGCAGTCTGAAAGTTTAAGTGCAACGGTCTAATATGAACCTAGAGGGGGGGATGAATAGGTTCTTATCCAATTTTTTGATTACCAACAATTTAATTAGATCAATTCAACAATTATAAACACATAACAAATGTGGAAGAGATAAACAAAATCAACACAATGATTTTAGCGTAGAAAACCCCTTCCAACAAGGGATCAAAAATCACGGGACCACTCTTGGACACTTAACGGACAATCCACTAGTGATAAATGCAGTACACCCTCAAGTTGAAATTACAAGGACTCACTCCTCTTGGACTATCCCGCTCTAGTCTACCCACAGGCCTTTTCCCTAATGATCTCCCAAGATCCACTAGGTGACTAAACGTATATCCTCAAGCTATCCTAGAATTCACACTCCTATTGGCGTGAGCCTACACCTATCGTCTCACAAAAGCCAACTAGTAAAATTCCATACAAATGCAACTTTTGCACAAGAAGCAAACCTTGAGCTTGTTCACAAGACTTCACCAAAGTCACACAAGCTCTTCCAACAACACAAAGGATTATAGTTTAAGTGTTCAATGATGCATGAACATACAATTAGGATGCATGACCAATACAACCTATGATGCTAAGTGAACTAGTGTACACAATCTATTTAAATAACACTTAGCATAAACACATTTCAAGACCTAACAAATTTTGCAACAAATTCAACACTTTCAAGTCATGAAACAAACATATTAAATACATGAACTCTATAAGGCAGCCAACATATGAACTCAAATTTATATGAATGTGATTCTAACAACAAACAAATTATTATCACAACAACTAATACTTTTGATCCAACCTAGATTAGTATCAATCCACTAAACACATGTGAGATAGAAGGTTTAATTCATTCAAGTAAGACATGCACTCTAAATCACAACATGAAGTTATATAGGTACTAATTCAACTTCCTAAACCCCTTATCATGCATTAAACACAAAACCCACAAGCTTTCAACATCCAATCAATATCTAACTCTCATTCAAGAACAACAAAGAACTTTAAATGATATGAAGTATAAAATAATTTCAACATACAAGAAAAACACTTACCACAAGTCTCTAGTTTGATTCCATGGACATACAAGAGAGATTGGGTGAGTTTTAAGAGATTGGAGTTGAGAGAGCATGAAGAGAAGGAGCTGCTAGGGTTCTTCTTTCTGGTTTTTTTCCTGAAAAAAAAATGAAGTGGCCTTTATATAGGAAGAGCCACGGGTCGGGTTGCTACACAAAACGGGTCGGGTGCAGTTTTCTATACTGGCCTATGTTCTGGTTCAAGCTAATATCTAGAGAAAGGCCATCCAGAAAATTCTGAAACAATAACTGAAGAAAGTAGACACATATATGAACAACTTTCATGAAGAACACCAATTACAATGCGGACAGGAAAGGGGACATATTGGACCACATACATGACACACAAAAACTGTCTCCCCTATTTTTTCAGCACTGACCTATATCTGGTTTTCAACTATTATCTAGGGAAGCGCCACCCAGAAAATTCTACAAACATTACAGAAGAAAGTAGACACATATATAAACAACTTTCATGAAGAACACCATTTAAAATTCGGAGAGGAATGGTGACATATTGGACCACATATATGACACACAAAAACTGTCTCCCCTGTTTTTCAAGCACTAACCTATGTCCGGTTACTATCTAATATCTAGCAAAGTGCCACCCAGAAAATTCTGAAAAAATTACAGAAGTAAGTACACACATAGGCCAACAACTTTCATGAAGAATATGCTTCGCAATGCGGATAGGAAGGTAGAGATATGGGACCATCTATAGGATGCATCTGTAGAACATAACATATGCATGCAATACAATGAACTATGCACCATAGACCATGTCAATAATGAATGAGATGCCTAAAAACATAATGACTGATATATTGTGAATGTGTGAGATCCTAAAAACCTTTGTGAGATTGAGAACAACTTACCAAATGAATCAATGATCTTGATGTCTTCAACAAAAGCCCCCAAACATAATTACAACCAAAGAGTGTTTTGCACGGAATTAGCCAACCTAGAAAATACTCGACCTAACACAACCGGACTAGGAAATACAATGATGGACCTGCTTCTATGAGCTGCCTTTTAAGTAGAGGTTGCGGTTTCCCATCCCCTTCTTAGCTAGACAATTCTTCCAATTCTTCGATTTAGCGCCAAGTCAATTGAGTTGAACGGGTGTATGCTTCTATTGGCGGTCGAGGTTTACCACCAGAAGAGTGGTAAACCTTTTACGTTGTTGAACATTTTTTCTCTGACCCTAATTTTAAACTCTCTTATTCAACTTTAAAAAGAAAAAAGGGTAAAAATTATTTTGATTCCTAACTTTTTTTAAAATTATTATTTTTTGACCGATATTTTCATTTTTAGCTCACCTGGTCCTAACATTTTAAAAATCCATTATTTAGTCCTTATGTTAACAATAATTAGTCAAATTTAATGGTGTTAGATATATTTTAGTCTTTACACACAAAAATAAAAATTAAGGTTGAAAATAAATAAAAAATTCATTAAATAAAAATTTAACTCTAAAAGTAAAATAATAACAACTGAAAATAGAAAAAAATAATTTTTAAAAATGATTAATTTTAATAAATTATTTTATTTTTGAAAATATTTATTAAAAATTGATAATTTTTAAAAATAATAATGTTTCCTCCTGACTATTTTTAAAAAATATTTTTAAAATTTTTATTACTTTAATATTTTATTTTTTTTAATTTTTAATTTATTTTAATTTCTTTTCATTTATAAAAGTAGAGATCAAAATAAATTTTATCCAAAAAAAAAAACTCTCTTGGTCGTATACAGCTGTACAAAAATGAAATCTCTTGGTGTTGCGTTTTGGATGGGACCGCGAAAAGGATAATGAGATTTGAGATTTGTTATTGGTTAGATAATGTTTGATTGCTTTCTTTTAAATGTATGAATGATGAATTGTTTATTCGGTTAATATTTGGTATGTTTAAATACTTTTATTTTAAACCAAATTGGGTGAAATAGGGAAAATGATACCTCCCCCAAAACCCCAAACCAAAAACACACACACACACACATATTAAAATTAGGGAGAATTACACAAATACCCCTATGGTTTGGCATAATTAAACATATAAGTAAGGTTTGGACAAAACAAATATCCCCTGATATTTCATAAATGTTACATAGACATTCCCTTGCCGTCAACTCGAAATCGTTAGTGTCTAACGGTCAACGGTCAATGGGGTGAAAAGTCTAAAATGCCCTTATTTATATTTTAAAAATTAAAATAAATTTTTATTATATTAAATAATTTAATAATTTATTAAAAAATTAAAAAAAAACTTAAAAAAATCAATAGACCCGATGAGATCTGGTCCATTAGATGGAAATAAAATATCTCCATGCAATGAACCAGATCTCATCTTCTAAAGAGATTGCTGGCGCACGCTCGCCGGCTGTTATTAAAAGCGAAGGACCAGATTGCATGCGATCTCATCCTTCACTTAGAAATGGAACCTTGGGCTCCATCTCTCTCAGAAGTGGGAAAGCTCCATCTCAGAAGGCGAACACCAGCGGTGAGCGCGCGCCGACGGTTATTAAAAGTGAAGGACCAGATTGTGCGATCTGGTCCGTCACAAAGAGATAGAGCCTTTTAGACTCCATCTCTCTCTGAAATGTGGGAGATAGAGCCCAAAGCTCCATTTCCAAAGGCGACTGCCGGCGAACACACGCCGGCGGTCCATCACAGATTCATCATAATATATATTTTTTTCCCTCTTTTATTGCTAATGATTTTTTTCTTCTTTCTTTCTAGTGATGTGCAAATGAGGATGGTGATGATGATGGTTGATAACTCATATGTGCATTTTCTCTGTCACCAAACAGGCCAGATTTTGGTGGATTGTTTTGCAAATTTCTTAATTTTTTTTTTTTTTGGAGAGAGACTGATTTATTAATTTTAGTTGATTGGTGAAGATGTTGATGAGTAATGTTTAATGATTTTTTGGTGAAAAATTGGTGAAAATGGGTGAAGAATTTATTATTATTTTTTTTTATTGTTCTGTTGATGTGAATAAGTTATTTTGTAGATTTATATTGGATTGATGAAGATGTTAGGTAATATTTAATAATTTAGAAGTGGTGATGTTTGATGATTTGGAGTGATGTTGTTATGATGGAAAATATTGGATTTGAAGATGGTGTTGAAAGTTTAATGAATAAGATGAAGTTTTAATTTTTTTTAATTTTTTTAGGGATGTCCGTGTATAAAACGCCAGGGGATATTTGTATTGATATGTTCAAATCTTATTTATTCGTGTAATTATGTCCAACCGTAGGAGTGTTTGTGTAATTCCTTCTTAAAATTATTTACTCTAAATAAGTTTTCTTATTATTATGTTTTTTAGAATATAAATGCTCCTCCTGCGTCAACCTAATGCAATGGAAAAAAAAAAGATGTAATTAAAATTACCCATGCCTCTTGAATACTGCCGTTAGAAATAAATTATATTAAAAAAAAAGGATAATACAAGAGAAAATCTTCATTGCATTTGTACACTAAAATTTGACACTTCACAGTTTTTATAAACATTAATTACAAGAAAAATGAATTTTGGCAACATCCATTTGGCAACGCACACATTGCGCATATTGCCAAAAGTCACCTATCGCAACATACAATAAATGTATATTGCGGAAGATTCCTACGGTAATATGCACGTGCACGTTGTTAATAATCAAATACATATGGCAACGCAAAACATACGAAAGTTGCTAAAAGTCACAAATAGCAATATACAATGAACATTGCTATTATCTCATTACTTATGACAAGACACGATATTTGCATATTGCTAAAAGGTTGAGATTTTGCAACACAAAAAATGTAAGTGGTTAAAAAACTTATACATTTAGCAACGCACCCAGTCTAAACGTTATCGTAAGTAAATTTATAACAGCATTCAATTTTCATAAATTGTTAAAATGTTAATCTTTTGCAACGCGCAAGTTACATGTTGCCTAAAAATTTATATTTGGCAACATACTAGTTTTGAATATTGCTGTAGATATATCTATAGCAATACACAATCTTGCATGTTGCTAAATGATTGATATTTCGTAACACACTAAAAAGTAAGTCGCTTAAAGTCTATATTTGGCAACACACATTTTGTGAACGTTGCTGTATGTATATCTACAGAAACACACAATTGTGCATGTTGCAAAAAAGTTGATATTTTGTAATACGTAATCCGCGTGTTGCCTCAAAGATCACATTTAGCAACGCACTTACTAAAAATGTTGTCATAGTTATATCCATAACTTGAATATTTCTAAAGAGTTAGCAAAACTGATATTAAATTAACCTATTTTAATTAAGTAAAATAAAGTGATATCCATGCATATAATATTTTTATAATAATTAAAATTTACCAATACTTGTTGACTTGTTCATATCAACTTGCATATAATTTGAAGCTCGAGTTTTGCCTATTTCTTTGGATAAATTACAGCTAACCTACATGGATTTTGCTATTTTACAGACGGAAACAATTTTATAAAAAATTGACAGCGAATCCTCCCACCGTTACTGTTGACCGTCAAGTGCTAATAATTGACCCTGAAAAAAAGAGTAAAATGGTTATTGTGTCATTTAAATTGGGATAAATCACAGTCAATGTATCTAGAGTTTGCCTTTTTACAGGCAGAATCAACTTATTAAAAAACTAACGGTTAACTCCATTGTCATTAGTCAACCGTTATAAAATGTTAGTCAACATTGGTCAAAGTCAACTATTCCAATAGTACAATAAGTATATCATTGAAAAACTACCTAGAGTTTGCCTTTTTACAGACGGAATCAACTTATTAAAAAATTAAGTATGTTATTTGCTTTTACTGCTAATGTTGGCCTGTTAATAGTATAAATTTAAAACAATGATAGAGTGTAAAGTTGATAAGTCAATTTTTGAAGCTTTAATGTTTTTTTAATAGCTGATGGAAATTTTGATTTCTTTTAAAAATAATCTCTCTGATAATTTATAAAATGAAAATAATTATGTTTTATGTTACAACGTTTTTTTAAAATAATTAATTCGTCTCTTTATTCAGAAGAAATATAATAGATGTTTATGTATATAAGGATACTACTGGCATTATAATAAATACTTATAATAGGTATTTATTGTAAACCATATTCGTGACTCTTCATCTAGCGGTCACCCCCATCGCCTCGCCGTCCTCAAGCCGTTGCTAGTCCCGCCTCACTTCCTGTCGTCGCCTGTCCTTGATCCTCGCCTTCCTCTCGCCGCTTCAGGGGAACTCTTCCTCCATTGCTTTTTTTTTTTTTTGGTTCATTTTTAAATTCATTGATCTGTTGTAAGGAATAGGTACTGTCGAGTAATAAGTCTATTGAATGAACTTATGTTGATTGGGTTGGTTTGACTATATCTCTAGATTTAATTTGTGATAACAAGAAGTTGAATACTGATTGGGTTTTGTCATGTGCGTTGGTTTCTTTTTAGGGTTAATTCTCTTTGAACCTTTGTTACTTTGTTGTTTTGTGCTGTTTTCTTTTGGGTTCTGGCAGAAGTTTCATGAAGGGAAGAATAATATGTTTTATCTTATAAAGACAGCGGAATGAATTTTAAAAAATTTCCTTTTATTTGAAAATTCTTTTTAATTAGGAACGAATTCCTTTATACACGCTAATATTGATTTGTAATTACAATTACCTTTTGTTACGTTTTGACTCTCTGACATCTTGATTCATCACCAAGCCTTTCGAGTTATGACCCGCGGTCTGATAACGCGAGTATGGGCACATCACGGATGGAGAGATAGAGGTAGCAGAAAAGTGGAGAAGACACTCTTCTTCCCTTGACCGGCCGCACCTTGCAAAACAGAAGGAGTTAGAAAAAAACTTTATTTTTTATTTTCTCTCTTTGATGTAGCCGCTCAGTTCTTTTTGCTAGGTAATTACATTAGGTCAGTTTTCCTAGTAACATATCATATATATACTAGGGCTCTAGGGTTTTTAACTTGACCAAGACAAAATAGGATTCTAAATTCTTTTATTTTTGGTCTCCCTAAAGTTTGAACATGTGACCTCTAGAACTATTAAATAATCATATTATTTAATTCCTTTTGTCCTTGTCATTATTTGAACCTGCAACCTCCTATTTAATAATTAAAATAATTCATAATTCGTAAATATTAATTTTTATTTAATTATTAATTAAATAATCATATTATTTAATTTTTAATTAAATAATTATATTATTTAATTAATTCTCTTTAATTAAATTGTGTCACTTTCGTAACACTATTAATTGGACCATACAATTAATTTACCATGACCCTCGTTACCAACAACCATAAGGGCTAGCAATGGAACCTAATGGACTCACAGTTTTAGGCTGCAATAATATTTAGTAATATTAATTAAACTTTTTAATTAATATTCCATGATTATTAACCTTAGAGTTATTCAACTAAAAACCCGAGGCTGCACTCTCAGAACTGCAGACGTGTTATACAATCTGAAGTCTCAATGTCCATTGATATAGCTATTTGCATATAGTGTGATCCTCCACAAGTAGTTCATAGCTAGAGCTGGGTCATAATGTCCGTTCTACTCCTCTAGTTATATCTTTTCCTTTAAACACCGTTGATTCTATAATAACAATTAAATCATGTCTTCCTCACGGAAGAAAGAGAGGCCTCATAATTGTCTAAGCCCTGAATCAACTTTCAAGGGAACTACTTATCTACTCCAATTAAGAAGAAGTGGATTCCACTGTTGTGTTAATACCTTCCCAGCCACAAACCAAAACGCAACTTCAAGATACGGATGTATTGGTCGAAAATACTATATCGACCTCACTCATGGTAAGTCAAAAGCCATGATCCAACTAAAGAAGTCGATAAGACACTCAGGATTAAGATCACCTATAAACAGTCATCGTTTGTCGATATATACGAATATCATCTACTAACGGATCTTGGTGAGAGATTCGTATAAATTGTGGTTCAGTCCTATATGATCTCATCATATAAGGTGCCTCCATTCTCATGTCAACTACATGGGCAATCTAGGATAAGACCACCGTACATTACAGAATGAACCGCAGCAGTAGATCAACCACAAACAAAGTACCCAGCTTTATTTGCTCTCCACAGACTTTTTAGATTACATGTCTCAAAATGAATCCTACTGTATATGACTTTTATATGCTCATTTTGAGATTACATCTTACAATCTCGAATGTTACTTGCACAATATATAAATGTATAAACAGATATAAAACACTTTTATTTGAATGATAAACGTTTAACTTTTATTTATGTCTAATAACATTAACAATTATGAGCTTTAGGGCATAAATCCCAACATTTCAATCATCTTGGGTTGGTTTCTGTTCCGAAGCACTAGTCCTCTTAGTATACAACTTTATGATTTTCCTAATTTTATTTTAAATATTATTATTAGTATTTATAGCGGAGCATGTGATCTCTTGGTTAATTTTAGATCATCATGTTTTATAGTGATGTGCGAAAGTTATGTCTGTAAAGTTGCTCTTAATTCATGTTTAAAGTATGCGCTTTAAACCTTTATTTCACCCATGAAGGTTTTTTTGCTTGCTCTTCAATGTCTGCATATTAGTTTTTTTCTGCTTGCTCATCTGTAAAGTTGTTCTTTGTTCATGTTTATAGTATGTGCTTTAAACCTTTATAATGAAAGTGGAGTTGATTTGTTTCATGTGCAGAATTTTGTTCTTTATATGTGCAAAACTTTTTAGGAACCAAATAATTTTCGCCTAAAAATAGGAGAGGCTTTCTTGGAAAAGGTTTGGTTCGCGTTTAGGACCCAAGGACCCTTAACATTGTTCGAATGTTCAAACATGGAAATGGTTGGTTCAAACAAATGTTATATATCACTTTGTTGTTTTGCATTTAGTCTTCTAATTGTTTAGAACAAATAATTATATCAAAGTAGTGAATCTTTGAAAGCACAAAAGCTTAATGAAAATTTTGATGCTGGTCGGTGGATTTATTGGTATCGAAACTAAAGAAGGGAGTTAGTTCCAATGGTGCATGACCTTGAAGAAACTCTAGATATTTTCCGTAAGAGTGTAACCAGTTTCCTCTTATAACTTTTGTTCATTGACACTTAAGAAGAGTTAGTAGCACATAAGTTCTGGAAATTTTAAATTAGCGAAACTTAAAAGGTGTTTTAAGCATAATTCTTAATGAAGTTTCATATTCTTCTAGGCAATGTAATTTCTTAAGGATTTTAGCATGATTTTCTTTCTCATTAATATTACTTTAACAGTTAGAAGTGCGGACTTGAATTTAATTATTTCAAGTGCTTCTATGTTTTCATCACTGGTTTGAAAGTGTGACTTTACATTTGTACTATATAGATGCTGATAATTCTTTTCCTGCTATGTTAAATATATTTATCTTTTCCACTAAAGCTCTTTTACTTGATGTTGGTTCTCATCATTTGGATAGCATCATTGCCATAGTATTAATTCTTGTGACAGCAACTACAACATCATAGTAATGTGTAGGTACTGTGGTTGCAACAATTATTGTTGTGGCATAAATATTTTCCATCATCTTTGGTGGCCATCTCATTTTCATTATTGTTCGGTTCTGGGCTTTACAGGTCCTGTGAACAATATTCTTATTGTTAGAGGACCAAACCACCTTGCTTTGGGTGTATTTTCAAATTCACATGCTTCCTCAAGAAGGCACGGCTCACCTGTTACCTCCTCCGCTAGAGAAATATGTGAATATGGATGAAGATGCAAACAAGACAACAGTTGTTAGTTCCAATGCTGATCAACATATTTTATTTTGGGTATTGCTAGTATGGTTGTCACTTAGAGAATTTTGTTTGGACATGTTATTATGGTAACATTAGTTTTATTGATATATTGAATTTAATGAACTAAATTATAATTTGTACATTTTAATTTTATTAAATGAATTATAATCTCGTACTTATACAACTTGTACTTTTTATAGGTCTTTTTAATTAAAAATTTAAAATATTTGAAAAAATAATATTGATTTTTAACAATAAAATAAATAAAGACTTTTGCACATATAAAAATTTGTCTTAAACAGGCTTTTGGCAACATAAAAAAGAAGTTGCCATATACAAACTTTTTGGCAACACACAAAAAAAAACAGTTGTCTTATACAAACGTTTTGGTAACACGCGTTTTGATGTTGCTTTACATATGTACTTTTAGCAACACGCGCAACCTATTGCCATAAACATAATTTTAGCAACACACATCAAACGTTGCTTTAAATTGACTTTCGGCAACGTGCATCTAATGTTGTCATTAAGATCTACAACATTGTACATTATATGTTGTTTTTAATAGTTATAGTAACGTGCAGAATTCGTTGTAGTAAAGATGTTGCACATTGCGAAAAACATACGACAACACATTATGTGTGTTGCGAAAAGCCTACGACAACATACAATGTGCATTGTGACCACTGGACTTTTAGCAATATGCCCGTCAGCAACGCATGACCATTTGTTGTTAAAACCTTTACCAATGCATTTTGCGCTATATCAAATTTGTTGTAATGTAAAAAACACGATGATGGGAAAGGGAGAAAAGAAAATAGGGGAAGGGAAGTTTTTTGGTGTGATATTTACTTTAAATCAGTCACCTGTCAAAATTTGATGATATACAAATCAGCGTGTGCACTCGGTGTACTGAATTTTTTTCATCATAGATAGACACACTAGGTGGGGAATATTTAACGATAAAATCTTCAGTGCGCTGTTATATTGATGAGTGATGCACCCAACACTAAAGATTTGACAAATGACAAGAAATGTATATATCATCATAAGTAGGGGCGGGCACCAAAACTGGAACCAAATCAGATTGACAAGGAATTGAACTGAAAAGTTTAGTTCGATTCGATTCACCCACTTAGTTCAGTTTAAATTGATTTTTAAATTTGAAAATCGAATTGATTTCAGTTCAAACCGGTTTGACTCGCTAAAACCGTTTATATAAAGTGTTATATTTTAATTTTATCTCTTGTTTATTTATAATGTTTGATTTTGAACTTTTTGGATGAAAATCAACATCCCAAAGGGCGAAATCAACAAGTATGGGCTAAATTAGCATTCAGAACCTATTAAATTCAAATAAAAACCCATTAGGCCCAATATCGAAATGAACTCAGTTCGATTCAATTTAGTTCAATCCGGTTTCAATTTTTAAAAACAAAAAAAAAATTCGGTTCAGCTCGATTTTGCCCAAACTCGAAAAGAATTGCACCTTGTCCACCCCGAGTCATAAGAAAATACACATATATTAACTATATGTCACATCTTTAGTAGTCAGGTGCACCGACATCACGATAAAGATTTTGATGAGGATGAGAATGGTGATAATGATAGTTGATATCTCATATGTGCATTTTCTCTGTCACCAAACAGGCCAGATTTCGGTGGATTGTTTTGCAGATTTCTTAATTTATTTTTATTTTTATTTTTTTTTTGGGAGAGAGACTAATTTGTTAATTGTAGCTGATTGGTGAAGATGTTGATAAGTAATGTTTAATAATTTTTTGGTGAAAAATTGATGAAAATTAGTGAAGAATTTTTTTTTTTTGTTGTTCTATTGATGTGCATAAGTTATTTTGTAGATTGATATTGGATTGATAAAGATGTTAGGTAATGTTTAATAATTTAGAAGTGATGATATTTGATGATTTGGAGCAATGTTGTTGTAATGGAAAATATTGAATTTGAAGATGGTGTTGAAAGTTTATTGAAGAAGATGAAGTTTTAATTTTTTTTAATTTTTTTAATTATTATTTAATTTTGATGAAGATGAAATGATAAAGATGATGAAATCTGGAAGAATAAAGATGAAAGGCTTCATCTCCATGAAGATGAAATTATTTAATTATTTAATATAATAAAATTTTATTTTTAATTTTTAAAAATATAAATAAGGGCATTTTAGGCATTTTGAGCCTTTTCGCACCGTTGACCGTTAGACCACTATCGGTCTTGAGTTAAGGGTAGGGGATATCCGTGTAACATTTATAAAACGTCAAGGGATGTTGGTGTTGATATGTTCAAATCTTATTTATCTATATAATTATGTCAAACCGCAGGGGTGTTTGTGTAATTCCCCCTTAAAATTATTCACTCTAAATAAGTTTTCTTATTATTATTTTTTTTAGAATAGAAACGCTCCTCCTACGTCAACCTAATGTAATGGAGAAAAAAAAAAGATGTAATTAAAATTACCCATGTCTCTTTAATACTGCCGTTAGAAATAAATTATATTAAAAAACACGATGAAAATTTGACACTTCACAGTTTTTACAAACATTAAAAAACACGATGAAGGGAAAGGGAGAAAAGAAAATGGGGGAAGGGAAGTTTTTTGGTGTGATATTTACTTTAAATCCGTCACCTATCAAAATTTGATGGCATATAGATCAACAAAGAGTGAAAATCAACAAGTGTGGGCTAAATTAGCATTCAGAACCTATTAAATTCAAATAGAAATACATTAGGCTCAATATCGAAATGAACTTAGATCGGTTCAATATAGTTCAATCCGATTTTAATTTTTAAAAATAAAAAAAAATTCGGTTCAGCTCGATTTTGCCTAAACTCAAAAAGAATTGCACCTTGTCCACCCCTAGTCATAAAAAAATACACATATATTAACTATATATCACATTTTTAATGGTCAGGTATACCGACATGATGATAAAGATTTTCTCATATTTAACTCCCTTCTTTGAAAATAAATTATGGCAACTTGGGCCAATTCTACTAAGCTAAAACAGGGGCCCATATGTTGTCTACTGGGCTGATAGGCTTTTTTATTGATATTTTTTTGTTGCTGAATAACTCAATGTTTTGTAAATACATTCATTTTCTTCTGAAAAACAATTAGTACCACTAACTTCTTCAATCTTTTGGGGTCAAACATATAGGTACATGCCGTATTGGATTAAATTGATTGCATCATATTAGATTGAATATAATATTGTCATGTATTTTAATGTATTATAAAATTGGACAAAAAAATAAATTTAATAAGATTGGACTAAATTAAATAAAATTATTTTAATAAAATAAAACTTTTTAAAATTATTTTCAATTAATTTTAAATAAAATAAAATAATTAATATTTTTGTAATTAAGTTATATAAATTATTATATTTTTTAGTTAATTTTAATTTTTAAAATTATTAAAACTAAAATAAAAAATTATTACACTCAAACGTTGATTATGTTAAAACACAACTTACAGGCAGGTTTCACATAACCAATTCTTGTAGACTATGTGGTTGTCGTGGTCTCAAATTCCTTCTTTTGAATCCAGTACGGTGATTGGTGATATATACACCGCTCCAACCGTGGCTTATAGATCCGGGTGGCTTTTGAATTTCAATTTTTTTTTTAAAAAAAAAAATGTTATTTGAAATTCATTAGAAATTTTTCTAAAACTTGTTGAACATCGACAGAATATTTTTTGAAAAACCTATATTTACCTTATCTTAATAATCAAAATCAAGGAAAATTAATGATATTGATATATCATTAAAAAGATAATTCAGTTTATTAGAATTCAAGAATTAATTATCTTCGCACCAACTTTGGAGGGCAATTTAATACGAATTAGTTTGTGTGCATGCTAATTTTATTTTATTTTTAAAATAATTATATTATCTTTTTTTGAAAAAAAAAAAATTGAGTGGCTATATAGTGCACTATATTGAAAATAGCTTTGAATTAATAAATGGGAATCATAAAGGCTAATTGGACTGTCTAGCCCATTTTGATGGCACTTTGGTAGACATAAAAAGATTTATGGATTTTTCTTTCTTTTTGATTTATTAGTATAATTTGTTTATTCTAATAGCACTTTGGTAGACATGAAAATAGCATGTTACATTCCAAAATATATTAAATTAATATTGTATTTCAGTTAAAGTTGTCTTCTTATCATTATCAATCTTCTCTTGATTTTGTTTAAAATCCAAATACAATGTTGAACTTAATAATAATAATAATAATATATAAATTTTTAAGTTTGTTTAAAAATATTAAAGGCATTGCTTGGGACTAAAATTTTTTTCTCATAATTTTATAGAGTTAATTTTGATAGTTTTCACTAATTAAAATCCTCTACTTTATTTTAAATTATTCCATTTTATCATTTCCTTAGAATTATTATTTTAAATTATCATAATTTGATATAAATTATGAAAGTAGTGTTAGTTAGATGGAGAAAAACTTAATTGGAATAGGTATATTAACCCAAAACTACTTGTACCCGCACCATGTTATCTCATGTGATATAAATAACATACGTAATTAAATTGTGTTATGTGTTTGTGACATGTGGTGTGCTCTGAGCAGGTGGAGCACACAATCGCTTGTTCCCCCCAAATTTCTCTTTAGAGTTAAAATTTTGTAATAAAAAATGCATGTAATTTTTTTTATAAATATTTAGTTCATATAGGATAATATAATATTTTTAAATTTATATTTCATAAACAAAAGAGATGAAGTAATTAAAATTCATTTATAATTTTAAATATATACATGCATAACAAATTACTACAAATTATGTAGATAATATTAAATAAAATCCTAATGATAAAAGTGAAAAGAAATTCATCTTAATAATAGTTCTCTTGTAATTCTATCTCGAATGACTCTCATTTCACTTTTATCTATTGTTAAATCTATAAATGATTGTTTATCCTCAGACAAATAATCTTGATTTTCATCGTATGATTGAAACTCAATATCTACAATGGTCTCTCTCCTTATAAAATTTTGTAAAGCTATTGAAGTTGTAACAATAGCTACTTACTTACCAAAACAATACTCAATAACACTTCATAACGATGATTGCATATAATTAAACATTTTCCGAAACCCACTTGGTTGACCACTTATAAGAAACTCTGAAAGATGATATCGTTCTCATTTATACGAAGCTAAATAACCTTTCATATTTGGATATCCTGAGTCAACCAAGTAGTATTTATCCGCAATATCAAATTCAGTTTTGTAAACAATATTATTCTAAAATTAATTAAAAAGCTATTTAAAAGTATTTAATAATAAATATTACATACCATCTAGCGGTTTAGGAAATTTTAACTCGGTGTTTTTTAATGCCGTTAAAAATATGTGTGTGTCATATGCAGTTTCTTCCCATCCTGGCCATACAAATGTAAAAAGCATATCAAATTCGCATAACCGCCATAATATTTTGGGTAGGAATTCCTTTCCTTCCAATATATGGAATTTATTCATCCACTGGAAGCAACACTCGGACATGTGTTTCATCTATGGCTCCAATGCAATCCTATCAATTACCAGAGGAATAAAAAAAAAAGCTTATAAATTTAATTTATTTATAAACAAATCTTTATACATACAAATTAAGTAGATAAAAAATTACCTTAAAATATGGTCAATATTTGCGATTACTTCGAATGTAATACGAGACTTCATTATAATCTTCAAGTGTCCTAATTTCATCAAAGAAAGCATGATCACTTTCTCGAGCACAATTCCAAATTGTCTACTCACGGTTTCACCTAAATGTTGAAATTGTTCTTGAATAATTCTATTCCCAACACCATGCCCTAAAGTCATCAAAAACATATACACTGTCTCCTCAAGCCTAACTCCTCTGGTGGAGGTTAATCCATAACTTTTTAATCTATCACATAATTTAACAAAAACATGTTTCTCTATTCGAAACTGCTCGTGACAACGTCGATCATTTCCTTCGAGTATTTTCTTTATGAACATCAATCCTGTATGAGGAGAATTTCTATATTGTTTTTTTTATTAAAAAGTTATTGTGGTGATACACTGTTGTTCTTGTTGTCGCAAGAATAAGTTCATTAAATTCCATATCATCTCTGATGGCTTGTTCAACAAATTCTTCTTTCATCTCTTCCTTTATATCAGTGTTCATTTTGTAGTTAATTGTCTGTAATCATTAAATAAAGATGAAATATAATTTAAAAAAAAAACCATAATTATTAAGAGCAATAACCATGATCATCACTGCTATAATGAAATTTTCAATAACTGAATACCAACTTTGAAAATTCACCAAAAGTTGAATATAAAACATTTTTAGGTGATATCAATCATAAAATCCTACAAATTACTGATACGACTACAAATTAAAATACCAATGGTCAAAACCTTTATATTGAATAAAAATAAAAATAAAAGTGAACAAAATGTTATAATTAAAAATCATTAGGATGACCATTTGTCCACGCAACAACGGGTCAAATCTCACAGCCAAAATGAACTCCAATAACTAGAAATGAGAAAAACATTTTCAAAATTCAAAACCAAAAACCCCGCTAGCAAAACCATATAGTCCTAGCCTACTAAAACTGTAGTGATTGAGAGTAGTTATTCCGGGTCGTACTTAAATAATTATTATAAACCTTGGTGGTATATTGTAAATAATTATTATTTCCTACCATTGCTTATAACACCGCAATTGTATGGGTAGACCTCTCCCCCGTATGGAATAAACTCCTCCCGTTACTGGGAGTAGTTGTCCAGACCGTACTTATATAATTTAATTTCGGTTGGTCCCAGTAGTTCTCTGACCCTTCAGGTGTCAGCTTTCAAAGAAAAAAAAAAAAACAACTGCAGATCCTCCATGAATTCATTAACAACAATAAATATGTGAACCTATTCAATTTCACCCGAGAATATGTGTACACAAAACTCAAACTCTAACGAAAATCAATTTTACTTTTATTATTCAATTAGACTTCAAATTCAACTAGAACTGTTGAATTTTAAATAACCAAGACAAATGCTAAAGAAATGAACAAAAGGTCAAATGGGACAGGGAAGTTAGTATCTTCTTTCAGATATATTTGGTTGTCATTCAAAAATTGGTGAGTGTTACATAAGTGTGAACAAAAGGTCAAAAGGTAGAAAAATGACATGGCGAAGCAGCTAGAAATATTTTGTCTAAGAAAATAGAAATGAGAGTAGGCATGGCAGGGTAAATGGAAATGACACATGTAGCTGACCCCAATTTATCCAAGATTAAGTTTTGGATGGAGGCAATTGTATGCGCTTATTTGGTATGTTCATGTTTCAGAAGAGAAATTAGTTGGATTGACAATAATTGCTTGGTGTTCAAAGGGATTTGTGAGGTGTGGTGACACTAGTTTAAGCTTATTTTATTGACTTATTTGTGGTAGGTTCTGGTAAGGAATGAAACTATTAGAATTACTTATGTGCTTAAGCAAGTCTTAATTTTTCTATTACTTCCACATTTGTACAACATGATTCATTATAGATTTGTTTACCAATGACAATACCCTTGAGGAAGATCTGAGAGAGATGTCAGTATCAATATATAGGTAAAAGTTGATTGTTGAGGGAAACAAAGAAGTAAGCATATATATGGTCTCATTTTAATCTATTTTTTTAAGAGTTAATTACATTTAACCTCCCTGAGGTTTGGCTAATTACATTCGGAATCAAAGTTTGCATTAATGGACACTAACCTTCCCTCACGCTAACGTTGACCGTCAAAATAACTGTTGACTTTTTTCAAATTTTTTAAATGACCAAAATACCCCTGTCAATTTATATTATCAATTTTTTACTATTCATTAAAAAATTAATGGTGAGATCCAGATTGGATCTCCACCGTCCATCAACAATGAAAATGTTTTAACAGGCAACTCAATAATGTCATGTATTTTGGTATTGGTATTTAGTCAGATTTTATAGGTAAGGTAAGATTTTAGTGATGAAAAATCTCTTCCTTTATATCATTATTTTTAATTTTTGGATAAATTATAATAGAATACTATGACGTTTGGTCATATTACAGTGAAATTATATTTTTTCTTAAATTATAATTAAGTATCTTAGATAATTATCAATTTGATCCATAATGTATTTAACAATATCATTTTTTGATCTAAATTTATTTTTTTAACTCACATAATCCTTACATTTTTTAAAATATATTAATATAATTCTTGTGACCAAAATTTTGACGGTCAAATCTGATATAAAGTATAAATTGATCATCTTACCCTTTTTTATTAAATTAGCAAGATGATTTTACTCTCTAACTTTTTATATTTTAACTATTTGGATAATCCAATAAAAAATTATATATGTTATAAAAACTCAATTTATTTTTAAAACACACTTAAAAATAATTAAATAAATATTAAGAATTAATTAAAAATTTAAAAATAACATCATTTATTAAAAATAAAAAATAAAATTCAAGATGAATACTTATAAAACTCAAAATTTAGTTAAAAAAACTAAAATTTTAAAATATTATATATACATATTTTAAAGTATATTATATAGTACATATACATTATATATATATATTATAAAAATATAATATAATAATAAAATTACAATATATATATATTTATTATTATTATATTATAACATAAAAATATAATAACAAAACTGCAATATATATAAATTTATTATATATATATGTATTAAATTATTAAATTTTAAATTTTATAAGTATTCAATCTTAAATTTATTTTATTATTAATAAATGATATTACTTTTAATATTTTTCTAATTTTTCTAATATTTGTATATTTATTTTTTATTTTTAATAATTTTATCATATTTATTTTATTATTTAATTATTTTTAAGTATTTTTAAAAAAATTTAAATTTGTATAATATATATTAATTTTTTATTGAACTATCCAAATATGTAAAGTTGTTCAAAAATTAAAAGGTAAAAGCGTCATTCTAATTTAACAATTTAAAAAAAAAAAAAGGGAAAGATGGTTAATTTATACTTTATATAAGGTTTGACTGTTAAAATTTTGATTATAGAGACTAGATTAATATATTTAAAAAAAATAGGAAATCATCTGAGTTAAAAAAGTAAAAATAGATTAAAAAGTGATATTTTGAATACATTAAAGATCTAAATAATAATTATTCGAGATATATTAAAATATTTTATTACAATTTATTCTTAACTTTTTTATTAATAAAAATGGCTACTACTAACAGCAAGTGGTTAAATATTTCTCTATTTTTTAATAGAGGTTCGAAGTCCCACCTTATTCATTTAATCCTAAAATATTGAAACACACATCATCAGTAATGAGAATTGCTATTTCGTGCGGAATTTATCTCCTCTCACGATAGATCTTCAGTTTAACCCAATAAGGATTGGATTTAAAAAAAAAATTTCTACGTGGCAAATTCAGCGTTTTCCCACAATTCGAGGGAACCGCTTCAGATATTTTGGGATCATATTCATATATGCCTTCATATTAAATGCAGTTCGGGGAGGTGCCTTCTTTCTAATCATGGCAGTGTGAAACTAAACACAAAGGGTACCAACCAATCAATATTTATATATATTAGTAGTAGTTATCCATACTCTTCATTTGACCCACCAAAAAATCACGGCTTCAACTTTCTGTTTAAACAAATTATTATAAACTTATATAGTACGTGTGAATTATGCTATCTTATAAGTTTCTGACAAGACCTGATAAGATCGGTCGGAAAATAACTCTCAAAGGATTAGAAAATGAACACAGCAACAAACTTTAAGGTTTTAATCTATTTGAACAAGTTTTAGAGAATATAAACCAATTACGATGTTCAAATGGATTCAGTGCTCCAAATTAAAGGTGGTTTTGATTAGTTAATTAAAAGATGAGAAAGCCTAGCTAATAATTGCCTAAACAGTAGCATACAACATACACAAAGACAATACAAATCCTATAACTAATTAAGCAGCTTGATTGTTCATGTATACAACTCGTCAATTATTTTGTATTATTATTTATCTATTTAAAAATATTATCTTTTATAACATCATTGAATCTACATTTGTCAAACTTAAATATAAGCACATGTATAATGTTATATTAAAATAATAAAAAGGTTTGTTATTTAAAATCTCACTCACAATAACGTTAAAAAAAAAATGTATACATTTGCAACCCAAAATATTAAAATAAACGAGCATAGAAAGTAGCAGAACATGAAGCAAGAGTTGGTAACTTGGTACATATATAGCAGTCAATGGGTGCAAAAATGTCAAAGGCAGAACAACTTGGCGCAACTCCACCTGAAAATAATGTGAGAAAACAGTGACATGTTGTGTGGAAAAAAAATGATAAGAAAAAGACAAAGAGTTAGAGACTTGAATTCAAAGAAATGAGGTGGTGGTGGGGTTTGTATGATTAATAATACATTTTGATAAATCATATGGAAGCCCACACATGTCTCTCTAGTTTCCAAATTTCCAGTCTCTTCCTTTGGCTTTCGTTTTCATGGGAGTGTTTTAAATGCACCGCACCTAACTAACACATCCCACACTCGTCAACCATAAATTGGTTCAATCCAGATATTTATATCATCTGTATCTTAAAATATCAAATTAATATTAATTATTATTAATTTGAGTGTTGTGTTGTGGCTTCTATCTTTATATTATTTGAGCTGTTTTCAATTTAGATGTTGTGAAAAGGACATATTGTAATAATTTATATTCATTGAGCAAACATCTTTTCCCATTTTACTTTTTCTTACTTTGGATTCCAAAGATTTTCATTTTCTCAATTGATATCAAAACATACACTTTTCTATCAAGTTTTCCAAAATTCCGTTAGAAATTATAGTATGATTTATCCTACTAAGTTGATTAGAATACTTATAAAGGTCTAATTTATCAATTCATCAGGTCCTAAATTTACTCCCTGAAGATCACTATTTTAACCAGCCTCTAAGAATTTTTTTTGTAAATTCCCTAAATTCGCAAAATGTGCTTAAATGGTCCAAAACAGTACTTAACCACAATATTAAAAAAAAGGTGGGAGTGCTAAGAATTAAAATCCAAAATCAAAAGTCAAATTGGATTGCAAATCTCAAAGTCGGCCTCTAGGATTTGTAGGGTGGGGAATTTGTGTATGGAAGCAGTTATTTATCTCCAAATGATCAACATAGCAAGTCTCTAGTCAACTCTCCTTTTTACATTTATGCAAGTGCTATCAAAGTGGATGCAACTTTGTTTTTTTTTTTTTTTTTTTTTAACTTAGAATATATTGTTTCTATATGTGAGACATAATTATAAATTAATTGGAGAAAATTGTTACCGCACACAAGTTGTAAGAGCTAATCCTAAGTGTTGATTTGTTTGATAAACACAATTCAAAGCAACCTTTAGTAGGATATATTATTACAACATATTTGTAGCCTCTAGGGTTCATGGAATAATTTTGAATCTTATTCGATCACCTTTACTTAGGAAAGAATAATGAGAGACAAAAAGGAATAGCAACCATTATTCATTTACTCTCTCAAACTCAAACCTTACTAATTAAGGAGATACATATATTTAAGAATAAACGAAACTGTAAAAAAAAAAACAAAAAATGTCACGATGCAGCCGTTACAATGAAGACTCTGTCAGAAAACATGCGATTGATGAAAAGCAGCATGGCATCTAAATAATATATAAAGTAGTCCACAAATGCTGCCAAATTATATTAACTAATACCATGCTCAGTGGAGCATATCTTCTCTTCCAATATTCCTCATTTTAACTCTTAACATTATACTGATCTTGAAAGGTGAAGGTCTCTTTAATCCATTATTTAAAAATAATTAATATTAAGACAGAGACCCATGAGATTTCAAAATTAAATTACAAGATAAGTTTTGGGGGTACAATCCCATCATCAAATTATTTATCTGTATTAAACATTATATGTCCCGCAAATCATTATTTATTGGATAAGTGGATTATCTTAAAACAATTTAAAATTAAATCCTAATCATAACCTTAATTTTTATTTTTATTTTCAAATTAACATATTAAGGAGTTTTTTTTTTTTTTTTTCACTTGATACTTAATGAGTCTCAATTATACACATTAAATTATTTTTATTTATTTTTTAAGTACTAAATAACTTAAAAATATTAAAAAATAACTTAAAATAAAATATTAAAAATCCCAACTACCTAGATATAAATATATTACAATATTTTCTTACATAATTATTATATTTATATTAATATATTTTTAAATTTATCTTTATTTAAATATTTATATATTAAAAAAACAAACTATCTAGTTAAAAGAAAACTATCTTTTATCTAGATGTTCATTCAAGTTTCATTGCACGTTTAGTGTTTTGAAAAATTCAATCCTATTAAGTTTTTAGATATAAAATAACAATGTCCTAACCTATTACCTAAACAAGAGGTATAAGAAGTTGATGATAATTAAAGAGAAACAAAGTTATGAGAAGTAATAATAATCATAATAAACTCCAACAGCAATGTATACAAAACCATGTAACTTAATCTAACAATTAACATCACATATAGAAACATAATTCACTGATTAAACATTCAAATTAAATATGGTCATAATAATACTCGTATATCCCTTAAAATAAAAAAAAATACTTATATATACTTATTTAATATTATAATAATATTATTATTATCACATACTCACATCATCACACTGAAGCTTGTGAAACCTTAGGCCCCACCACCTTACCCTCCTGACTCAATCCCCCGCCGCTGCCGCCGCCCCTCATTTCACCGCTCACCGCCACACCCACTCCCTGGTACTGCGGCGGCACCATCATCCCTCCTGGAGCAGTATAGTACACCTGTCTCCCCGACGCGCTATCGTAGCCCACGTGCGTGTAACCGCCCTCCGTCATGCCGCCGCCTGAACGCACCATTCCCATTGGAGGGAAACTCGGAGGCGGCGCCGCCGACAGAGGTTGTGCTTGCATTGTCGGCGCTTGTGTTTGCACCATGTTGTACATCTGCTGATCCCTGTAAACTTCAGGACCCGGTGCTGGTACTGGTGGCATCCTTTGCATGTTTTGATAGTATGTTTGACCCGGTTGACTGGCAACCGGTCGAATCATTTGCGGCGCTGGTGCTGGTTGGTGATACATAGTCGTACCTTGAGCTGAGATCATGTACACCGGCTGTTCCTGTTGTCCAGGACTCGTGGTCACCGGAGACGGATAATTCGGAGGGGGTACTTGCTTCTCAGACCAATACGCAGTCGTTTGGGGTACCGACGCCGGTAACGTGGCCGGAGGACCTTTTTCCGGCATTTTCGGTACGTAATAATCGCCGCCGGCAGCGTAAATCCCGGCTAAGTTGTCTTCACTCTTTCTCATGTACATGGCTTCCTGTACTTGCTGTTCGTGAATTTGCAACCTCTGCAAGTGCCTCTGTATGTCCACAGGATTCACCGCGTGATCCGGATTAACAACCCGATCCGCAACCGTGACGCGCTCGTCAGGAACACGATACTCCGGCGGCGGCGGCGTCACCTGTTCAGGAATTTTATGCTGCGGAATCCCCTTCTCCAAACCGAACAAGAAATCAACATGATTTGCGGCAGCCGCCATTTTCTTAGAGTCAGCGACAAGAGCCGGACCCGAGTTGAGAGCCTCAACGAACCTGTCGCGATCCGACTTGGATCCGTCGGATCCGAAGCTGCCAGTAGAACCACCCGGAAACAAGAAGAGGCGCATCCTAGCCGGCTTAGCAAGAGTCCGATAAAGGCGATCGTATTCGTGCATCATGTGGTCGAGATCATCGTCGTTGGTGACCGAAATCAGAGCGTCGAGATCTTCCCCGGGTAGCTGGTACTTGAAAGAGACGTCGGATTCGTTGCAGAGAGCGGAGAGCTTACTGATGATAGAAGCAAACTTGATGTTACGATCAACTGAGAAGATCTTGGTCTCGCCGCCTATGTAGGCGAGCTGATTGTCATGAGGGCGGGGATGGATCTTGCCGCCGTAACTGCACATGAACTTGACCTTGTAGTTTTGGGGATTCTGCTGGTCCTCCCATGGAGGAGGGTTCTCGAAGTCTATCTCGCGTGATCGTGGTGACGAGTCACCTGACTCTGGATACGAAGAAGAATTGTAGGAGAAGTTCTCCATTTTGTTAAAAGGTAAAATTTGAAAGGAAAGATATAAAGAGAGAGACAGATATTTAGTCAGTCCATGAGAAGATGATAGATGATGATATTGATATTGGTTGGTTATGACTTATGAGGATTTATTTGGAACAGATGGAGGAGAGATAGAGGGTGGAGATGGAGACGGAGACGAGAGAGCTGGACTTTTGGGTAATGTGGTGGGGCCTCTATTGGAGGACCATTGAATGAAGAGATAAGAGTGTCATGTTTATTATGTATTGACTTAGATTGGACTTATGATACTACTCTCACTCCCCATAACTATTAACTGCCCATGCCATTTTAATAATATGTTTCCATCATTTATATACCTCTCAGTAAAAATTAATTCAGAATTTCCATTTTTATTTTTATTATTTCTATTTTTTTAATAAGATATCAGATTTTTAGAATTTTTTTTTTTTTGCTAAAATTGACAATATTACGTTTTAGATCGTTAAAGATACAGAGGAAATCATTATCTATTTTTAATAAAGTTACTTTCGTGTACCAATTGTCATCATTCAGGTAGGTATTCAGTAATTTATTCTTTCATTTAACATCATTTAATAGTTTATTCTTAATTTAAATTCTAAGGTTAATATTTTTTTCATTTACCTTTCAGAATCCTATTAATACCGCTAATGGTTTCTACTTTGATAACAAATTTTTATTTTAGTATGTCACGTCATTTAGTGTAACTTGATATAATGAGGATTTAAAGGAATTACAAAAGGACGAATCTGCCCTCCTCCAAATTGGGTACGAGTAATGTGACATATATACATAATGACGATTTGAAGCGCGTTATTTAAGTATTAAATGGGATATAAGTAAAATTAGTGGATAAAAAAATGATTGGCATGAAATGTGAATAGTGTATTTAGAAAAGTTGAAAATTGAAATAGGCGTGATAAAAACTAAAAAGGGACAACTTGCGCGTAATATGCGTGGAAAAAAGGTTAAAAACGCCTTAACATATTCAACTTATAATAATTATTGGAATCATGACCCTCTATCTTTCTTGTCAAAATACACTATTCAAAAATCTTCTATACAACACTCTTAGGGCATGTTTGTTACGTTACTTGAACTATATAGAATTAAGCCTTAGTTCGATGTTTAATATATTACTAGATTAGAAAAGATGGGATTAATTAATTTTGGACCTACAACAAAAGTGTACTATTCTTCATTATCTAAACTCATTCAAAACTTAGGTCTTATTTTATCTCTTTCCTATCAGTCCTCCCCATAGTCCTCTCCAGCCTTCGCACACACGAATTGTGCCCATCATTGTCTTCTCCTCGCAAGCTCCCATCTTAGTCTTCTCCGGCGACGCACATGGTAGCACCCATTTCTTGACTCATTCTTGTGTTTTTCTTTTACCATTTCTTAACTCGCGCACCTGGTAATATTGCTAATACTTTGCAATATCATCGGTGGGTGTCATTTCCCTTATGTTTTTTTTTTATTATTTTCTTAATTTTTTTTCCCTTTAGATCCAATGGTGACCCACCAATTTTGTTTAATTTTTTTTATTTTCTAGGTATTTTATATTCAGTTTTGGAAAAGTCATAAAATATTTCATTGTTCATGTCATTTGATAGTAAGATGAAAAATGTTTATGTTGACTCTCTCCTCAGTGAAAATATGTAGGAGCAACTTGTTGGATTTTATATGATTGATTGTTATTTTATTTGAACTAATATCATAAAAAAAATCTATTAATAATATTTTATATTTACAATTTTATACAATAAAAATAGTTTCTTCAAAAAATAAATAAGTAAATAGTCCGAAAAATAGTCAAAAACAGCACTAAACACGGGTGTAAACTATTTTAATAGTCCAGCTCTTAGTCTGATACAATATTAAATATAGATCGGTACTTAGTTCCAGTCCAAACTAAACTAGTCCTGTCTGCCAAATGAGTTTTTATAAGTTATAATATTATTTCACCATTTAAATAATTTTTTTATGTTGAATTTTAATTGGTTAATAGAATAATAATTTTAATTGGTTGATAGGGTAACAAGCTTTTGCTTCGATTGATCAAATTGTAAGCTATAAATAGAAGCCTTTAATTGTAGACATACGTACTTGTACTTCCCATGAATGGAAAAGAAAACTTGTGTTAGTTTTGATTGATACGTTACTTTTTTCATTCTTTCACTCTTTCTTCCTGTCAATTTTATTTTTTATTTTTTGTTCTATTTATATTTATATTATATTATACGACTAGTTTATTATTATATTATGTGATTGCTACTTTGTTGAATTTTTCACATCAGATAAATAAGTCAAATTTTATTTATATTTATAATATTGCAATCTGAAGATTGCAAAATAAATAAAAGAGTCAGAAATTTTAAATATTAGGAATTTCAATCCAATAAAGAATACGAGGTTTTGGATATATTGATATTCATTTAATTGCTTGTATATTTAATTAATTCAGCAAGAATCTAAATGTATAGATCTAATAATATTGATTTAATTTACTGTTCATATATTTTATTTATTGTTTATATATATTTACTATTTATACATATAAGTTGACTACGTCGATCATATTTATTATTTATACAATTTATTTATTATTATGCACATCAAGTTGACTATGTTAACATTATTTATTATTTATGCATATTTATTTACTGATATGCATCTAAGTTGGCTATGCCGATGAGATTTATACATATTTATTTATTGTTATGCATATCAAGTTGGTTATGTCGACATAATTTATTATTTGTGAAATTTATTTACTGTGGTGCATATCGAGTTGGTTATGCCGATATTATTTACTATTTATACATTTTATTTGTTGTTATGCATTCTCTTTAAATACTATTTCTTTAAATTAAATTTTGTGAGATATATTATTATTATTATTATTATTAAATTTTCAATTTTATTATATCAGACTAGAAGTTCTAATTTTATATATGAATTTCATACCAGAATCTTTGATTCACTTCTGATTCTATATGTATTATCAGACCCGAAGTTTTGATGCTATACATGATTTTCAGATCCAAAAGATCTATAACTTGTAGATTTGAGATTTGATGCACTTACAGTTTATGGAGCAATTATATAACATGAGTCATTAATGCTAAATTATATCAAAAATATAAAGACCCAATATATTACTATTACATAACCAGAAGTTTTGTGGTAAGAATTAAAAGACAGATATGACCACTAGAAGGTAGTGGCTATTCCTAATACCCCATCAATTTCGTAGCATTCCCAGAAGTGAATGCTAACACATGCAGAAATTTTAGACATGGTTGTGGTCGTAGGCTGGACATGATCGAATTTACTTAAACATAGTGATTGTAAATTAGCAAATCACTAGAATGTCAAAGACGGTCCCTAGAAGTGGAATGTCTATAAGGTTAACAAAATAAAATAAAATAATAAATAAATAAATAATAATAAAGGAAAGGGGAAAATTTATTAATTTAAGAATAACCGTACTAAATAAAATATATTGTTTAAATAGTTCCTCTATTCTCATATAAAATGAGTTTGTTTTATATTGGTTTAATATATTTTATATTTTATTAACTTCTTATCTAATATAATTTTTCTTTGACCAGAGAGATATGAATCTAGATAATGAAATGTCTACTATTGAAAAACAAGACGAAGATATATGTCTTGCTGATAGTGCAATGACACATACAATCATACGAAATCAGAAATATTTTTTGTGTGTGACTTTGCTCAAAACAAAGGTTAATATCATATCAGTAGATCTAATTGAACGCTCAGGAAGAGCCACAATATTTTTACCAAATGGTACTAAATTATATTAACGATGCTTTATATTCAAGTAGATCCATAAGAAATCTGCTTAGTTTCAAAGATATACGGCATAATGGATATCATATTGAAACTATGAATGAAAATAATATTGAATATCTGTGTATTACTTCCACTGATTTGGGCCAGAAGCTCATTGTAGAGAAGTTGTGTGCTTTCTCATCCGGATTATATTATACAGTTATAAAAAATGTAAATGTAAAGATTTATACAGTTATGAAATAGAAGTTCTTAAATCCAAAAATATTTATGCTTTGGCATAATCGTCTAGGTCACACAGGATCTACAACGATGCGTAGGATCATTAAAAATTCTCATGGACATCCATCAAAGAGCCAGAGGATTCAGTTGTTATATGGGAATATATGTATTGCATGTTCACAAGGGAAGTTAGTAACCAGACCATCTTATTCTAAAGTTAGTTTTGAATCCCCATCATTCTTACAAATAATTCAATGAGATATATGCGAACCTATTCATCCATCAAGTAGACCATTATGCTATTTTATGGTTCTAATTGATGCATCTATAAGATGGTCACATGTTTGTTTATTATCTACTTGTAATGTTGCTTTAGCCATATTACTTGCACAGGTTATTAGACTTCGAGCACATTTACCAGATTATCAGTATAAATCAATACGCCATGATAATGTTAATGAGTTTACATCCAAAACTTTTTATGAATATTGCAAATCAGTTGGGATTAATGTTGATCATCCAGTTCCACATGTGCATACCCAGAATGGATTAGCATATTCATTTATCAAACGTCTCCAGGCAATTGTGAGAACTTTATTATTACGAACACAATTACCAAATTCTGTATGGGGACATGCTGCTGCATAAATTCGTTTTCGACCTACTGCATATCATCAGTATTTACCATTTTAACTTGTGTTTGGTCATCAACATAATATATCTCATTTACGGACTTTTGATTGTGCTGTATATGTTCCAATTACCCCTAGTCAAAGAACTAAAATGAGATCTCAAAGACGTTTAGGGGTATATGTTGGTTTTGATTCACCATCAACTATCAAATATTTGGAACTTTTGACAGGTGATCTTTTCACAGCACAATTTGCGGATTGTCATTTTGTTGAGACAAATTTCCCATCTCTAGGGAAAAGAAAAAGTTCTCTTGAAGAGAAGTGGGAATTTTCTTGAAAAGTTCTAAGTTCGATTCATTTAGATCCATATACATCTTAGTGTGAGAATAAAGTGCGCAAGATAATGTATCTTCAAACAATTGCTAATTAGTTACCAGATGCATTTACATATGCTAATAGGGTAATAAATTCGTATATACCAGCTACTAATATACCAGCCCGAGTGATTGTTCCAGAAGAACGATCTAAACAATTAGTAGCAACTGAATCATCTATTGCACGTTAGAAGCATGGCAGACCACTTGGATCAAAACATACAGTGCCCCGGAAGAGGAAAATAAATTATCAGGATTCTGTTGTAAATAAAACTCGAGTTACAAATAAATCTATTTTCTCTGAATCAACTCCAGTAAAGTTAGATGTCCCTGAAGAGACACAAATTCTTGAAGCGACAAAAGCCCATAAAGTGGCATAAGCCCCTATAGTGGCAGAAACCCCTGAAGTGGCAGAATTTCTTGAAGAAATACAAGAAACTAGAAATGAAGAAATATCCATAAATTATACAAGAGAAATGTGGAATTGTGAAGAAACAATCATCGATAATATATTTTCATACACAGTAGCTATTGAAATTATTAATAATGATTATGAAATTCATAGTATTTATGATTGTAGACAAATGTATGATTGGCCTAAATGGGAAGAGATAATTTAAATAGAATTGAATTCATTAGCCAAACGTAAAGTATTTGGACCTGTAATCTAGACACCTGAAGATGTCAAACCTGTTGGATATAAATGGATTTTTATACAGAAATGTAATGAGAAAAATGAAGTTGTGAGATATAAGGCACGACTCGTAACACAAGGTTTCTCGCAGAGACCTGGTATTGTTTTTGATGAGACGTATGCACCATTGATGGATACGATTACATTTCGATTTTTATTAAGTTTTGCTATTTCAGAAAAGCTTGAAATGTATCTAATGGCCGTAGTTGTTAGGATTATGCTCGATTGTAAGAGTGTAATAGTATATTTGACAATTGTTTTCATATGAATAAAGTGATTTCTGATTTAACAATTCTTATAGCAATTATATCAATTGTCAAAAGTAAATAATCATAAGGTCAAGAGACTATGATAAATAAAAGAATTGTTTGTACATCTGGATATATATGAGGTAGACACAATTCTTTAGTTAGTCTCGAATAATATTCACAACTAAAGATACAAGGATGAGCGCCTTTATCTTGTTAAAGTTGTATATGTTTTTGTTAGCATTTGAGCGAGATCAAATGTGATATGATGAGTCTAAAATCATCGAAGTGTATTTGGACAAAAGAATCTAATGCACTAGGTACATCGAATAAGATCACTGTAGAAAACTTTATCCTGCAACCTTTAGTGGATAAAAGTATTCAACTGAGACAATTGGAGAGTCTATCTCAATCCTGAAATAAATTATGGACTTATGGTTGCATGCGTTATCATTTGAGCTGTCAATGAGTACGATTATATCGCATAGTCTATCTTTGATGGTTTGGTGGTATTCACGTGTATATAGATAGAGGACATCATTTATAGAAATAAACATCGTGACTGCATCTAGCAAATGTTAATAGAATACCATCATATATATGTTTTGAAGTATTGGATATTAAATATTAACGTTAAGTTTTCAATAATGACTATTGAAACATGGCTTCTGGACAAGTCAAAATATCCGAGTTCGAAAACATGATCATATCAGTAAATATGGTAACTTGGAGAGCTAAAGGCAGTTTATGAGCTCTTGGCGATTACTGATATTTTTTACGAGGATACACTTTCTCCATTTAGGTTGTCTAGGGTACGAATTAGTACGCTAACGTATTCTATTTTTATTTAAGAGTTCAATTTTTAGTTCTTTAATGGAATGAACTAAAATTAATGGATCGGACCTAAGTGAATCATTTGTTGATTGTGATTAGGTTGTGTCCAT
Organism: Xanthoceras sorbifolium; assembly: GCA_003430845.1. Lineage (NCBI taxonomy): Eukaryota > Viridiplantae > Streptophyta > Magnoliopsida > Sapindales > Sapindaceae > Xanthoceras > Xanthoceras sorbifolium. Next base: position 26,193,763 of record CM010615.1, read on the forward strand.
TAGAGTTTAAATTTAGAGAGCCCGTCAATATCCCCAATCCACATGAATTTGAATGGATCACTTGTTATATTCTACCGGATCCATCTTAAGAATTGTTTTTGGAATTTTTCCAAAAGGTTTGAGAGGTGCGTTCTTGTGTTCGATCAAGACACACGGTAACTCGTCAAAGTACCTAGAATGGGAGGCCCTATGAGATGTTTTTAACATTCCATAATATATTAAGAATATAATTAGCATATTTAATATAAATGGGCTGTTAAAATTATATTAATATATTTATTTAAGGCATGGACTTGTTTCTTTTTGTAAGAATGGGTTTAGTTCACATGTGGACTTATTGTGGAAGTCTAATGGGATTAATAAAATGAAAAAACAAAGTTTGGCCCATGGCTTTAGGGTTGAGCGGCATTGACTAATTTTATTAGCTAATTACTTTGTTTTATTTTATTATTTAATTAAATGAAAATTAATTAATTAATTAAAAATCAAAAATACTTTTTTATTAAGAATTAGATTCTTAGTTTCATACTATTGGTGATAGTATGATAAGTATCAAAAACCTTATTTGATAAATGATAAATAATAGGAGTTATTTATCAAATCAAATTAGGAAGATTTTTGATATTGTTCAAAACTATAAAGTTGACTTTTAAGTCACTTTTAGGAAAATTTTGATAAGTCACTCAATTATAATTATCCTGTAATAATTATTGGATAATACTTTTCAGAGTTGAGATTAAATTGAACTATAGTTTGATGAGTTTTATGGTAAAATACAAATCCTCCCACACAAGAAGAATTCGGCCACCATAAATAGAGGGCTACAGAGTTCAGCCAAAGGGTTGCTTGTATCCAAGAGTGAGTTTTGTGAGCTTTTGATAGCCTAGAAAAACCACCCCCCCTCTTTAAGCAAAGTGTAATATTCGCCCGAGAGAAGAAGAGAAAGAATAATTGAGTTCAAAGTGTTCTTAGTTTTCTCAGGGGGTTTTGAGTGACTAACAAAAAAAAATGAAAAGTTTTTTTTGTTTCTCATCCTTAGGTACGCAATTCAAAGAAAGGGAGCCCACACTCCAAAGTGATCCACGTTGGTGAATGATTGGAAGATTTTACGGTTCAATCTTGATGCAACACCAAACTTCACGTTTTACAAAAGGTACGGTACCTTTTAATGTATATTTAATTAACTAAGGGTTAAGATCCGCTCTTTTAGGAAAAATTTTAAAACGTACAAAAACCCAATTTTAACGCTTTCGCCGCGTGTTTTTCCTACAGTAGTAACTGCTTATCTATATGGTTCACTTGATTAAGATATTAATTGCTCAGAGTAATGGCTTCAAAGTAATTTTTTTTTTCTGATAATGAAGCCATGAGGTTGTATTTATATGGGTTTGGAATATCCGTTGTATTCGTATCTCGAGGGATATCGTGCTCCGAGATATTCAAGATTTCTGATATCTCGGAGCCTATTTTGACTGGGTAAGTTAGACTAAGTTAACTGACTTAGTCAAGGCCTGACTAGGTCAGTTGACTGGTGGCAGCTATGAGATTAAGCGAACCTGTTGACCTAACTTAGGTTTACGTCGACCGCTATTTTGTATGTCGAGTGGTCGACCGTTGGGTCTGTGTTGAACCAGTAGAGACTTTCGTTTCGAGTTATATCGAGCGCTAGACTTGTTGAGCTCTAGACTTTGATTTATGGGTCCTGTTAGTAGTTTTGGGATGTTTTTTGGGCTTGAGCCTTTTCGGGCTATTTTTGACCACTATACATGCAGCTTTCCATTATCCACAGAAATGCAGACACCAATATTTGAAGATAATGCGGCTTGTATTGCTCAAATCAGATGAGGGTTTATCAAAGGAGATAGAACCAAACATATTTCTTCAAAACTCTTCTATACTCATGAACTTTAACAAATTCGATAGATTAATGTCAAACAAATACGATCGACAGATAATCTTGCAGATCTGTTTACTAAAATATTGCCAACGTCAACATTTAAGAAATTAGTATATGGCAGCGTCGGTTATGTAAACTACAAAATTAATATAAAAGCATTTTTATCAGGGGAAGCAAATTTGTGAAGAAAACAATATATGTGCAATGTACTCTTTTTCCCTTCGATCTTATTTTGTCCCACTGGGTTTTATCGGCAAGGCTTTTTTAACAATTACAATTAATTCGGGATTCGGGAAGGGGATACGACTCGAACTCTCAACCTCAAGAGTGTAAGTGTGAGAGGCAAATCACTAGGCCAACCTCATCTTGTCTACCGACAAGGTTTTTAATGAGGCAGTTTGAGTATATAAAATATTATTTATGATCCAGAAGATCATAGTATATACTTAAAGAATAATCCAAAGATCATCATATTTAATTTGTTCCAGTTTTAGATTTTTTCCTAACATATTAAAATAATTATTTTAAAATGGTGTACATCCAAGGGGAAAAAAATGGTGGGTGGATTTCCACCATTTAAATAATTATTTTTTATGTTGGCTTTTAATTGGTTAATAGGATGACAATTTTAATTGGTTGATGGGGTGACAAACTTTGCTTTAATTGGTCAAAAGGGTGGTTGTAAGTAGGGGTAAGTATTGTTCGGTTTTGGGTAAAACCGATAAAAACTGACAATTGATCAGTTTTTAAAAAAGTGAACCGAATCGAGAATCGGGAATAGAGTGAATCGAGGTTTGGTTCGGTTTGGTTTGTGGGCCTATTGGACCATAAAAATTATAATAGGTTTTCGATTTTTTTACATTCAAATATGATCAATTTTTATTCTAAAAAATACAAACAACTAAAGAGTAGTACGAGAAAAACACAATACAATTAAAGAGCAGCAACTGAGAACAACAATGAACAAACAACTGATTATGTTTCACATCAATTTTTTTTCCTTTTTGGTTTTGTGAGCCTAATCATAAAAAATGGAAAATTGACACATCTATAATCTATTGTTTTTAACTTTCCAGTCCACATACTTCTGAAGGACACCCAGACTACATCCCAAGTTCTACATAGTATAGGTGAGTAGAGACTACAATTTACTGATTTAGATTATCGTAAATTACATATGTTTCAACAAAATTATAAACAAATATTTTTTTCTACAACAACACCCAAACTCTGTTTTCGTTGAACTAAACATAATAAATAAACAAAATCAACAAAATCACACCCAAAAACTATACCTAAAATCAACAAAATTACACCCGAAATCAACGAAATCACACCCAACCAAAATCAACAAAATCACACCTGGTGCATTGAAGAGGTCTGGTGTGCGTTCGAATGGAGATGAAGTTGCAATAGTAGGCGGCGCTGTGCTATCGGCGAGTTTGCAAATCTGGCGTTGAGGAGGTCTGGTATGCGTTCAAATAGAGCTGGAGGTGCAATAGTAGGCGGCGCTGTGCTATCGGCAAGGTTATGGCGCTCAGGTTAGCAAGGAGCGGCGAGAAGCTCCGTTGAAGAGGTCAACTGTTCTGGACGGTTAAAGAGGTCTGGTCACTGCTCACTGATGTGTTTGCGAATCTGAGGAGTGAGGAGCGGCTAGGTTTGCGAATCTGGTATGTTAACTTTTTTTTTTATTTTTAATATGAATGGGTTTGTTGGTTCGGTTCACGGTTTGGGGCTCCAAACCATGAACCGAACCGAACCAATATAAACTGCAAAAAATCGAACCAAAACTGTCCGGTTCAGTTTGGTTCATTAGTTTCATGGTTCGGTTCGGTTTGATGCCCACCCTTAGTTGTGAGGCCTATAAATATAAGCGTTTAGTTGTAGAAATATTTATTTGTACTTTTTATTAATGGATAGAAAACTTGTGTTGGTTTGATTGGTACGTTTCTTTTTTCATTCTTTGACTCTTTCTTTCTTTCATTTTTTTTTTATTTTTTATTCTATTTATATTATATTATATTATAACAAAATGAAATATATATATATATATATATATATATATATATAATTGTCATGGTAGCTTTGATTTGGTAGTCAAAATGAGACCATCCAATAAAATTTTTCTCCATTATTCATTCACAATTTTACTTCAACAAATAAGAGAAAAAGTTTTATTATAAAGAAAATTGTTAACATTTGTCATGTACAAAGGGAAAAGGAAAATAATGAAGAGTAATTATACAGATATCTCTTAGATTAAGTGAAATTGAATGTGTATTCAACTATTTTCTTTTATTGAATAAACTTCTTCTAAAAAATGTTGATTAACGATTTGATTGACAGTCAACATAATAGCCTGGGGTAAAATTGTTCTTTTACACATAAAATATTAAAAAATTAAATAAATTGCAAAAAGACCTTAAACATTTTTTTAAAACCTACTGATATGCCAAAATAAACCAATAAATAAATAATAATAGATATTAAATAAGTAATAAAAATTATTATTTTAATTAAAAAGATAAAAAATATATATATTAAGAACACTGGTGATAGCCTTCTCCGATATCATAGCCTCCTCTATCAAAAGGAGGAGATGCAATACGGAGGAGGCATCGCTAACCCTTCCCACACAAATTGGAGGAAGGGGCGATGCCTCCTTTATTATTATAAAAAAGAACTTCTTTTCACCAGAAGTTGTCATGTGTAATACACCATCCCGATAGATTGTACTGTACACGTACATGTATTGTAATATATTCTTCCAGAATTTATTGTACAGTACAAATGTAAATAGATAAGCTCTTATTATAAGTAAATTGGATGTTAGATGTATTAATGGTGCTATAGTGGAATTTATTGGATGAATCCAAAAGTTTTCGAAAAGGGTATCAGAGACTGGAAAAATATCTGGAATGATTTTAGATGATTAATAAGGTTCCATAAAGTATATAAAAAATTTAAATTATAAATTTTGGAGAACATAGTAAGGATTTCCATAAATTGAAGTATGAAGAATAATTATTGGAAGTCAAAATATATTTTTACGATATGAGGTTATAATTTAATTAATTGATGGAAAAGTAAATTGAAATGGATTTTTGTGGAAAAAGAATTAATGGATTATTATGGATTAAATTGTAAATCAAAAGGTTTTGTATGGTTGTGGTCACATTATAATTTTAAAGTGTAAAGGGGCAAGTTATAATTATTAAACAAATATATATATATATATATATATATATATATATATATATATATATATCTGTGTGTGTGTGAGACAAACCGGAAAATTTAAAAACAGAGAGAGACGAGAGAAGAAGTCACCAGAAATTTTGAGAGAGAAGAGAGAAGAAAAGAGAAGAGAAAAAGAGAAAGAGGGAAGAGAGAGCAGGTCGGCCGAAGAGGAAGAGAAGAAGAAGAAAAGAGAAGAGAAAAAGAGAGAGAGGGAAGAGAGAGCAGGTCGGTCGAAGAGGAAGAGAAGAAGAAGAAAAGAGAAAGGAGAGAAGAAGCCGAACAGCAGAAGAAAAAAATAAGAAGGAGAAGAATGAAAGAGAGCTGTCAGCAGTGGGAGAAGAAAGAAAGAAGAGGAGAATAGAAGAAGAAGAAGAGAAGAGAGGAAGAAGAGAGAAGAGAATAGAGAGCTGTCCAGCTGAGAGAAGAGAGGAAGAAGGAAGAAAGAAGAGAGAAAAAAGAAGAAGTGACAACAGCCAAAGAAGAAAGAAGAAGAAAACAGAGCAGACCGAGAGGAAGAAGAAGAGAAAGAAAAAGAAGAAAAAGAAGAAGTGTAGGAAGAGTCAAATAAAAATTTGGATAAGTAATTGATGAAATTGAATTGTGTTGGATTATTGATAATATTATAATGTTAGTATTTGATTGAGTTTTGATTTGTATTTGTATGAATTTATACATATTGGTGCTTAGAAATCCGAGAAAGTATTTTGGATTGTGTTGAAGGAGATTCAATTTAAGAGAAATTGATTGATTTAAGGAATATATAATTTTAGAGACATGATTTTTAGCAAATTAAATGTAATCGATTTTATTAGAATAGAAGAAATTGAAGAATTGGATTTATTTATATTTTATTTTTACTAACTGTTTATTTTTCATTTTCTGTATAGAAAATGTATTCTTAGTTTGAGGCACATGAGCTTAATGAGGAAGTGGCGACTAATGACTATGGAGCACATTCAAATTGTTTCTTATGTAGGGGGCCGCATGTGAGTACCAATTGTCAGGTGGGGAATGCATTTGCTTTGAGCAGTTCTGAACAAATACAATATGGGGATTATTTCGACCATAATCAGAACAACCCCTACCCGAGCACATACAATCCAGAGTGGAGCAATCATCCTGACTCTCATTGGAGCAGCCAGCAAGAAAATGATTCAGCACTGGAAGACATGATTTTTAAATTCATGTCTAAGGTGGATGAAAGGAATGGATTTTTAAGATAATGCCCTGAAGAAGGTGGAAGCCAAGAGTGATAAAGTTACTCAACATATTCAAGCAGTCGTCCAAAGCTTAGAGATTCAAATAAGCCAATTAGTTACAGAGATCCATTAGTAAGAACAAAAGGCTTTGCCAAGTAGCGTGAAGCCATATCCAATGGAGCAATGCAATGAAAGTGCCTTGAAAACCGAAAAGCTAGTTGAGCATCCGATTTGGGTTGATCAAATAGAGATGGAAGTGAGTAAGAGCGTGTCGCGTGTGTTGGGATTTATGTCCTAAAGCTTATATTTGTAAATGGTTAAAGACTTAATAATAATTATCCATTTTATTATTATAGTTTAAAAGCGTTTTTTGTTCAGTAATACATTCATATTGTGCAAGAACATCCAAGATTGCAAGATATAATATCAGAATAAGTATATGAAAGTCATATACAATACGATTCATTTTGAGACATGCAATCTAAAGAGTCCGTAGAGAGCAAACAGAGTTGGGTACTTTGTTTATGGTTGATTTACTGCTACGGTCCATTCTGTAATGTACGGTGGTCTTATCCTAGACCGCTCATATAGTTGACATGAGAATGGAGGCACTTTATATGATGAGATCATATAAGACTGTGCCACGATTTATATGAATCTCTCACCAAGATCCGTTAGTAGATGAGATTCATATATATATATATATATCAATAAATGATAGCTATTTATAGGTGATCTTAATCCTGAGAATCTTATCGAGTATTTCAGGTTGGATTGTGGCTTTTGATTTACCATGAGTGAGGTCGGTGTGAATTCTCGACCAATACTTCAGTATCTTGGAGTTGCAGTTTGGCTTGTGGCTGGGAAGGTATGAACACGATAGTGGAATCCACTCCTTCTTGATTGAAGTAGATAAGTAATTCTCTTAAGGGTTGATTCAGGGCTTGGATAATTATGAGATCTCTACTTCTTTCGTGAGGAAGACAGGATTTAATTGTTCATTAGAGAATCAATGGTGCTTAAAGGAAAAGATATATCTAGAGGGGTATAACGGATATTATAATCCAACTCTAGTACTGAACTACTTGTGGAGGATCACATTATATGTAAATAGTTATATCAATGGACGCCGAGACTTCAGATTGTATAAACATATCTACAGTGCTAAGAGTGCAGCCTCGGGTTTTTAGTGGAATAACTCCGAGGTTAATAATCGTGAAATATTAATTAAAGAGTTTAATTAATATTACTAAGTATTATTGGAGCTCAAAATTGTGGGTCCATTAGGTCCCCTTGCTAGCCCTTATGGTTGTTGGTAATGAGGGTCACGGTAAATTAATTGGATGGTCCAATTAATAAGTATTACGAAAGTAACACAATTTAATTAAAAGAGAATAATTAAATAATGTTATTATTTAATTAAATATTTAATAAATTAATAGAATATTAATAATTATGAATTATTACAGTCTATTTATTAAATAGAATGTTACGAAATCAAACTGTGACAGGGACAAAAGAATTAAAATAATTGGATTATTTTAATAATCCCACATGTTACAGTTTCAAGTCTTTAGGGAGATAAAAACAAATAGTATTTAGAATCCTATTTGACTTGGTCAAACTTAAACCCTAAAGAGCTAGTATTTAAGAGTTAATATGCTAGTAAAAATTGACTTAACCTAAGTGAAAAAACACCGGAGGGATTCGGCCATAGCAAGAAAGAAAAGAGAGAAGAAAAAATAAGTTTTTTTTTTCTAACCCTCTCCATTTTGCAGGTGCGGCCGCCCAATGAGAAAATAAGTTCTCAGTTCATTTTTCACGTGACCTCCATCTCTTACTGTGACGTGCCCACACATACGTTGGCAGTCAACGAGTCATAGCTCGGACGATCTGGTGGTAAATCAAAGAATCGAAAAAGCGTAATCAAAGAAAAATGTATGTAGTTAAAGATTTCTTTTTTTGCGTATACACAGGAACTCGTTCCTGATTAAAAAACTATTTTTCAATAAAGAAAAAATTTTTGAAACCCTATTTCGCAAGTTTATGGAAATATGTTTATTACTGTTTTTATTTTTTTTATTATCGAATGATTAGTTGGATTTATATTGAGTTCTGCTTATATTTTAATACTTATTCAATAACTGAATTCATGGAAGTATGTTTATTATTATTACATGATTTTTATATAATCTTAGTGTACACCCACTAAGCGAAACGCTTAGCGCATTAGTTTTAATGCGTAGGTGAAAAGAATCAAAAGGAAGGAAAGGACTGAAAAGTAAAGTTCTGCAGAGCAGGATATCTGAGTCACCTCCAGCATTATTTTTGGGTAGTTATTTTGTTTACCGTTTTACTTATGTCAAGCATGCATATACAGTCCAATGTAAAAGTTGAATTTATTGAGTCTTGTAATTATTTGTTATCAGTTTTATATATGGATTTTAAAAAATATAAATTAAGTGGTTTGTAAATATTTGTTAGTTTTGATGTGATTTTCAAATATGAGGTTATATGTTTTCTGAAAAACTGTCTACTGATTGATTGATTGAGAATGTTTGGAAAGTCGCATCGTTGGCAAGATGCGCATATGATTGGACTTTAGAAGTGTTTGAGTTGTGAATTTGAAATTTTTATTAAACAGGTGAATTTTGAAAAGTTAGAAAAACAAAGGGAATTCTGTCAAAATTTTTATAAATATTGTGGGCCCAATTTGAAAGGTTTTTAGAAATATTATATGTTTTCAAGTATTTTCAAATATTAAGAAAAGTTCAGAAAGTTTTGTAAATTGGTAACGCTCCCGGATTCGTTCCGTACGAGTCGGGTCAGGGGGTGTTACATTTTAGTGGTATCAGAGCCAGGTTCAGGCGTTTCTGGACCAAAGAGTCATTCATTGTATATGCATGTATTGTATAAAAAAAAAAAATATTGGAGGATGTGACTCTAACCTGCAGAACGTCTCTTCTGTCTTATATAGGGTGACAGAAAGAAGATATGGAATCTTTTAGAAGTGGAAATAGAAGTAGACCTGGTAGTCCTGCCAGCATGGTTGGGGGAGGCTCTGGCGAATTAATGGGTCCCAAAGTGGCTAGGCCAGAAATCCAGGGTCAGCCTGCAGTACTACAGCAGGTAACAAAACTCTTACAGAATATGGCGAGAGCAGTGCCACAGAGGTCAGCCATAGAGCGGTTGTCCAAGTACAGACCCACAGATTTTTATGACAAGAAAGATGAAGATGCGTCCGCTGCAGAGGATTGGTTAGAGCGGACAGAAAGAATATTTGAGCAGATGCATTGCACACATGCGGAGAGCTTGGAGTGTGTAGTGTCATTGTTACAGGGAGATGCATACCAATGGTGGAACACAGTCAGGCGAACAGTTCGGCCAGAAGCCAGAACTTGGGAATTCTTTCTGAGGGAGTTCAGAGAGAAGTATATTGGCCGAATCTATACAGCTAATTTGAATAGAGAGTTCATAAATTTAAAGCAGAGGCAGATGACTGTCACTGAATACGAGAGAGTTTTCAAACTGAGTAAGTATGCACAGGAGATGGTGGCCACAAAGGTAGAAAAATGCAGACGATTCGAAGATGACCTGAATAATTACATACGAGTCTATCTTGCAGCATTAAGGATGGAAAATTTTAACAGATTGGTGGCAGCAGCCATTGATGTAGAAACGGTCGAAAAAGATGAACAGGTTAGGAAAGACAGAAGCCAGCAGAGGCGAGGTCCCGGACAGTTTAATTCTCATCAGCCACCGAGTAAGAGATTCAGAGGACCTCAAACTTCAGGTCAGACGTCTCAGCAGAGGTAGGGATCCAGAGTCAGATCAGAACAGCCAGCTGCTTCAGTTGCCAGTACCCCTAGGAGCACAGCTAGGGGACCAGTCCCAACTCTATGCGTACATTGCGGAAAGAATCGTCCAGGAGAATGCTGACGAGTTACAGAAGCATGTAACAGATGTGGGTCCCGTGACCACTTTTTCAGAAATTGCACGAGAAACCGAACAGCATCCACACCTGCTCAACAATCAGAGAGATTAGTTTCAGCTACATCCCGAGGGAGGAGGCCCACTTAGGCTAGGGCCGAAGAGAGCAGTCACAGAGGAGTACCGGAGTCCACCGGCAGACAAGAAACTCGTACTCCAACACGAGCCTACGCCATCAAGGCTTAGGAGGACAGAGATGCACCAGATGTAATTGCTGGTATGATTTCTATTTTTGATACCACCGCAATTGCATTAATAGATCCAGGATCCACCCATTCATATGTTTATGATGCATTGTTGAAACAACGGAATTTAAAAACTGAACCTACAGAGTAAGAGGTGGTAGTTAGTAATCTGATAAGCCACAGTGTGGTGGTAAATAGAGTGTATAGTTGGGTGATACTTAGAACTAATGATGGCACAGAAGTCACAATAGTGGGTGAAATGAGGGATTATCTATCTAATTTCATTTCAGCCACTACAGCCTGTAAACTGATAAGAAAGGGTTGTAAGGCTTATTTGGTCCAGGTGGTTGATTCCAAAAAAGTTGATTTTAGGATTCAGAATATACCCACTGCGTGTGATTTCTCAAATGTATTTCCAGAGGAGCTTCCTGGTTTGCCACCTCAGAGAGAGGTTGAGTTTGTGATTGACGTGGTACCAAGTACTGCACCAGTATCAATAGCTCCTTATAGAATAGCACCAGCAGAGCTGAAAGAACTGAAGATACAGTTATAAGAATTGCTGGATAGAGGATTCATCAGACCCAATGTATCTTCGTAGGAAGCTCCAGTGCTATTTGTGAAAAAAAAGGATGGGTCACTGAGATTGTGCATCGATTATAGGCAGCTGAATAAACTTACTGTTAAGAATAAATATTCGTTGCGTAGAATCGATGACTTATTTGATCAACTGAGAGGAGCTACCATTTTCTCGAAGATTGATCTCATATCAGGGTATCATCAACTGAGGGTAAAAGATTATGATATATCGAAAACAACATTCAGAACATTGTATGGGCACTATGAGTTTGTAGTGATGCCATTTGGGCTGATAAATACACCTATAGCCTTTATGGATCTAATGAACCAGATATTCCGACCGTACCTGGATCAGTTTGTGGTAGTGTTCATTGATGATATCCTGTTATATTCACAGACAACAGAGGACCATGATAGACACCTCAGAGTGGTATTGTAGATTCTGAGGGAGAAGCAACTCTATGGTAAACTGAGTAAATGTGAGTTCTAGTTGGCTGAAATTGCATTTCTGGGCCATATTGTGTCAGCAGAGGGCATTAAGGCAGATCCCAAAAAGATTGAAGCAATTATGGAATGGAAGCATCCAAAGAATGTAACAGAGATCAGAAGTTTCTTAGGCTTGGCAGGTTATTATCGACGGTTTGTGAAGGGATTCTCATCCATAGCAAGTCCGTTGACAAAGCTACTGCACAAAAATGTCAGATTTGAATGGAATGACAGGTGCCAGACAGCATTTGACAGACTGAAGACAATGCTAGTAGAGGCTCCAATTCTGATTCAGCCAGTTTCAGGTAAAGACTTTGTGATATACAGTGATGCCTTATACAATGGTTTGGGTTGTGTGCTGATGCAGGAAGGCAAAGTGGTTGCATATGCGTCCAGACAGTTGAAATCGCATGAACAGAACTATCTTATACATGATCTGGAACTTGCAGCCATTGTATTTGCCTTGAAGATATGGAGGCATTATCTGTATGGTGAACAATGTTACATATATGCAGATCACAAGAGTCTGAAATATCTGCCTACTCAGAGAGAGCTCAATCTGAGACAGATACGATGGATGGAATTGATTAAAGACTATGACTATGTGATTGACTACCATCCACGGAAAGCTAATGTGGTAGCAGATGCTCTGAGCAGAAAAGCATTATTCACCCTAAAAGCTATGAATGTCCAGTTACAGTTGAATCAAGATAATGCCTTGGTAGCTGAGTTGAGATGCAAGCCAAATTTAATTCAGCAGATAACAGAAAAACAGAATCAGGATGAGAGATTTCAGATGATATGTAGACAGATCCCAGAGGGGAAGCATCCAGATTTTACAGTCAGAAGTGATGGTATTGTGTGTTTCAGAAATAGGATATGTGTTTCAAACGATGAAGAATTGAAAAAGATGATCCTGACAGAGGCATACAGTAGTCCGTATTCAATACACCCAGGTAGCAGTAAGATGTACAGAGATATGAAGACTCAGTACTGGTGGTCTGGTATGAAGAAAAATATGGTAGACTTTGTGAATAGATGTATGACATTCCAGCAGGTGAAAGCAGAACACCAGGTTTCATCAGGTTTGCTACAGCCCATATCCATACCTGAATGGAAGTGGGACCGCATCATTATGGATTTTGTTACAGGGTTACCTCTCACCCAGAGTAAACATGATGCAATTTGGGTGATAGTGGATCGATTGACTAAATCAGCACATTTTTTACCTGTCAGAACAGATTATTCATTAGATAGATTGGTCGAGTTATATATTAAAGAGATAATGAGATTGAATAGAGTGCCTACATCAATAATATCATATAGAGACCCGAAGTTTACCTCCAAATTCTGAAAGAAATTTCAAAAAGCTTTGGGTACTCGACTACACTTCAGTACAGCTTTCCATCCACAGGATGATGGACAGTCAGAAAGAGTTATTCAAGTGCTCGAAGATATGCTCAGGAGTTTTGTGATTGATTTTGAAGGAAGTTTGATTGATCACCTTCCACTAATTGAATTTGCTTATAATAACAATCAGCAGACGAGCATAGGGATGGCGCCTGTGTGTTGGACAGAGTTGGGTGAGGACAGATTAGTAGGCCCAGACTTGATCAGACAAACTGAGGAGAATGTGAAGATTATCAGAGATAGACTGAAAGCAGCATCTGATCGACAGAAATCATATGCAGACCTGAAAAGAAGAGAGTTTGCCACCAGTACTAGAGAAGATTCATAATGTATTCCATGTGTCCATGCTGAGGAGTGTTTTTAAAAGTATCTCCATGGAAGAAAGTACTCAGATTTGACAGAAAAAGGAAGTTAAGTCCTAGGTTTATTGGCCCATACGAGATCATTGAACGTTTGGGACCAGTGGCCTACAGACTAGCTTTGCCACCAGAACTAGAGAAGATTCATAATGTATTCCATGTGTCCATGCTGAGGAGATACAGATATGATCCTTCTCACAGAGTATCCACTGAGATTATTGAGATTCAACCAGACCTGACTTATGAAGAGAACCCAGTGAAGATCATGGACAGAGAAATCAAAGAATTACGGAACAAAAGGATTTCGTTGGTAAAGGTTCTCTGGAGAAATCATAATGTGGAAGAGGCTACTTGGGAAAGCGAAGAAATAATGAGACAGCAATATCCACAATTGTTTGAATAAGGTAAATTTCGAGGACGAAATTTCTTAAGAGGGGAAGAATTGTAACGCCCCTAATTTTTCGTAATTATGAAAAGTATTATTAATAATAATTATTAAGCATACAACAGTTAAGTATGTGATTTAAATTGGTAGAATGTAAAATCTCATTTTTTAAAATTTATTTTTAATTTATTACTAAGGGCGTATTTGAAATGTTTTTAAAACTTTTGACGAATTTGTGACGAATTGTAATTTACTAAACGTTAAGGGACAAAATGGTAAGTTGACGGATCTATACATAATCTTCTCCTTCTTTCCCCTCGCAGTTCACTCTTTCTCTCTCTCCACCATTTTTTTTTATTTTTCTTCTGACTTTAACTTCACATTTCGACCAACTCCGGCCTCCGTTCCGATCGATTTTGGTACCAATAGAAAGTTCTTACGACATAGAATCTATTGATGCCAACTTTGAAGCTTTTCGTGGCCGTTTGAGTCTCCGATTTTGTAGAGGAAGTAAGTGATTTTTCAATTTTGGAAATCCTCTGATTCCAGCGATTCTAGCCGTTTCCAACTCCGGCCACTGTTATAAACTTTGACGAGGGAGACGATGCGAACAAAACCCGACCATTTTTGGAGGTTGCCGAAAAATTGCCGTCATCCGCCACGTACGACGGAGGTAAGTTTCCGACATTCTGAACTCAGAATTTGGCTCCAAACATGTCTACGGACTCGTTTTAAAGTGTAGAATATTATTTTGAGGTTAATTTTATGATATGACAGCCGTATAAAAATTAAATAAGTATATTCTCGTATAGAATATATCGATCGGGAGAAGGAAGAAAGGAAGAGGAAAGAGGAAAGAGAAGGTTTTAGGAAAAATTCAGGTTTGGTGTAAACGTATTTTCTAGAAAAATATTCTGGGATTAATGTTTTGTTTATGTTTTACTTTGAATTTCCATGATTTCGATAAACGAATATTAAATGATTTAGTGGATTATATTGTTTTATTGAATATGTTTTATGATTATTGTTTTAAAATTATATTCCTGAGTATTAAAATATATTCCTGAGTATTCTGGAATATATTGTTTAAATAGTTTTCGTAAATTATGTTGTTATAATGATTTCAATTTGAAAATAATGTTTGGAAGTTTATTTTTGAGTACATATGGAATCTTTAACAGATTGATTTCAGTGTATATATATATATATATATATATATATATATATATATATATATATATATATATATATTATGGTGGAAACGAAAGGTTTGAACAGAGGCCTATGATGTGTATCCAGTCCAGTAAACCTATGATGTGTATTAGAGGCCTAAAGTGAGATGTATGGAAAATTACGAAATTAAATGAAACTTATTATTGGATTTTTCATATATGTTTATCAAAAGAATTATACATTCGATAATTATTCACGTTTATATTTTGATATTTGTTAAATAAACAAGTTTATGGAAATATATTTATTACTATTTTTATTTTTTTTATTATCGAATGATTAGTTGGATTTATGTTGAGTTATGCTCATATTTTAATACTTATTCAATAATTAAATTCATGGAAGTATGTTTATTATTATTACATGATTTTTTTATAATCTTAGTGTACACCCACTAAGCGAAACGCTTAGCGCATTAGTTTTAATGCGTAGGTGAAAAGAATCAGAAGGAAGGACAGGACTGAAAAGTAAAGTTCTGCAGAGCAGGATATCTGAGTCACCTCCAGCATTATTTTTAGGTAGTTATTTTGTTTACCGTTTTACTTATGTCAAGCATGCATATACAGTCCAATGTAAAAGTTGAATTTATTGAGTCTTGTAATTATTTGTTATCAGTTTTATATATGGATTTTAAAAAATATAAATTAAGTGGTTTGTAAATATTTGTTAGTTTTGATGTGATTTTCAAATATGAGGTTATATGTTTTCTGAAAAACTGTCTACTGATTGATTGATTGAGAATGTTTGGAAAGCCGCATCATTGGCAAGATGCGCATATGATTGGACTTTAGAAGTGTTTGAGTTGTGAATTTGAAATTTTTATTAAACAGGTGAATTTTGAAAAGTTAGAAAAATAAAGGGAATTCTATCAAAAATTTTATAAATATTGTGGGCCCAATTTGAAAGGTTTTTAGAAATATTATATGTTTTCAAGTATTTTCAAATATTAAGAAAAGTTCAGAATGTTTTGTAAATTGGTAACGCTCCCGAATTCATTCCGTACGAGTCGGGTCAGGGGGTGTTACACGACTCGTACGGAACGAATCCGGGAGCGTTACCAGTTTACAAAACTTTCTGAATTTATCTTAATATTCGAAAATACTTGAAAACATATATTAATATTTCCAAAAAACCTTTCAAATTGGGCACACAATATTTATAAAAATTTTGACAGAATTCCCTTTGTTTTTCTAACTTTCCAAAAGAATACCTATTTAATAAAAATTTCAAATTCACAACTCAAACACTTCTAAAGTCCAATCATATGCGCATCCTGCCAATGATGCGACTTTCCAAATATTCTCAATCAATCAATCAGTAGACAGTTTTTCAGAAAACATATAACCTCATATTTGAAAACCACATCAAAACTAACAAATATTTACAAACCACTTAATTTACATTTTTAAAATCTATATATAAAACTGAAACAAATAATTACAAGACTCAATAAATTCAACTTTTACATTGGACTGTATATGCATGCTTGACATAAGTAAAATGGTAAACAAAATAACTACCTAAAAAAAATAATGTTGGAGGTGACTCAGGTATTTTGCTCTGCAGAGCTCTACTCCTCAGTCCTGTCATTCCTTCTGATTCTTTTCACCTACGCATTAAAACTAATGCGCTAAGCGTTTCGCTTAATGGGTGTACACTAAGATTATATAAAAATCATGTAATAGTAATAAACATACTTCCATAAATTCAGAGATTGAATAAGTATTAAAATATAAGCAGAACTCAACATAAATTCAACTAATCATTCGATAATTAAAAATAAATAAAAGCAGTAATAAACATATTTCTATAAACTTGTTTATTTAATAAATATCAAAATATAAACGTGAATCATTATCAAATGTATAATTCTTTTGATAAATATATATGAAAAATCTAACAATAAATTTCTTTTAATTTCATAATTTTTCATACATCTCACTTTAGGCCTCTGATACACATCATAAGTTTACTGGACTGGATTAAGGGTTGTTTAGCACTGGAACCTAACGGGGACTGCTCGCTGAATTATATACAGTCGGGTTTCCCATTTTAGCATAAAATGGTATCCCTATACAAGTATCATTTTTGACATCGGACCCTACGAGGACTGTCTGACGGAAATGTCTTCATTCTAAGACCGTCCACAATGGTGGCTACACATAATCCAAATAGTGGTATCATAATCATCAAAATCTCATAAATCTCAATGCAGTACTGCTAAGTGAACCCAATTGACATATCAATTTATTATATCCGTTTCCCTATATATATATATATATATATATATATATATATATATATATATATATATATATATATATCAGGGTCATTTTCTAGATATTCCATAATTTTTTCAATTTGACAACTTTTCATAATTCACAAACTATATTTTGATATCATTTCTGAAATCACATACTCAGTCATACGATTTCACTAAATTATCACAATACGAAATTATTGAAAACAATTGTTCAAACCTTTCGTTTCCACAATGAATATATATATATATATATATATATATATATATATATATATATATATATATATACTGAAATTAATACGTTAATCACTAAATATTCCATATTTATTCAAAAATAAACTTCTAAACATTATTTTCAAATTGAAATCATTATAACAATATAGTTTACGAAAATTATTCAAACAATATTTTCAATAATTATTCGTTGGAAACACGAAAATTCCAAGAACTTATATATATATATATATATATATCACAAAATCAAAAAAAAAATTCACAATCTTTCCAGAATACTCAAGAATATATTTTTCAAACGATAATCATAAAACATATTTAATAAAACAATATAATCCACTAAATCATTCAATATTCTTTTATCGAAATCATGGAAATTCAAAGTAAAGCATAAACAAAACATTAATCACAAAATATTTTTCCAGAAAATACGTGTACACCAACCTGGATACCATTTTTTTGTTTTTCCAAAACTCCTCTTCCCTTAGATTCCTTTTTCTCCTCCTTTTCCTCTTTTCTTTATTCCCTCTTCCTTCTTCTTCTTCTTCTTCTTGTTCTTATTCTTCTCTTTTCTTCTTCTCGGCCACACTCTTTTCTTTTCTTCTTTTTCTTCTGTTTTTTTTCTCTCTCTTCTTCTCCTGGTTTTCTTTTCTTCTTCCTCTCTATCTTTTTCTTTCTTTGGCCGAGTTTGCTTCTCTATCTCTGTTTTTATGTTTTGATTTTGTGTGTTTTTTTTCTTTTCAAGTTTGACTTGTAATTGTAGTGAAATTCCATTTGTCAAGCCTATATATATATATATATATATATCAACAATTGCAATTTGCTCTCTTGAACTTCTTAAAATCCTAAAATGGCAATAACTTCACAATTAATTACATGTGATTTACCAATCATCCTTGAATTATCAAACTAACTCACCAATCACATTCCATCTCAATATTTATTCCAAAAATATTCCACACTTATCTAATTACCAAATTAACTTCACCAATATTCAATTGGACAATTATTCTCCAAATACACCAAAAAAATAATATCTCTCATGGGAGTTAAATCGGTTAAAATAACTATTCGTTTATACACTATATATCGAATATATATATATATACTTTCCACCAATTTAAATCACATACTTAACTTTAACATGCTTAATAATAATTCAAAGATATTTATCATATTTAAGAAAAAATTAGGAGCGTTACAATGACATTCTAAATAGGCATTTTAAAGCTCAAATTCAATTAGAACCGATATCATGAAAATTATAGGTCATGGTGGATTCATATTCTCCTCCATGTGGAGATCAAAATAGTATATTCATATGATCAAAACGATTTTCGAGTAAATGAGAAATTGTTGCTCAAAATGCATCCATTGATCGCGTGGCACTAGCCTCAGTGTCGAAATTTTATTTTATTATTTTGTATTGTTCTTTATTTTATATTGTTGAACTTATATAACCTTTCAATATTTGTTCTAATAACGGATTACTAACAGAATTAGGAGGAAGAAACGTGGCAACAAAAAAGAAGAAAAGTAAAATAAAAAATGAAAAACAAAGGGAGGGAGGGAAGAAAAATTAGAGACAGAAAGAGAGGTCGTGAGAGAGAAGGAAGAGAGAAAAAGAAAAATTAGAGAGAGAGAAGGAAGCAAAATGAAAAAAAGGGAGAAGCTCCTTGAATAACCAAATGAGGTTGTTGCCTCCATGCCTCGATGGAGGAGGCACCTCAATTTTATTTTTTTATTTTTTTTAAATTATATTTTTTATTGTTTTAAAAAAATTTTGCTTTTTTATGTAGGCAACACATGACATATTTAATATTTAATACTAAAATACACTTAACATCGTTAAATTTAGCTAACCGTCAATTGATAAAGAGATTAAAATAATATATTTAAGAAAATTTAAGAGCCACAAAAGTTAAAAGTGCAAAGATGAATTAAAGTGTGATAAATTTAAAATATTCAAGTACTAAAATAATCTTTGCTCATATTAAATGATAATTGAATTTCCTTTTAGAAGATGGAGGCATGGCTCCTACCAGGCCCTACTACATCCGCCATTGAATATAAATCAAACTTTTTATTTCAAATTTTGCAGTGGCCGAGGGAGATCACTAGTCTCCCGAGTCCCGATGGACTAACATTACAAAATGTAAAGCGTGGATAGCTTCAAATTTTAAATTTAAATAATTATTTTTTTCTGTATTACCCAGATATCTTATTTGTAATTTTATTTAATATGGAGAGGAAAAAAAAGATCACTTTCTCTTCCCTCTAGACTCTAGTGCAAAGATTTTTAAATATCAAAGGACCACCCTCTTATTATGGTAATTGGCTCATTTGAGCAAATCAAATTGGCTGAAATCAGTTCGATTAACCTAAATCAATGTTGAATATATTTTATTTTTTCTCCTAAGGTGTGAATTGATTCGAAAATATTTCGAACATAAACATCATCACACAAACACCTCTTCATTTTCATCGGCTCTTCCCCATCAAGGCACCAACAACCACCATTTTTCACAGTCCACCTTCGTTCTCCTCAATCCCTCCACCACCGCCAATTTGAATCACACAAAACTCAGTTTTCGAACCACACAAATAGCCAAAAAAAAAAAAAAAAACTGAAACTTGAAGATGAAGAAGATGAACCCAGCTAAGTGGTCATTATTATACACTTTTTTTTTTATCTCTACTTATGCGATAAGTGATTATTTCTCAATTTACGACAATTTCAAACACATACTTAATTCTCTAGGTGGAAAAAGGAATTAAATTCTCTTGATTCCAAATCAATTTTAATAAATACTGTAATTATAAACACACAATAAAAGTTTCAAAATATGGAAATGATTGCACGATGTCTTGTTCTAGAAGACTAGATCCGATGTGTTTGGGGTTTTTTTGTAGTTTGCCCAATAAACTAGCCACTTTTATTATTTTTTTGGTTCTTTACTCATAAACTCTAATATGGACATGTTCAAATAAAACCTACACCTACATGAGACCATCTCTATATTAAATTAAAATCTTTCTTATATTACATATACTGAATTAATTTGATTTAACCTAATTTAACGTATCAAATAGAGCAAAAATAGTTAATCAAATCGAGTAATTTTATTCGAAAATTAGTGAGTTTTTGAGACATATCTATCACGTTTAAATTAAACAAAATACTACCAAGCCCATTTGATTAAAATTTAAAAACGAATCAATCTTTATCACTTAATTAATATAATAGCATAAACTGCACACATTATGAATAAAACAAACAAAAGTGTTACATCTGCTTAAATAAGCAAAACCATAGCTGGCATTCTTTAATTTATGTCGATATTGACTTGATATCAACATTTAACAGATAATATAGTTTAGATCTGCAACAACTCATGTTATAATCAATGGTTAAGACTATTTTTTGAATTTTATTCAATTAAAAATAAATTATAATCCCAAAATCCGCTCTTTATTATAAAAGTAAAGAAAACGTATAACGGTATAAGATAAGAAATAAATACTTTGCTTTTGTTCTTGTAATTTCGGATTCTTCATAGGGCTAAAATCCAAATACAAATGCAATGAAAATTACTTATATATATAGTGATTTTTCAACCAATAATAAGTTGCCATTACAATTAGCAACTTGCACGAGTCATATTGGCCACACGATCTTGCACGTCAATATGATTAATCTAGCGGTGACTATCCAATATCCATATATGTTTATAATACTCTTTGCATTTGACAAAACGTTTCGTTTTTAAATTTTGTGTTTATTTTAACATATGTGAACGTTTGACAAAATGTTGTTTCAATGACATTTTGAAGTGTTTCTACTAACACACTTTTTGTACTCCTTTCACTGGATATCCACAATTGGCCACAAACCATAACTGCAAAACAAATATTTTAAACTGCACTCAATTAATTGAACCCAGAATTGGAGAAAAAAGACATAACATGACTTAAACTCATGACCTCAACGTAAGGGTATGAATGATTTACCACTGAACCATCTCTAACTTTTGTCGGTTTCTTATAAATTTAATGAACCAAGTTTTTCATTCATTATAATCCAAAGCAACAGAATCAGATCTATAAGTTAAGGTATAAGTGGTGCCATCTCAATCAAATTGCAACATACACCTTCATGCAAACATAATCCTTCGAAGTACCTGACAAATATGGCAGGGTTGCATATAATGCAGTTACCATAATGAAAATACAAGTTGATGTTCCGAACAGAGATTACTAGTCTTCTGAATTTGTACTCGGCCCTTCTTTCTCGAGGTGCTCATTTGCAACATCACTAGGGAGGTCCAGCCCAGAAGGAATCTTTCCTGGATAATTAGTTGTCGACGAGTCTGATCCTGTCATACTAGAAAACGAACGAGATGTCAGCAAGAATCCAAAATGAGTAAAAGAAGAAAATCATTTAGTAGCAGATACAATGGCAAGTACCTTTTGTCAACGATAACCATGGAGCGAAGCTCACAATTTGCAAAACTGCAATTACATGTTCGAAAAGTCATTTCTTGTGGGAGGAAGAGTATAAACCAGTAGGATGATTTTATGCAACAAGAAATGAACCACATCCACATATGTGGATATGCAACGATAACATGCGAACCAAATAAAAAATTTATGTTTGCAAACCATCATTACGATCAAATGAACATGAAACAGAAAAAGAAGCACAGTAGAGCTCACTGTTTGCATATTTCTTTCTTCACAAACGGGTGACAGTCATTTCCAAATGCACTTAATGTGTGAAACAAGAATCCACTATGGGTAACAATTGCTATCTCTTTCTCTTTACGCGTCCACAACCTAGGAAATAAATAATAGAAGGATTAAGGCCCCAGCAAGTTTAAATCAAATCAATCATTTAAATGCATATAGTATTTTTTTGTACAAATATATATGATAAAAACTGTACAGCACATACAAGTTTGTAATTTATCATACTTCTAGGTAATTATTGGCTCTTTAAATTATGTCCAATTAAGATCATGCTCACTTTCAACAGATAATCCAGTCTTGTGGAAATAGAGATCTCGAATGAGCTGGCTAATGTGAACATATTCAAATGTAAAACAACAAAGACAAAAACTGGTAATGCAACTAAGAATGTGATCAATTAGATGATCATCTTGCATTAAAAATAACAGCAATTAAACCTTCACTGCAGAATATAGAAAAGAACGAGATAAAACCTGGCGTGCCTAAAAGCTAATAACAATAAAATTTCGTGCTACTTTATCAAACACAATGACTAAATTCAACATAGTTTATAATTGCAGTTACAGCTGAGGTTATTTACAAGGTTCTGAGCAGTCAATGAAAATCCAAAGCCCTATCCAATAATAAGTACAATATTTACCAGTTCATGAACTTCAATCCCCTAGCAGCAACCTCTGCCTTGGTCTCTCTAACATTGGCCTTCCACAACACATCCTCATCATTTTCTATCTGAATAGAAACTCAAAGGTCATTCAACAGTGCACCCGTGAAACCAACTAAACATTCCAGGTATATCTTATGATTTAAGTACTTGCCAGTGAAAAATCAATTGCTGGAAAAAGAAACTGATAGTCACTGACGTTTCTCCTCTGATCACAAGGATGAACTCCCTGCAATGAAACAAGAGAAAATTATAAGGCTCCATAAGTGAATATTATAGCTAACAACCTAATGCAGCAGCTACTGGGTGCTTGAAAAAATAATATATCCATTTTGCAAGTCTAAGGCTAGGATTTCAATCATCAAGAAGCTCTTTCGGTCGAAAACCAAATGTCCTTGATAGTTGTTTACTCCGTCAAATAGTTTTACTTCAATTCTTGCGTTTGACTGATTTTATTTACTTTTATCCTTTTAGACTAGTGGAAACACTAGGTTATGGCATCGGGTAATATAGCATGTAACTATAGCCATTATTGTAGCAGATTATTATTAACATATTTTGTCTTTACATAGGTTCATTAATATGAATATTAAGTGTTATGGGTTGTTCTTAGTGTACGTTTGGACGAGCTTATCTATTGGCTAAAAGAGCTTATTTATCCCAAAAGCTCTTTTCAGTTTTTTTTTATCGTTTGGTTGCCACCCCAGTAGAGCTTTTAGGCGATTAAATAAGCTGTTTTATGTCTACTTGGAGAAGCTCAAATTTTGAGCTTTTCCAAGTAGAGCTTCTTGAGCTTTTGTTATAAATACTAAAATGTCTTATATAACCCTAATATATTTTATAATTTCACAATACCTTTTTAAATTAAAAACCCTAATAACTTAGTTTTAAATTAAAAATTCTAATAACTTAGTTTTTTTTAAGATGTAAAACATAACTTCACTTCTCTCAACGCATATATACGTGTATGTCATAACTTCACTTCTCTCAACGCATATACACGTGTATGTCAGTATGTGTGCATATTTACATATTGTCATGTGCTTTTTTTTTTTTTTATTGTGTATAAATTTGTATATGTGTGTGTATATTTATATATTCTGTTATGAGTTTTTTTTACTATGCATTGAGGGTTTTTTTTTTTTTTTTTAACAATTTGCCATGATAACAATATCAATTGTAAAAGTTTCAATTTATTATTCAGTATAATTTATTATTGTTATTTTATTTATTTTATTTAGAAAATTGTATTTTCATACTTTTTATAATATTTTGTAATTGTTTTTTTAATTATAATGAAAGATATTTTCTCATATTTTTCTATTATGTTTAAAATTCTTTTATATGTTTTTTTTGGTAATTCTATCATTTAAAAGAGCTTTTAAAATTAATACAACCAAACAATCTACAGCTTAAAAGAGCTTTTTTAATTGACAACTAAACGGCCAACTACTTTTCCTTAAAAGCTCTACTTCTAAAAGCTCTACTCCTAAAAGCTCTACTTAGAGAAGCTCTTCCAAACGGACCCTAAATCAAGGGTATCATCTAATAACGACCCAACTGAGAAAATTATCCCAATATGACTCGCTACTTTTGCGGCTGCTATACTGCAGTATAAATATTTAGGAAGGATGAGAATTTACCAACAAAACATTAGAATAGTTTCAAGTTTGAAAAAAAATAATACAAAGAATTTATATTATTGCTGGAAAAAAAGATGACATTACACCAATGATTTTTCTAAAGAGTTGAGCAAGGAATTTCAAACTAAATTAGCAACAATAATTTACATATGCATTAAATTTCCATAACAAAGATAAAATGAAATTCCTAACCAAGCCAAGTAAATAAATGTCACATTACACCAATAGATTAAGAGTCTTATGAGATTAGCACCAATATACAAGGAGCCAAATAGAGAAAATATCACATGACAACATTATATCTATCTTTGTACCAATAGCTTATCATAAACACAGACTTAATCAGTTCTCTACTTATATGACCTCTTTAACCATTGGTACATAGTAGTTTTCTCCTCAGTGCACAATATTTTTTTTAAAAATGCAAACTTGACATCATAACTATTGTATAATCCAATACCATTACTAAATGATTCAATAAAAAACAATGAAATATTTTAATGTAAAAGGCTACACACTGCAGAGCCTGAATGACATTTTCTCTTTCTTCCTAGTTTCTACTCTCTCGCATCTCTCTCTTACAGACACCAATTCTTTCAACTCTGCCCTCTCTCTTTCTCATTGAACAGAAATTTCTCTAAACAAGCTTCTACTGTTAACTGCCAATTCTCTAGCAGAAAAAAATGTTTCAATTTTCAAAGGGAAAGAAAAAATGTCAGTCATGTGAGAGAGTAGGAGGAAAGAGAAAATGTTCAATTTTCAAAGGAAGAGTCAAGATAATTGAGTGGACTCTCTTCACAACCTCTGTAGTGTGCAACTTTTTATATGAAGTTGTTTCATTTTTTTTGTTGGATCATTTTGTAACTGTTGTTTTCATCTAACAGTTACAATATCAAGTCCATACCTTTTAAAGATCAATGTGCATTGAGGTGAAAACTACAACATATATAAAAGAAAATAAAAATAAATTATTGGTTGTATAAATATATGCTCACGCATGTGTGTGTATACAACTTTTCTCTCCTCTAGATGACTGGATAATCTAAGATCCAATCCATTAATGTTAGTTGTTGAGTATGTATTTTTATTCAGCACCCGGGCAGCAGTCAGAATGCTGCTGCCTGGCAATCTCATGCAGGGAGAGACTTGTTGACATATTAAAAATGTATCCAAAGGATAAAAAGTAAAATCAGTAAAAAGGCTTGAACAAACCCGTTTTCTTTTGCTTCAATTCTTCAAAAATCTGGATGAAGAGATTTTTGGTTGATGAATTGGTTGATTTTGGATGAAAAAAGCCAAAGCAAATGGATCTGTCAAGTCTTTCACTCATTTTTTTACTTTATTATCTTCAGATTATGTTAAAAATATTTACAAGCCTTTGGCTCCTTGCACAAGATAGCTGTCTGGCAGCATTCAATGCTATATAGGTAAGTATGTGGGTATGATTTTTATTCATATGGAGAAAAGTGGGATACTGCATGAAATACCGACTACTGAAACGATAATGAAAACATTAAAATGAAGAAAGTTTGAAAGATTCATTACTATTTGTCTACATGCCTTAAAAGAACCAAACATCAAGGTCAACACCAATTTTTTCTTACATAATCTTTTGCTACTAATTATGTAGCCAAACATTTCAATTTCAATTAGTGCCACGGATTAAGAAAGGAAAACATATTTTGAGCCAGACATACCAAGTGTTCTCGACAAAGTTCCACAGCAATGAATGGTGGGGAGTTTAGACTTGAAATTGCACCACGGTCACTGTTTCCAGCATTTGCCACCATTAGTGGTACTACATCCATCCTATCCTCATAGCCGTCACCGCCAAAAACTCCAACTGCTGTTTGCATTGTCCTAACATTCACAGTAACCATAAGTTAAAAATATATTGTACCTAAGGATTGAAGCTCGTCTTCTTGTCTTCTTGAGGAACACTAAACTGTACAAATTAAACTTCAATTGTCAAAAAAAAAAAAAAAAGAAGGAACGGATAAACCTATGCTTCAATTAGTTATACATCGAACAAAATCTTGTTTTAGATATTAAACTGAAAGCAAGCTGAAGTTTGATCAATTTCAAAGTTGAAGTTACTACTATGTTTGCTGGAAAAGACATTTGACTAAATGGTATTCTCTAACTAAAGAATAATATGTTGAGGACCTAGGTCAAAATTCCCAAACCCCCAAATTGAAACCCTAACCCTAGAAACAGAATTCCCAATATTAGAGAGATTTGTGATTTGATTAGTCAAGATATCAAATCAAATCAAATCTCTAGAATTAGCCCTTTGTTAGAGAACAAACCCTAGCCCAAGCGATTTCCAAGTTCGAATCCCAGGAAAAGCTGAAATAAATCTAGAACGAATCTTTGTGGAGACCCAATCCTAGCCCGAGCAATCCTCAAGTTCGAATCCCAAGAAATTTGCCGAAATAATTATCTTTGGTAAAAGCCAATAGACAAAAATATATTGATAATTTTGATAGATGATTCAATGCTTACAACCCTAGAGTTTGATAGCTATTTATACTCAATGAAAACCTAATACAAAAAAAGACTAAACTACCCTTGAAAAATAGAATTAAAAGCCTAACAAACGAAATAAAAGATAATGAAAAATCGCAGGAAAAATTCGCAACAGTGCCGTGAAAACCAGAGAGTTTCGCGACCCTTATGTCACGACAGTGAGTCGTGACAAAGGGTCGTGGTACTAACTGTTTTTACCCGAATTTATTCGAGTTCTCCTCCAGCAGCTGGTTTGCTTCGCTCACATTCTTCGTCTTGTTGACCTTCTAGCAAAATTCTCATCATAATATCTTCTACTCCATATAAGAAATAAGTGACTTCAAGAGAATACCATCTTCTAATTGAATTAATACGTCCAAATTCTACACTCCATCTTTTCAATAAGAACTTCAATTAATAAAATATAAGATGATAATGAGATTAAAGATACTTGCCCACAAAATGAAAGATAAATAGCTAACCATTAAAAAGAAAAAAAAAGAAAAGGATACCTAAATGAGCTTCGTAAGGACAGATTCCATATTCCAAATGTGACATAATTTGTTGTATGGGAACACTATATTTATCTTTTCATCCATCACATCTTTTACTTTTCCAACAATACATTTAATGCTACGTGACAACGACAAAAATTTTAGATTCTCTTACGATAATGATTAATGATCGAAAAGCTTCCTCTATTATAACAATTTAAGACCTACTTATTGGGGAAACGAGAAGATGTTTAAAGGACATAAGTCATAACAAAAGAAAATAATACTATTGTACCTGCTATATTGAGTAAAAACTTTCAAGAATGAAAATGAAAGGTGCAAGATCAGATTACCAATTGTGTATCAAAAGTATTAAGCGTGTTTCTGCTTTGCATCCTTAAGCTAAAAGGTTATAACTCTTAAAAACTCCGATTTATTTCAAGCATTCTATCCATGCTAGTTAGAAACACTTCAAAACTAGCGTGTGAAACGATAACAAGCCAAAGCCAAATAAGCAGGAATACAAAAAGAAATACCTCAGCAAAGGGGACGTAATGACTAAATCGATCCTCTTTAAGAGCCCTGAACCATGGACATGCTTACGCAGATTTTCAACCTGTAGCAATTGTAAAGAGGCTTCGTAAAATAATTTTGGCAAAAGTTAACAAAATTTAGTTCAAGACTATGTGGATTAAGTGAATAAACCTTTTTTTTTTTTTTTTTCCTTTTAAGCTCTGCACATATGAAAATGTGAATAAACTTGCTCTTACCTGCTGCCAGCCTAGTTGGGTAAGGTGAGCATCAAAATACTCAGGAGACAAATATGCCTTGTAGTTCTTATCTCCGTCCACATTGTGAATTCCTTGCGCATGTCTCACCTGGATGTATTGTTTTATAAGACCACAATTCCTTGGTTTGCGAGCAAAAGCCAAGAAAGAAGGCAATCTTGAACATCCTTCAAACCAAATATATAGCAGCTTCAAATCTGCGATGGATATCGTATATAAATTGAAAAACAAATCTGATACCAACCAGGTGAAGAGTCTTGCAGCGATGCAATGGATACAAACTTGGACCAGCAGTACCATCCATATCTGCAACTGAACCTAGGTGAATATTAGCTTTCTAACAAAAGACCAAGAAAAACATAAATTTTGGTCATGAATAATTATCCTTGAACCTTTGATTTTGAAATAATTACATAAGAAAATATCACGAATACGACAAGGAATATTCGTAACAAGAAACAGAACAACATTAAAGAATGTCAAATGCAGGTGGACCCACAAGCAATTTAAGAGACAAAACAAATTAATTGTAGCGTATTGCTATCATCTACAGAGGATCCACTACAAGTTTGAAGGACAAGCAATAAACTACCATTAAATAGGGAGATTATACAACAGAGTTCATAGGTCTTCAAGCTGCACTCCCCTAAGAATTGCAGGAGGACTTGCTCATCTATCAGAATTATATGACTCACACATGATACTTCTTTAACTGAACATAAAGTTACTATGAAGAGTGGAGATGCAGGGGGGAGGGGAATACAACTATTGAAAGCACAATAATAGAGAAAGGGGGGAGAGGAATACAACTATTGAAAGCACAATAATAGATAAGTGAAACTTTGAGAACTAACACAATGTTATGAACATAATACATAGCTTTTTTTTTCCTTTCTCCTTTTCCTTTATGCTTTTTGTGATTATAACTCAGAAATTATTATACATGAACACTTTCTAATGCATTTCTATATATGTTTCTTATCCATCCGAGAAAGATTCACTAGCAAAATCACCTTGCAACCCATTATCTGAGGAGAGGAAATATTTTAAACCTCTTGGACCACTTTCATATCCCTTTTATTGCCCGGAACCATGAATAAAACCAAAAAAAAAAAAAGCAAATAAGTTTATCCAAATCTAAATCTCTAGCCTTTGCTAAGATTGAACAACAGCACCATTACTTCAAAAGTTAACCATACCCTTTGCAAATCAAACCTGTATCACCTCAAAGAAATACATACAAGGAAGAAAGGTTCATATCTCAAAAGAACTCATTCTAAAGCATCAGTTGCCAAGTAAGCAAGTGAATCTAAACTCTAAAAGTAACACAAATTAGTATAACCCGTGTTGAATAAATAAAAAAAATTCATATCACAATACAATCTTTCTGACTAAAACAGCCAATCAAGAACAAAGAATAAGAAAAGCATCATAAACAACAAGTAAAACAACCCAGAACAAACTACAGCACAAACCTTAAAAAAGAACAAAACCCACATCAAGTGAACATCAAAACATATAAAAAAAGAAAAAAAAAGAAAAGAAATCATGACGTTATAATTCAATCAAAGTAGTGTATATATATACAAATACACACACACACACACACAAAGGTGTAATGGGTCAAATTACCAGGAAAAGAAGAGGAGAAGCAACGAAAAGTGAGAAGGGATCGAGAAGTGGGAGTGGTGAAGCGAAGGGACCTACTGGTACTGGAAATGAAAGAAGAAGAAGAAGGCAGGAATGTTAGAGAGATGACTTTATCATAAGTAGCATTACTCAATATTATTGTCATGGATGCTGTCTGTAGTGTCTCTACTGTCCTTTTATTTTCTATTTACTATTGGCTCCTCATCATACTGCTTCCTTTTTCTTTCATTTTTTTACTGTATTACCCCACTTAATGGAATGTCCAATACTCCAATTCAATTGGATGCAACTGGATTACAGAAGGGGGAAGGGTATTCTGGTCTTTTAAAAGTATTGAGTGGAATTTTTTGAACTGATTTATTTATTTTAGAGCAAAAATTATTTTAATCCCTATATTATTTTAATATATTACTTTTTAACTAATTTTTCTTTTTTTAACTTATATAATCCCTAATTTTTTAAAATTTTAATTTATTATAAAAGAAGAATAACAAAGATTATTATGGAATTCTTTTGGGACCCTTGTGAGATAGTAAATTGATTAATTTAAAAAAAAATTAGAAATCATATGAGTTAAAAGAGAAAAAATTTAGTAAAAAAGTAATATTTAATACCTTCATGTGATTGATTGAAGAATTAATTAGAAAACATATATTCTTCTTCTTTTGTTTTTTTAAATTTTTATATTACTTTAATAATTTATTTTATTTTTAAAATTTTAATTTTTCTATATAAAATTTATATTTTGATATTAATTTAAAGTGTTGTTTTAAATTTTTATAAATTTGTTAAGTTTTTCAAATTATTATTTCATGTTTTTTAAACCCCCAACTGTTTCCTAAATTACTATGGATCAAATCGTATTTTAATCATTTTCTTAAAATGTTATCAGTTGTATATTTGACCAAAACAAATATTATTGACCTAACAATACAAAATTGAGGAGTCATGAAAAACATAAGGTAAAGTTGTAATTCTTCCTAATTAAACGAGAGTAAAAGAGTCATTTTGTATCTTTACCAATAGTTAGAGGTAAAATTGTTTTTTCGATAGTACTAAGTGATGAATTTTTAAATAGTTAGGGACCATACGAGGTAAAAGAGAAAAAATCGATAAAAAAATAATAATTTAAAAATAGGGTGAATTGCACTAGGGTACCTTGAGTTTATTCATAATTACACGCATAATACTAGTTTACTGTTTATTACACTCAAGTATCCGACAGTTAGTTGACTTAGTTAAAATTAACGATTGGGCAAATATTTGTTAACTACCCCTATTAACAAATATAAAAAATAACATTAAAAAAATAATAATAATCACAACCAGATCACCTTCTCCACTATCACCATCTTTCTCATTCAACACACAATCTCCCTCATTCAATTGATTATCTTCTCCATCAAAACCATCCAAAAAAGCACCTTCATCACCACCATCCATCTATCTTCTACAATCAATCCATCAACCATCCACCCAAAAGTCAAAAAACCACATCACTAGTCATGGCCGTTGGAACCGAACCGGTGGTTCCGGTTCCTTTTTTTGTCCAACCGAAATAGGGACTAAGGAGGTCCCGCGGAACAGGGGGGAACCGATGGTTCCGGTTCCTCCCCGATTTTTTTGGAACCGGCGGTTCCAAACAGGTCTGGAACCGAAAAAATAAAAAATTTAAATATATAAATAACGATAATAATATATATAAATAAAATGGGTACTGGATTGCAATAAAATAACGATAAAATTAAAATAAAATTATGATAATATCATAAAACTATAAAATTAAATAAAAAATAAAAAATTAGGGCTCGCACTTAATTTTACCTCAATTAAGCTGCCTACGTATCCTCTAGGAGGAATCAAAGCCCACGTAGTTCTTTTACCTATTATATTTCGGATGTGATCAATCATCGCTTCTTCCTTCGGTTGCCGTTGTATCCTCGTTGGTGTCGAAGAAGTCATTGTCGTCGGACACCAAATCCAATTCCTACTGCCGGTATGAGGCCTTGGTCCAGTCGTCAACACAGACCTGGATCTGTATTGAGTCAGGACTGAGCAATGCTCGTCTCTCGTCCAAAACATTGCCACCTACACTAAATTCATGTTCGACTGTGATGGTCGAGATAGGGGTTCCCAAAATTTGTTTGGCAATAATGGCCAAAATTGGAAAGTTAGTTTTGTGCTCCCTCCACCACTGTAAGGACGTTAAAGTCTGGGGTGTTCGAAAACTCAATGGAGGTGTTTATGTAAACATCAACCTCTGAAACATAGGTTGATGAAGATGAACTCCCTGACGTCCTTGCTTTTTTGGTAAACACGCTTGCCCCTAACTTCCTTAATGTTGAGGGAAAGCGCAAATGACCAGTACTACCGCTTCCGCTTGGTTCTGGTTGTTGAACAATAATGTTTAGCGAGGGACTGTAAACAGAATGATATTCGTCATATATTGAATAAAATAAATTCCTAACATTATTATATAAACCACTAATATCTATGTACGTTATCCCTAGAGATTGGTAATAAAGTGTAAAAAATTAATATAAACTATTTAATTTATTCCTAGGGTCAAAAACTGATGCAACAGTATAAATTACAGGAATGTCCCTATAATAGTTTATCCATCTTTCTC
This sequence comes from Xanthoceras sorbifolium, assembly GCA_003430845.1. NCBI lineage: Eukaryota > Viridiplantae > Streptophyta > Magnoliopsida > Sapindales > Sapindaceae > Xanthoceras > Xanthoceras sorbifolium. Next base: position 26,226,342 of record CM010615.1, read on the forward strand.
GCATTGCATAAACACACGGAATTAATTCATTTATTTGTGTACATTCATTAAGTGCGCCTACAATATTAAGGGCTTCAAATAAAAATAAATGTGAAGTTGGATAATATATACCAGATAAAGAATGTGTTACATCATGAAAAACTTTTAAAAGTATGCAAATTTTTATACAAACATCACAATGATATTCATATAAATTAATGATATTAACATTATGCTGCATGAATCTAACTAATAATTCTCTATACTCGTAGCTTTCACAAAGATACTTATATGTGGAGTTCCGACAAGTTGGAACATCATGGGAAAATCTAATTGGATGTTTCCCGTTAGCTTTACAATACCTAGCCCATTGTTTCATAGTGCTAGGATGTTTCCACAAATAGTGAGTCCTAAGTATGAATGTTTTTACCAATAATCACTCCAGATATCGGCACAAACAGACACACGGCCTATATAATTTTGAAAATATTTTACTAAAACTTTTTTTTTCTTTTTTATAAATATCACACATAGTACGTGTAACATCCATAATTTTCATTAATTATGAAAAGTGCTCATAATTGTTGTTAATTATGTGAAAATAATGTAATGGGTTTATTTGGATTAATTTGTAG